>JAWNPR010000120.1:0-19617 GCA_035047405.1 Drosophila stalkeri
TTCAAAACCTTATTAGCTCAAACTAATTCTATTACTTAAAAGAAAAAAAGAAACAAGCACCAAAATATAACCACTGAAAAAATGCTAGAGAAATAAAGTTCAATTAAAAGGACATTGAAAGTTTGAAATGAAACAAAAAGAACAGATTTAATACTACAATAATTATCAACAAATGATTGCTATACTACTGTTGTCGGAGATGGTAGAGCTATAGTTATTTTTTCAATAAAAAATCTTTATTTGATACAAACCCTTATTAACTCAAACTAATTCTATTAATTAAAGAAAAAAAGAAACAATCACCAAAATATTACCACTGAAAAAATGCTAGTTAAATAAAATCCAATTAAAAGGACATTGAAAATTTAATATACAAAAAAAAAAACATTTAATACTTTCATAATTATCGACAAATTATTGCTACTACTACTCGTGCTAAGCTATAACCATTTGAGAATTATTACGTCTTATATTTTGCAAATAGCAGTAAGGCCAGCCAATTATAATAAAAAAATAAAAAAATAATAATAATTATCGTCGAATGGTTACTACTACTACTCGTGCTAAGCTATAACCATTTGAGAATTATTAGGTCTTATATTTTGCAAATAGCAGTAAGGCCAGCCAGTTACAATAAAAATAATCTTTATTATTAACAAGTAAGAAGGCTCTAGTCGAGACGGCTCGACTACGAGATACCCTGAACTCTGCAAAAAAAAAAAATGAATATTCTTCTTCTTTACGCACGTATAATAGCGCGCTCTGCTAACCGCGCAGTTGCTCCCGACGTTTGGGGGTGGGATGGGCTGTAATTTGAACGCTTATAACTCCGTTTCTAGGTGGACTATCTTCATGAAACTTTTAGAATATATTAATAGCATTCAAATTTATCCGATTGCCAAATTACAAGTCTCATAATATCTATCTAAATATACAAATTTGAAGTCTATAGCCAAAACGGTGTAGAAGTTATGCTCAAAAAACCTAAAAAACGTAAACGAATTTTCGATTTTTGATCGATAATTAAGGAATGGGATGATTTATCGAAAAAAACAAAATAAACTTGTACTGCGTAACTAAGATACGAGTGTTCATGTAAAATTTCAGCTCTCTAGCTTTTGTAGTTTCCGAAAACTCGACGTTCATACGGACGGACGGACGGACGGACGGACGGACAGGGCTAAATCAACTTATTTTTTTGTGCTGATCAAGAATATATATACTTTAGGGAGTCTGCGACGTCTCCTTCTGCCTGTTACATACATTTTCACAAAAGCATTATACCCTGAATTCCCATTTTCAATGGGTTCAGGGTATAACAAGTAAGAAGGCTCTAGTCGAGACGGCTCGACTACGAGATACCCTGAACCCTGCAAAAAAATTAATATTCTTCTTCTTTACGTATAGGCGCGCGCTCTGCTAACCGCGCAGTTGCTGCCGGCGGTTGGGGTGGAATGGGCTGTACTTTGAACGCTTATAATTCCGTTTCTAGATGGACTATCTTCATGAAACTTTCAGAATATATTAATTGCATTCAAATTTATCCGTTTGCCAAATCACAAGTCTCTAGTAGTTGAAATGCGTTTTTTTTTTCAAATTGGTGGCGAAGGGGCCGTGGCATCCAAAATCTGAAAATTACAAAATCTGCGTATTCATAATATCTATCTAAATATACAAATTTGAAGTCTATAGCCAAAACGGTGTAGAAGTTATGCTCAAAAAACCTAAAAAACGTAAAAAAATTTTTGATCGATAATTAAGGAATGGGATGATTTATCGAAAAAAACAATATAAACTTGTACTGCGTAACTAAGATACGAGTGCTCATGTAAAATTTCAGCTCTCTAGCTTTTGTAGTTTCCGAAATCTCGACGTTCGACGTTCATACGGACGGACAGGGCTATATCAACTTATTTTTTTGTGCTGATCAAGAATATGTATACTTTATGGGGTCTGCGACGTCTCCTTCTGCCTGTTACATACATTTTCACAAAAGCATTATACCCTGAATTCCCATTTTCAATGGGTTCAGGGTATTAAAAGAAACAAGCACCAAAATATTACCACTGAAAAAATGCTAGAGAAATAAAGTCCAATTAAAAGGACATTGAAAGTTTGAAATGAAACAAAAAGAACAGATTTAATACTACAATAATTATCAACAAATGATTGCAACTACTGCTGGTGGTAAGCTATAGTTACAATAAAAAATCTTTATTCGATACAAACCCTTATTAACTCAAACTAATTCTATTAATTAAAAGAAAAAAAGAAACAATCACCAAAATATTACCACTGAAAAAATGCTAGTTAAATAAAATCCAATTAAAAGGACATTGAAAATTTAATATACAAAAAAAAAAAAACATTTAATACTTTAATAATTATCGACAAATTATTGCTACTACTACTCGTGCTAAGCTATAACCATTTGAGAATTATTACGTCTTATATTTTGCAAATAGCAGTAAGGCCAGCCAATTATAATAAAAAAGTCTTTATTTGATTCAAAACCTTATTAGCTCAAACTAATTCTATTACTTAAAAGAAAAAAAGAAACAAGCACCAAAATATAACCACTGAAAACAAAAAAGTTAAATAAAATCCATTGAAAATTTGAAATGAAAAAAAAAAAAGATTTAAAACTTTAATAATTATCGACGAATGGTTGCAACTACTACTCGTGCTAAGCTATAACCATTTGCGAATTATTAGGTCTTATATTTTGCAAATAGCAGTAAGGCCAGCTAATTATAATAAAAAAGTCTTTATTTGATTCAAAACCTTATTAGCTCAAACTAATTCTATTACTTAAAAGAAAAAAAGAAACAAGCACCAAAATATAACCACTGAAAACAAAAAAGTTAAATAAAATCCATTGAAAATTTGAAATGAAAAAAAAAAGATTTAAAACTTTAATAATTATCGACGAATGGTTGCTACTACTACTCGTGCTAAGCTATAACCATTTGAGAATTATTAGGTCTTATATTTTGCAAATAGCAGTAAGGCCAGCCAGTTACAATAAAAAAAATCTTTATTATTAACAAGTAAGAAGGCTCTAGTCGAGACGGCTCGACTACGAGATACCCTGAACCCTGCAAAAAAAAAAAAAAAATGAATATTCTTCTTCTTTACGTACGTATAATAGCGCGC
Source organism: Drosophila stalkeri (assembly GCA_035047405.1). NCBI lineage: Eukaryota > Metazoa > Arthropoda > Insecta > Diptera > Drosophilidae > Drosophila > Drosophila stalkeri. Next base: position 3,157 of record JAWNPR010000120.1, read on the forward strand.
TCTGCTAACCGGGCAGTTGCTCCCGACGTTTGGGGGTGGGATGGGCTGTAATTTGAACGCTTATAACTCCGTTTCTAGGTGGACTATCTTCATGAAACTTTTAGAATATATTAATAGCATTCAAATTTATCCGATTGCCAAATTACAAGTCTCATAATATCTATCTAAATATACAAATTTGAAGTCTATAGCCAAAACGGTGTAGAAGTTATGCTCAAAAAACCTAAAAAACGTAAATGAATTTTCGATTTTTGAACGATAATTAAGGAATGGGATGAGTTATCGAAAAAACAAAATAAACTTGTACTGCGTAACTAAGATACGAGTGTTCATGTAAAATTCCAGCTCTCAAAAAACCTAAAAAACGTAAACGAATTTTCGATTTATGATCGATAATTAAGGAATGGGATGAGTTATCGAAAAAACAAAATAAACTTGTACTGCGTAACTAAGATACGAGTGCTCATGTAAAATTTCAGATCTCTAGCTTTTGTAGTTTCCGAAATCTCGACGTTCATACGGACGGACGGACAGACGGACTGGACTATATCAACTTATTTCTTTGTGCTGATCAAGAATATATATATTTTACGGGGTCTGCGACGTCTCCTTTTGCCTGTTACAAACATTTTACCCTGAATTCCCATTTTCAATGGGTTTAGGGTATAAAATGTTAGTTAAATAAAATCCAATTAAGGACATTGAAAAATTGAAATGAAAAAAAAAAAAAAAAACAAAGTTCAAACTATAATAATCATCGACAAATGATTGCTGTTCCGACTCGTGCTAGGCTATAACCATTTGAGAATTGTTTGGTCTTATATTTCGCAAATATTGTCACTGAAAAAATGCTAGTTAAATAAAATCCAATTACAAGGACATTGAAAATTTTAAATGAAAAAAAAATTATACTTGAATACTTGAATAGTTATAAACAAATGGTTGCTACTACTACTCGTGCTAAGCTAAAACCGTTTGAGAATTAGTAGGTCTTATATTTTGCAAATTGCAGTAAGGCCAGCCAGTTACAATATAAAATCTTTATTTGATTCAAAACCTTATTAGCTCAAACTAATTCTATTAATTAAAAGAAAAAAAAAACAAGTAAGAAGGCTCTAGTCGAGACGGCTCGACTACGAGATACCCTGTACCCTGCAAAAAAAATTAATATTCTTCTTCTTTACGCACGTATAGCGCGCGCTCTGCTAACCGCGCAGTTGCTGCCGACGGTTGGGGGTGGGATGGGCTGTATTTTGAACGCCTATAACTCCGTTTCTAGATGGACTATCTTCATGAAACTTTTAGAATATATTAATAGCAATCAAATTTATCCGATTGTTAAATCACAAGTCTCTAGTATTTGAAATACGTTTTTTTCAAATTGGTGGCGAAGGGGGCGTGGCATCCAAAATCTGAGAATTACAAAGTGTGCGTATTCATAATATCTATCTAAATATACAAATTTGAAGTCTATAGCCAAAACGGTGTAGAAGTTATGCTCAAAAAACCTAAAAAACGTAAAAAAATTTTCGATTTTTGATCGATAATTAAGGAATGGGATGATTTATCGAAAAAAACAAAATAAACTTGTACTGCGTAACTAAGATACGAGTGTTCATGTAAAATTTCAGCTCTCTAGCTTTTGTAGTTTCCGAAAACTCGACGTTCATACGGACGGACGGACGGACGGACAGGGCTAAATCAACTTATTTTTTTGTGCTGATCAAGAATATATATACTTTAGGGAGTCTGCGACGTCTCCTTCTGCCTGTTACATACATTTTCACAAAAGCATTATACCCTGAATTCCCGTTTTCAATGGGTTCAGGTTATAACAAGTAAGAAGGCTCTAGTCGAGACGGCTCGACTACGAGATACCCTGAACCCTGCAAAAAAATTAATATTCTTCTTCTTTACGTATAGGCGCGCGCTCTGCTAACCGCGCAGTTGCTGCCGGCGGTTGGGGGTGGAATGGGCTGTACTTTGAACGCTTTTAACTCCGTTTCTAGATGGACTATCTTCATGAAACTTTCAGAATATATTAATTGCATTCAAATTTATCCGTTTGCCAAATCACAAGTCTCTAGTAGTTGAAATGCGTTTTTTTTTCAAATTGGTGGCGAAGGGGCCGTGGCATCCAAAATCTGAAAATTACAAAATCTGCGTATTCATAATATCTATCTAAATATACAAATTTGAAGTCTATAGGCAAAACGGTGTAGAAGTTATGCTCAAAAAACCTAAAAAACGTTAAAAAATTTTTGATCGATAATTAAGGAATGGGATGAGTTATCGAAAAAACAAAATAAACTTGTACTGCGTAACTAAGATACGAGTGCTCATGTAAAATTTCAGCTCTCTAGCTTTTGTAGTTTCCGAAATCTCGACGTTCGACGTTCATACGGACGGACAGGGCTATATCAACTTATTTTTTTGTGCTGATCAAGAATATGTATACTTTATGGGGTCTGCGACGTCTCCTTCTGCCTGTTACATACATTTTCACAAAAACATTATACCCTGATTTCCCATTTTCAATGGGTTCAGGGTATTAAAAGAAACAAGCACCAAAATATTACCACTGAAAAAATGCTAGAGAAATAAAGTCCAATCAAAAGGACATTGAAAGTTTGAAATGAAACAAAAAGAACAGATTTAATACTACAATAATTATCAACAAATGATTGCAACTACTGCTGGTGGTAAGCTATAGTTACAATATAAAATCTTTATTTGATTCAAAACCTTATTAGCTCAAACTAATTCTATTAATTAAAAGAAAAAAAAAACAAGTAAGAAGGCTCTAGTCGAGACGGCTCGACTACGAGATACCCTGAACCCTGCAAAAAAAAAAATTAATATTCTTCTTCTTTACGCACGTATAAGCGCGCGCCCTGCTAACCGCGCAGTTGCTGCCGACGGTTGGGGGTGGGATGGGCTGTATTTTGAACGCTTATAACTCCATTTCTGATGGACTATTTTCATGAAACTTTCAGAATTTATTAATTGCATTCAAATTTGTCCGTTTGCCACATCACAAGTCTCAAGTAGTTGAAATGCGTTTTTTTTTTCAAATTTGTGGTGAAGGGGGCGTGGCATCCAAAATCTGAAAATTACAAAATCTGCGTGTCCATAATATCTATCTAAATATACAAATTTGAAGTCTATAGCCAAAATGGTGTAGAAGTTATGCTCAAAAAACCTAAAAAACGTAAACGAATTTTCTATTTTTGATCGATAATTAAGGAATGGGATGATTTATCGGAAAAAACAAAATAAACTTGAACTGCGTAACTAAGATACGAGTATTCATGTAAAATTTCAGATCTCTAGCTTTTGTAGTTTCCGAAATCTCGACGTTCATACGGACGGACGGACAGACGGACGGACGGACAGACGGACAGACGGACGGACGGACGGACAGACGGACAAGGCTATATCAACTTATTTTTCTGTGCTGATCAAGAATATATATACTTTATGGGGTCTGCGACGTCTCCTTCTGCCTGTTACATACATTTTCACAAAAGCATTATACCCTGAATTCCCATTTTCAATGGGTTCAGGGTATAAAAAGAAACAAGCACCAAAATATTACCACTGAAAAAATGCTAGAGAAATAAAGTTCAATTAAAAGGACATTGAAAGTTTGAAATGAAACAAAAAGAACAGATTTAATACTACAATAATTATCAACAAATGATTGCAACTACTGTTGGTGGTAAGCTATAGTTACAATAAAAAATCTTTATTTGATACAAACCCTTATTAACTCAAACTAATTCTATTAATTTAAAGAAAACAAGTAAGAAGGCTCTAGTCGAGACGGCTCGACTACGAGATACCCTGAACCCTGCCAAAAAAAATATTCTTCTTCTTACCGCACGTATATATTACGCGCCCTCTGCTAACCGCGCAGTTGCTGCCGACGGTTGGGGGTGGGATGGGCTGTACTTTGAACGCTTATAACTCCATTTCTAGATGGACTATCTTCATGAAACTTTCAGAATATATTAATAGTATTCAAATTTGTCCGTTGGCCAAATCTCAAGTCTCTAGTAGTTGAAATACGTTTTTTTTCAAATTATGGGCGAAGGGGGCGTGGCATCCAAAATCTGAAAATTACATAATCTGCGTATCCATAATATCTATCTAAATATATAAATTTGAAGTCTCTAGCTAGAACGGTGTAGAAGTTATGCTCGAAAAACGTAAAAAACGTAAACGAATTTTCGATTTTTTATCGATAATTAAGGAATGGGGTGAGTTATCGAAAAAACAAAATAAACTCGTACTGCGTAACTAAGATACGAGTGTTCATGTAAAATTTAAGCTCTCTAGCTTTTGTAGTTTCCGAAATCTCGACGTTCATACGGACGGACGGACAGACGGACAGGGCTATATCAACTTATTTTTTTGTGCTGATCAAGAATATATATACTTTATGGGGTCTGCGACGTCTCCTTCTGCCTGTTACATACATTTTCACAAAAACATTATACCCTGAATTCCCATTTTCAATGGGTTCAGGGTATAAAAAGAAACAATCACCAAAATATTACCACTGAAAAAATGCTAGTTAAATAAAATCCAATTAAAAGGACATTGAAAATTTAATATACAAAAAAAAAAAAACATTTAATACTTTCATAATTATCGACAAATTATTGCTACTACTACTCGTGCTAAGCTATAACCATTTGAGAATTATTACGTCTTATATTTTGCAAATAGCAGTAAGGCCAGCCAATTATAATAAAAAAATAAAAAATAATAATAATTATCGTCGAATGGTTACTACTACTACTCGTGCTAAGCTATAACCATTTGAGAATTATTAGGTCTTATATTTTGCAAATAGCAGTAAGGCCAGCCAGTTACAATAAAAATAATCTTTATTATTAACAAGTAAGAAGGCTCTAGTCGAGACGGCTCGACTACGAGATACCCTGAAACCTGCAAAAAAAAAAATTAATATTCTTCTTCTTTACGCACGTATAAGCGCGCGCCCTGCTAACCGCGCAGTTGCTGCCGACGGTTGGGGGTGGGATGGGCTGTATTTTGAACGCTTATAACTCCATTTCTGATGGACTATCTTCATGAAACTTTCAGAATTTATTAATTGCATTCAAATTTATCCGATTGCCAAATTACAAGTCTCTAGTATTTGAAATACGTTTTTTTTTTTTTCAAATAGGGGGCGAAGGGGGCGTGGCATCTAAAATCTGAAAATTACAAAATCTGCGTATCCATAATATCTATCTAAATATACAAATTTGAAGTCTATAGCCAAAACGGTGTAGAAGTTATGCTCAAAAAACCTAAAAAACGTAAACGAATTTTCTATTTTTGATCGATAATTAAGGAATGGGATGATTTATCGGAAAAAACAAAATAAACTTGAACTGCGTAACTAAGATACGAGTGTTCATGTAAAATTTCAGCTCTCTAGCGTTTGTAGTTTCCGAAATCTCGACGTTCATACGGACGGACGGACAGACGGACGGACGGACGGAAGGACGGACGGACGGACGGACAGACGGACAGGGCTACATCAACTTATTTTTTTGTGCTGATCAAGAATATATATACTTTATGGGGTCTGCGACGTCTCCTTCTGCCTGTTACATACATTTTCACAAAAACATTATACCCTGAATTCCCATTTTCAATGGGATCAGGGTATAAAAAGAAACAATCACCAAAATATTACCGCTGAAAAAATGTTACAGAAATAAAGTCCAATTAAAAGGACATTGAAAGTTTGAAATGAAACAAAAAGAACAGATTTAATACTACAATAATTATCAACAAATGATTGCAACTACTGCTGGTGGTAAGCTATAGTTACAATAAAAAATCTTTTTTTGATACAAACCCTTATTAACTCAAACTAATTCTATTACTTAAAAGAAAAAAAGAAACAAGCACCAAAATATAACCACTGAAAACAAAAAAGTTAAATAAAATCCATTGAAAATTTGAAATGAAAAAAAAAAAAAGATTTAAAACTTTAATAATTATCGACGAATGGTTGCTACTACTACTCGTGCTAAGCTATAACCATTTGAGAATTATTAGGTCTTATATTTTGCAAATAGCAGTAAGGCCAGCCAATTATAATAAAAAAGTCTTTATTTGATTCAAAACCTTATTAGCTCAAACTAATTCGATTACTTAAAAGAAAACAAGTAAGAAGGCTCTAGTCGAGACGGCTCGACTACGAGATACCCTGAACCCTGCAAAAAAGAAAAAGATTATTCTTCTTCTTTACGCACGTATAAGCGAGCGCTCTGCTAACCGCGCAGTTGCTGCCGACGTTTGGTGGTGGGATGGGCTGTAATTTGAACGCTTATAACTCCATTTCTAGATGGACTATCTTCATGAAACTTTTAGAATATATTAATAGCATTCAAATTTATCCGATTGCCAAATTACAAGTCTCTAGTATTTGAAATGCGTTTTTTTTTTTCAAATTGAGGGCGAACGGGGCGTGGCATCTAAAATCTGAAAATTACACAATCTGCGTATCCATAATATCTATCTAAATATACAAATTTGAAGTCTCTAGCTAAAACGGTGTAGAAGTCATGCTCGAAAAACCTAAAAAACGTAAACGAATTTTCGATTTTTATCGATAATTAAGGAATGGGATGAGTTATCGAAAAAAACAAAATAAACTTGTACTGCGTAACTAAGATACGAGTGTTCCTGTAAAATTTCAGCTCTCTAGCGTTTGTAGTTTCCGAAATCTCGACGTTCATACGGACGGACGGACAGACGGACGGACGGACGGACGGACAGACGGACAAGGCTATATCAACTTATTTTTCTGTGCTGATCAAAATTATATATATACTTTATGGGGTCTGCGACGTCTGCCTGTTCTGCCTGTTACATACATTTTCACAAAAGCAATATACCCTGAATTCCCATTTTCAATGGGTTCAGGGTATAAAAAGAAAGAAGCACCAAAATATAACCACTGAAAACAAAAAAGTTAAATAAAATCCATTAAAAATTTGAAATGAAACAAAAAAAAAGATTTAAAACTTTAATAATTATCGACGAATGGTTGCTACTACTACTCGTGCTAAGCTATAACCATTTGAGAATTATTAGGTCTTATATTCTGCAAATAGCAGTAAGGCCAGCCAGTTACAATAAAAAAAATGTTTATTATTAACAAGTAAGAAGGCTCTAGTCGAGACGGCTCGACTACGAGATACCCTGAACCCTGCCAAAAAAAAAAAAGATTATTCTTCTTCTTTACGCATAGCGCGCTCTGCTAACCGCGCAGTTGCTGCCGACGTTTGGTGGTGGGATGCGCTGTATTTTGAACGCTTATAACTCCATTTCTAGATGGACTATCTTCATGAAACTTTCAGAATATATTAATTGCATTCAAATTTATCCGATTGCCAAATCTCAAGTCTCTAGTAGTTGAAATACGTTTTTTTTTCAAATTGGTGGCGAAGGGGGCGTGGCATCCAAAATCTGTAAATTACAAAATCTGCGTATTCATAATATCTATCTAAATATATAAATTTGAAGTCTATAGCCAAAACGGTGTAGAAGTTATGCTCAAAAAACCTAAAAAACGTAAACGAATTTTCGATTTTTGATCGATAATTAAGGAATGGGATGAGTTATCGAAAAAACAAAATAAACTTGTACTGCGTAACTAAGATACGAGTGTTCATGTAAAATTTCAGATCTCAAAAAACCTAAAAAACGTAAACGAATTTTCGATTTTTGATCTATAATTAAGGAATGGGATGAGTTATCGAAAAAACAAAATAAACTTGTACTGCGTAACTAAGATACGAGTGTTCATGTAAAATTTCAGCTCTCAAAAAACCTAAAAAACGTAAACGAATTTTCGATTTTTGATCGATAATTAAGGAATGGGATGCGTTATCGAAAAAACAAAATAAACTTGTACTGCGTAACTAAGATACGAGTGTTCATGTAAAATTTCAGCTCTCTAGCTTTTGTAGTTTTCGAAATCTCGACGTTCATACGGACGGACGGACAGGGCTATATCAACTTATTTTTTGTGCTGATCAAGAATATATATACTTTATGGGGTCTGCGGCGTCTCCTTCCTGTTACATACATTTTCACAAAAGCATTATACCCTGAATTCCCATTTTCAATGGGTTCAGGGTATAACAAGTAAGAAGGCTCTAGTCGAGACGGCTCGACTACGAGATACCCTGAACCCTGCCAAAAAAAAATATTCTTCTTCTTACCGCACGTATATATTACGCGCCCTTTGCTAACCGCGCAGTTGCTGCCGACGTTTGGGGGTGGGATGGGCTGTACTTTGAATGCTTATAACTCCGTTTCTAGATGGACTATCTTCATGAAACAGAATATATTATTTGCATTCAAATTTGTCCATTTGCCAAATTACAAGTCTCTAGTAGTTGAAATGCGTTTTTTTCAAATTGGTGGCGAAGGGGGCGTGGCATCTAAAATCTGAAAATTACAAATAATATCTATCTAAATATACAAATTTGAAGTATCTAGCTAAAACGGTGTAGAAGTTATGGTCGAAAAACCTAAAAAACGTAAACGAATTTTCGATTTTTTATCGATAATTAAGGAATGGGATGAGTTATCGAAAAAACAAAATAAACTTGTACTGCGTAACTAAGATACGAGTGTTCATGTAAAATTTCAGCTCACTAACTTTCTCGACGTTCATACGGACGGACGGACGGACAGACGGACGGACGGACGGACGGACGGACGGACGGACGGACGGACAGACGGACAGACGGACAGGGCTATATCAACTTATTTTTTTGTTCTTATAAAGAATATATATACTTTATGGGGTCTGCGACGTCTCCTTCTGCCTGTTACATACATTTTCACAAAAACATTATACCCTGAATTCCCATTTTCAATGGGTTCAGGGTATAAAAAGAAACAAGCACCAAAATATTACCACTGAAAAAATGCTAGAGAAATAAAGTCCAATTAAAAGGACATTGAAAGTTTGAAATGAAACAAAAAGAACAGATTTAATACTACAATAATTATCAACAAATGATTGCAACTACTACTGGTGGTAAGCTATAGTTACAATAAAAAATCTTTATTCGATACAAACCCTTATTAACTCAAACTAATTCTATTAATTAAAAGAAAAAAAGAAACAATCACCAAAATATTACCACTGACAAAATGCTAGTGAAATAAAATCCAATTCAAAGGACATTATAAATTTGATATAAAAAAAACATATAATACTTTCATAATTATCGACAAATGATTGCAACTACTACTCGTGCTAAGCTATAACCATTTGAGAATTATTAGGTCTTATATTTTGCAAATAGCAGTAAGGCTAGCCAATTATAATAAAAAAATCTTTATTTGATTCAAAACCTTATTAGCTCAAACTAATTCTATTACTTAAAAGAAAAAAAAACAATCACCAAAATATCACCACTGAAAATAAAAAAGTTAAATAAAATCCATTGAAAATTTGAAATAAAAAAAAAAAGATTTAAAACTTTAATAATTATCGACGAATGGTTGCTACTACTACTCGTGCTAAGCTATAACCATTTGAGAATTATTAGGTCTTATATTTTGCAAATAGCAGTAAGGCCAGCCAGTTACAATAAAAAATCTTTATTATTAACAAGCACCAAAATATTAACACTGAAAGCATGTTACTAAAAAAATCCAACTAGAAATGACACTAAAAATTTGAAATGAAAAACAAAAATGTAATACTTTAATAATCATCGACAAATGATTGCAACTGGTGCTAAGCTATAACCATTTGAGAATTATTAGGTCTTATATTTTGCAAATAGCAGTAAGGCCAGCCAATTATAATAAAAAAGTCTTTATTTGATTCAAAACCTTATTAGCTCAAACTAATTCGATTACTTAAAAGAAAAAAAGAAACAATCACCAAAATATCACCACTGAAAATATAAAAGTTAAATAAAATCCATTGAAAATTTGAAATGAAAAAAAAAAAGATTTAAAACTTTAATTATTATCGACGAGTGGTTGCTACTACTACTCGTGCTAAGCTATAACCATTTGAGAATTATTAGGTCTTATATTTTGCAAATAGCAGTAAGGCCAGCCAGTTACAATAAAAAAAATCTTTATTATTAACAAGCACCAAGCACTGAAAACATGTTACTAAAAAAATCCAACTAGAAATGACATTAAAAATTTGAAATGAAAAAAAAATGTAAAACTTTAATAATCATAGACAAATGATTGCAACTACTGCTCGTGCTAAGCTATAACCATTTGAGAATTATTAGGTCTTATATTTTGCAAATACCAGTAAGGCTAGCCAGTTATAATAATAAAATCTTTATTTGATTCAAAAACTTATTAGCTCAAACTAATTCCGTTAATTAAAAGAAAAAAAGAAACAAGCACCAAAATATCACCACTGAAAATAAGAAAGTTAAATAAAATCCATTGAAAATTTGAAATGAAAACAAAAAAAATTTTAAACTTTAATAATTATCGACGAATGGTTGCTACTACTACTCGTGCTAAGCTATAACCATTTGAGAATTATTAGGTCTTATATTTTGCAAATAGCAGTAAGGCCAGCCAGTTACAATAAAAAAATCTTTATTTGATTCAAACCCTTATTAACTCAAATAATTCTATTACTTAAAAGAAAAACAGAAACAATCACCAAAATATCATCACTGAAAAAATGTTAGTTAAATAAAATCCAATTAGAAATGACATTGAAAATTTGAAATAAAAAAAAAAAATTTAATACTTTAATAATTATAGACAAATGATTGCTACTACTACTCGTGCTAAGCTATAACCATTTGAGAATTATTAGGTCTTATATTTTGCAAATAGCAGTAAGGCCAGCCAGTTATAATAAAAAAATCTTTATTATTAATTAAAATCTTTATTTATTAAATCCTTTATTATTTGATATAAAAAAAAAAAGATTTAATACTTTAATAATTATCGACAAATGATTGCTACTACTACTCGTGCTAAGCTATAACCATTTGAGAATTATTAGGTCTTATATTTTGCAAATACCAGTAAGGCCAGCCAGTTACAATAAAAAAATCTTTATTATTAACAAGCACCAAAATATTAACACTGAAAACATGTTACTAAAAAAATCCAACTAGAAATGAAACTCAAAATTTGAAATGAAAAAAAATATGTAATACTTTAATAATCATCGACAAATGATTGCAACTACTACTCGTGCTAAGCTATAACCATTTGAGAATTATTAGGACTTATATTTTGCAAATAGCAGTAAGGCCAGCCAGTTACAATAATAAAATCTTTATTATTAACAAGCACCAAAATATTTTAAACTTTAATAATTATCGACAATGTTGCTACTACTACTCGTGCTAAGCTATAACCATTTGAGAATTATTAGGTCTTATATTTTGCAAATAGCAGTAAGGTCAGCCAGTTACAATAAAAAAATCTTTATTTGATTCAAACCCTTATTAGCTCAAACTAATTCTATTAATTAAAAGAAAAACAGAAACAATCACCAAAATATTACCACTGAAAATATGCAAGTTAAATAAAATCCAATTAAAAGGACATTGAAAATTTGAAATAAAAAAAAAAAAAATTTAAAACTTTAATAATTATCGACAAATGATTGCTACTACTACTCGTGCTAAGCTATAACCATTTGAGAATTATTAGGTCTTATATTTTGCAAATAGCAGTAAGGCCAGCCAGTTACAATAAAAAAATTTTTATTATTAACATGCACCAAAATATTAACACTGAAAACATGTTACTATAAAATTCCAACTAGAAATGACACTAAATATTTGAAATGATAAACAAAAAATGTCATACTTTAATAATGATCGACAAATGATTGCAACTACTACTCGTGCTAAGCTATAACAATTTGAGAATTATTAGGTCTTATATTTTGCAAATAGCAGTAAGGTCAGCCAGTTACAATAAAAAAAATCTTTATTATTAACATGCACCAAAATATTAACACTGAAAACATGTTATCATAAAATTCCAACTAGAAATGACACTAAAAATTTTAAATGATAAAAAAAAATGTAATACTTTAATAATCATCGACAAATGATTGCAACTACTACTCGTGCTAAGCCATAACCATTTGAGAATTATTTGGTCTCATATTTTGCAAATACCAGTAAGGCCAGCCAGTTACAATAAGAAAATCTTTATTATTAACAAGCACCAAAATATTAACACTGAAAACATGTTACTAAAAAAATCCAACTAGAAATGACACCCAAAATTTGAAATGAAAAAAAATATGTAATACTTTAATAATCATCGACAAATGATTGCAACTACTACTCGTGCTAAGCTATAACCATTTGAGAATTATTAGGTCTAATATTTTGCAAATATCAGTAAGGCCAGCCAGTTATAATAATAAAATCTTTATTTGATTCGAAAGCTTATTAGCTCAAACTAATTCTATTAATTAAAAGAAACAAGCACCAAAATATCACCACTAAAAATAAAAAAGTTAAATAAAATCCATTGAAAATTTGAAATGAAAAAAAAAAAATTTAAAACTTTAATAATTATCGACAAATGATTGCTACTACTACTCGTGCTAAGCTATAACCATTTGAGAATTATTAGGTCTTATATTTTGCAAATAGCAGTAAGGCCAGCCAGTTACAATAAAAAAATCTTTATTATTAACAAGCACCAAAATATTAACACTGAAAACATGTTACTATAAAAATCCAACTAGAAATGACACTAAAAATTTGAAATGATAAAAAAAAAATGTAATACTTTAATAATCATCGACAAATGATTGCAACTACTACTCGTGCTAAGCTATAACCATTTGAGAATTATTAGGTCTTATATTTTGCAAATAGCAGTAAGGCCAGCCAGTTATAATAAAAAAATCTTTATTTGATTCGAAAGCTTATTAGCTCAAACTAATTCTATTAATTAAAAAAAAAAGAAACAAGCACCAAAATATCACCACTAAAAATAAAAAAGTTAAATAAAATCCATTGAAAATTTGAAATGAAAAAAAAAAAGATTTAAAACTTTAATAATTATCGACGAATGGTTGCTACTACTACTCGTGCTAAGCTATAACCATTTGAGAATTATTAGGTCTTATATTTTGCAAATAGCAGTAAGGCCAGCCAGTTACAATAAAAAAATCTTTATTATTAACAAGCACCAAAATATTAACACTGAAAGCATGTTACTAAAAAATCCAACTAGAAATGACACTAAAAATTTGAAATGAAAAACAAAAATGTAATACTTTAATAATCATCGACAAATGATTGCAACTGGTGCTAAGCTATAACCATTTGAGAATTATTAGGTCTTATATTTTGCAAATAGCAGTAAGGCCAGCCAATTATAATAAAAAAGTCTTTATTTGATTCAAAACCTTATTAGCTCAAACTAATTCGATTACTTAAAAGAAAAAAAGAAACAATCACCAAAATATCACCACTGAAAATATAAAAGTTAAATAAAATCCAAGAAAATCTTTATTATTAACAAGCACCAAAATATTAACACTGAAAACATGTTACTAAAAAAATCCAACTAGAAATGACACCCAAAATTTGAAATGAAAAAAAATATGTAATACTTTAATAATCATCGACAAATGATTGCAACTACTACTCGTGCTAAGCTATAACCATTTGAGAATTATTAGGACTTATATTTTGCAAATAGCAGTAAGACCAGCCAGTTACAATAAAAAAATCTTTATTATTAACAAGCACCAAAATATTAACACTGAAAACATGTTACTAAAAAATCCAATTAGAAATGACACTAAAAATTTGAAATGAAAAAAAAAATGTAATACTTTAATAATCATAGACAAATGATTGCAACTACTACTCGTGCTAAGCTATAACCATTTGAGAATTATTAGGTCTAATATTTTGCAAATATCAGTAAGGCCAGCCAGTTATAATAATAAAATCTTTATTTGATTCGAAAGCTTATTAGCTCAAACTAATTCTATTAATTAAAAGAAACAAGCACCAAAATATCACCACTAAAAATAAGAAAGTTTTTATAACCATTTGAGAATTATTTGGTCTCATATTTTGCAAATAGCAGTAAGACCAGCCAGTTACAATAAAAAAAATCTTTATTATTAACAAGCACCAAAATATTAACACTGAAAGCATGTTACTAAAAAAATCCAACTAGAAATGACACTAAAAATTTGAAATGAAAAACAAAAATGTAATACTTTAATAATCATCGACAAATGATTGCAACTACTACTCGTGCTAAGCTATAACCATTTGAGAATTATTAGGTCTTATATTTTGCAAATAGCAGTAAGGCCAGCCAGTTATAATAAAAAAATCTTTATTTGATTCAAAAGCTTATTAGCTCAAACTAATTCGATTAATTAAAAGAAAAAAAGAAACAAGCACCAAAATATCACCACTGAAAATAAAAAAGTTAAATAAAATCCATTGAAAATTTGAAATGAAAAAAAAAAGATTTTAAAACTTTAATAATTATCGACGAATGGTTGCTACTACTACTCGTGCTAAGCTATAACCATTTGAGAATTATTAGGTCTTATATTTTGCAAATAGCAGTAAGGCCAGCCAGTTATAATAAAAAAATCTTTATTTGATTCGAAACCTTATTAGCTCAAACTAATTCTATTAATTAAAAGAAAAAAGAAACAAGCACCAAAATATCACCACTGAAAATAATAAAAGTTAAATAAAATCCATTAAAAATTTGAAATGAAAAAAAAAAGATGTTAAAACTTTAATAATTATCGACAAATGATTGCTACTACTACTCGTGCTAAGCTATAACCATTTGAGAATTATTAGGTCTTATATTTTGCAAATAGCAGTAAGGCCAGCCAGTTACAATAAAAAAATCTTTATTATTAACAAGCACCAAAATATTAACACTGAAAACATGTTACTAAAAAAATCCAACTAGAAATGACACTAAAAATTTGAAATGAAAAAAAAAATGTAATACTTTAATAATCATCGACAAATGATTGCAACTACTACTCGTGCTAAGCTATAACCATTTGAGAATTATTAGGTCTTATATTTTGCAAATAGCAGTAAGGCCAGCCAATTATAATAAAAAAGTCTTTATTTGATTCAAAACCTTATTAGCTCAAACTAATTCGATTACTTAAAAGAAAAAAAGAAACAATCACCAAAATATCACCACTGAAAATATAAAAGTTAAATAAAATCCATTGAAAATTTGAAATGAAAAAAAAAAGATTTAAAACTTTAATTATTATCGACGAGTGGTTGCTACTACTACTCGTGCTAAGCTATAACCATTTGAGAATTATTAGGTCTTATATTTTGCAAATAGCAGTAAGGCCAGCCAGTTACAATAAAAAAATCTTTATTATTAACAAGCACCAAGCACTGAAAACATGTTACTAAAAAAATCCAACTAGAAATGACATTAAAAATTTGAAATGAAAAAAAAATGTAAAACTTTAATAATCATAGACAAATGATTGCAACTACTGCTCGTGCTAAGCTATAACCATTTGAGAATTATTAGGTCTTATATTTTGCAAATAGCAGTAAGGCTAGCCAGTTATAATAATAAAATCTTTATTATTAACAAGCACCAAAATATTAACACTGAAAACATGTTACTAAAAAATCCAATTAGAAATGACACTAAAAATTTGAAATGAAAAAAAAAAATGTAATACTTTAATAATCATAGACAAATGATTGCAACTACTACTCGTGCTAAGCTATAACCATTTGAGAATTATTAGGTCTTATATTTTGCAAATATCAGTAAGGCCAGCCAGTTATAATAATAAAATCTTTATTTGATTCGAAAGCTTATTAGCTCAAACTAATTCTATTAATTAAAAGAAACAAGCACCAAAATATCACCACTGAAAATAAGAAAGTTAAATAAAATCCATTGAAAATTTGAAATGAAAACAAAAAAAATTTTAAACTTTAATAATCATCGACAAATGATTGCAACTACTACTCGTGCTAAGCTATAACCATTTGAGAATTATTAGGACTTATATTTTGCAAATAGCAGTAAGGCCAGCCAGTTACAATAAAAAAATTTTTATTATTAACATGCACCAAAATATTAACACTGAAAACATGTTACTATAAAATTCCAACTAGAAATGACACTAAATATTTGAAATGATAAACAAAAAATGTCATACTTTAATAATGATCGACAAATGATTGCAACTACTACTCGTGCTAAGCTATAACAATTTGAGAATTATTAGGTCTTATATTTTGCAAATAGCAGTAAGGTCAGCCAGTTACAATAAAAAAATCTTTATTATTAACATGCACCAAAATATTAACACTGAAAACATGTTATCATAAAATTCCAACTAGAAATGACACTAAAAATTTTAAATGATAAAAAAAAATGTAATACTTTAATAAT
>JAWNPR010000123.1:0-489722 GCA_035047405.1 Drosophila stalkeri
GAAATTATTAACTGCTGCGCCGAACAGAGGTTTTGAATCAAATAAAGATTTTTATTGTAATTAACTGGCTTTAATGGCTATTCTTCTATTTGCAAAATATGAGATCAAACAATTCTCAAATGGTTATAGATAAGCACAAGTAGAAGTAGCAATCATTTGATGATAATTATTAAAGCATTTAATATTATCTTTTTTTTTTCATTTCAAATTTTCTATGTCTAGATTTAATTTTTTCAAATTACATTTATTTTAGTGCTAATATTTTGATGGTTTTTTCTTATTGATAGAATCAGTTTGAGCTACTGAGGTTTTGAATCAAATAAAGATTTTTATTGTAATTAACTGGCATTTCCTATATTTGGTAAATATGAGACCAAATAATTCTCAAATGGTAATAGCTTAGCACGAGTAGTAGTAGCAATCATTTGCCGATAATTATTAAACTATTAAATATTTTTTTGTTCTGGTTTTTTTTTTCATTTAAAATTGTCAAGTTCTTTTCTGATTTAATTTTTTCAAGTTACATTTTTTAATATTAATATTTTGAATCAAGTAAAGATTTTTTTTTATTGCAATTAGCTGGCCTTTATGGCCTTTCTTCTATTTGCAAAATATCAATCCAAATAATTCTGAAATGGTTATAGTACGAGTAGTAGTACCAATCATTTGCCGATAATTATTAAAGCACATGATGTGTTCTTACTTTTCATTTCAAATTTTCTATGTCTATTCTTATTTAATATTTTTCAAGTTAAATTTTTTTAGTGTTAATATTTTGATGCTTTTTTTTATTAATAGAATCAGTTTGAGGTTTTGAGGTTTTGAATCAAATAAAGATTTTTATTGTAATTAACTGGCCTTTCTTATATTTACAAAATATGAGACCAAATAATTCGCAAATGGTAATAGCTTAGCACGAGTAGTTGCATCAATCATTTCCCGATAATTAATAAACTATTAAATATTTCTTTGTTCAGTTATATTTTCATTTTAAATTGTCAAGTTATTTTCCTTATTTAATAATTTTGATTCTTTTTTTGCTTTTTTTTTATTAATAGAATCAGTTTGAGCTTTTGAGATTTTGAATCAAATAAAGATTTTTTATTGTATTTTCTTTATTTGCAAAATATGAGACCAAATAATTTAATGGGGGGGGTTTGTAATTAATAATATTAAATATTTTTTGTTCAGTTTTTTTCATTTTACTGGTTCTTTTATTTAATTTTTTCCAGTTACATTTTTTTAGTGTTAATAATTTGATTTTTTTTCTTTATGTTTGAATCAAATAAAGATTTTATTGTATTAAGACCTTTCTTTATTTACAAAATATGGACAAATAATTCTAAAATTAATAACTATAAATATTTTTTTGTTCTGGTTTTTTTTTCATTTAAATTGCAAGTTCTTTTCTTATTTTCTCAAGTTAAATTTTTTTAGTTTAGTTTTTTTTATTAATATTTTGAATCAACTAAAGATTTTTATTGCAATTAGCGCTATGCCTTTCTTCTTGCAAATATCAGTCCAAATAATTCTGAAATGGTTATAGTACGAGTAGTAGTACCAATCATTTGCCGATAATTATTTAAGATTCATGATGTGTTTTCTTATCTTTTCTTTCAAATTTTCTATTCTTTCTTTTTTTTTTTCAAGTTAAATTTTTTAGTGTTAATATTTTGATGCTTTTTTTTATTAATAGAATCAGTTTGAGCTTTTGAGGTTTTGAATCAAATAAAGATTTTTATTGTAATTAACTGGCCTTTCTTATATTTGCAAAATATGAGACCAAATAATTCACAAATGGTAATAGCTTAGCACGAGTAGTTGCATCAATCATTTCCCGATAATTAATAAATTATTAAATATTTCTTTGTTCAGTTATATTTTCATTTCAAATTGTCAAGTTATTTCCTTATTTGTTTTTTTATTTTTTTTTAATAATTTGATTCTTTTTTTCTTCTTTTTTATTAATAGAATCAGTTTGAGCTACTGAGGTTTTGAATCAAATAAAGATTTTTATTGTAATTAACTGGCCTTTCTTCTATTTGCAAAATATGAGACCAAATAATTCTCAAATGGTAATAGCTTAGCACAAGTAGTTGCATCAATCATTTCCCGATAATTAATAAACTATTAAATATTTCTTTGTTCAGTTATTTTTTCATTTTAAATTGTCAAGTTCTTTTCTGATTTGATTTTTTCAAGTTAAATTTTTTTAGTGTTAATATTTTGATTTTTTCTTTTTTTTTATTAATGGAATCAGTTTGAGCTACTGAGGTTTTGAATCAAATAAAGATTTTTATTGTAATTAACTGGCCTTTCTTTATTTACAAAATATGAGACCAAATAATTCTCAAATGGTAATAGCTTAGCACAAGTAGTTATCAATCATTTCCCGATAATTATTAAACTATTAAATATTTCTATGTTCTGGTTTTTATTTTTTTTCATTTTAAATTTTCAAGTTCTTTTCTTATTTTTTTTTCAAGTTAAATTATTTTAGTGTTAATAATTTGATTCTTTTTTTTTCTTATTAATAGAATCAGTTTGAGCTACTGAGGTTTTGAATCAAATAAAGATTTTTATTGTAATTAACTGGCATTTCCTCTATTTGCAAAATATGAGACCAAATAATTCTCAAATGGTAATAGCTTAGCACGAGTAGTTGCATCAATCATTTCCCGATAATTAATAAACTATTAAATATTTCTTTGTTCAGTTATATTTTCATTTCAAATTGTCAAGTTATTTCCTTATTTGATTTTTTCAAGTTAAATTTTTTTAGTGTTAATAATTTGATTATTTTTTTCTTCTTTTTTATTAATAGAATCATTTTGAGCTACTGAGGTTTTGAATCAAATAAAGATTTTTATTGTAATTAACTGGCCTTTCCTATATTTACAAAATATGAGACCAAATAATTCTCAAATGGTAATAGCTTAGCACGAGTAGTTGCATCAATCATTTCCCGATAATTAATAAACTTTTAAATATTTCTTTGTTCAGTTATATTTTCATTTCAAATTGTCAAGTTATTTCCTTATTTGATTTTTTCAAGCTAAATTTTTTAGTGTTAATATTTTGATGCTTTTTTTTTTATTAATGGAATCAGTTTGAGCATTTGAGAATTTGAATCAAATAAAGATTTTTATTGTAATTAAAAGGCCTTTCTTCTATTTGCAAAATATGAGACCAAATAATTTAAAATTAATAATAATAAATATTTTTTTGTTCTGGTTTTTTTCATTTTAATTGCCAAGTTCTTTTCTGATTTAATTTTTTCCAGTTACATTTTTTTAGTGTTAATAATTTGATTCTTTTTTCTTTTTCTTTTATTAATAGAATCAGTTTCAGCTACTGAGGTTTTGAATCAAATAAAGATTTTTATTGTAATTAACTGGCCTTTCTTTTATTTACAAAATATGAGACCAAATAATTCTCAAATGGTAATAGCTTAGCACAAGTAGTAGTAGCAATCATTTCCCGATAATTATTAAACTATTAAATATTTCTATGTTCTGGTTTTTATTTTTTTTTCATTTTAAATTTTCAAGTTCTTTTCTTATTTTTTTTTTCAAGTTAAATTATTTTAGTGTTAATAATTTGATTCTTTTTTTTTCTTATTAATAGAATCAGTTTCAGTACTGAGGTTTTGAATCAAATAAAGGTTTTTATTGTAATTAACTGTCCTTTCTTCTATTTGCAAAATATGAGACCAAATAATTCTCAAATGGTAATAGCTTAGCACGAGTAGTTGCATCAATCATTTCCCGATAATTAATAAACTATTAAATATTTCTTTGTTCAGTTATATTTTCATTTTAAATTGTCAAGTTATTTCCTTATTTGATTTTTTCAAGTTAAATTTTTTTATTGTTAATAATTTGATTATTTTTTTCTTCTTTTTTATTAATAGAATCAGTTTGAGCTACTGAGGTTTTGAATCAAATAAAGATTTTTATTGTAATTAACTGGCCTTTCCTATATTTACAAAATATGAGACCAAATAATTCTCAAATGGTAATAGCTTAGCACGAGTAGTTGCATCAATCATTTCCCGATAATTAATAAACTTTTAAATATTTCTTTGTTCAGTTATATTTTCATTTCAAATTGTCAAGTTATTTCCTTATTTGATTTTTTCAAGCTAAATTTTTTTAGTGTTAATATTTTGATGCTTTTTTTTTTTTTTATTAATGGAATCAGTTTGAGCATTTGAGAATTTGAATCAAATAAAGATTTTTATTGTAATTAAAAGGCCTTTCTTCTATTTGCAAAATATGAGACCAAATAATTTAAAATTAATAATAATAAATATTTTTTTGTTCTGGTTTTTTTCATTTTAATTGCCAAGTTCTTTTCTGATTTAATTTTTTCCAGTTACATTTTTTTAGTGTTAATAATTTGATTCTTTTTTTCTTTTTCTTTTTATTAATAGAATCAGTTTAGCTACTGAGGTTTTGAATCAAATAAAGATTTTTATTGTAATTAACTGACCTTTCTTTTATTTACAAAATATGAGACCAAATAATTCTCAAATGGTAATAGCTTAGCACAAGTAGTAGTAGCAATCATTTCCCGATAATTATTAAACTATTAAATATTTCTATGTTCTGGTTTTTATTTTTTTTTCATTTTAAATTTTCAAGTTCTTTTCTTATTTTTTTTTCAAGTTAAATTATTTTAGTGTTAATAATTTGATTCTTTTTTTTTCTTATTAATAGAATCAGTTTCAGCTACTGAGGTTTTGAATCAAATAAAGGTTTTTATTGTAATTAACTGGCCTTTCTTTTATTTAAAAATATGAGACCAAATAATTCTCAAATGGTAATAGCTTAGCACAAGTAGTAGTAGCAATCATTTCCCGATAATTATTAAACTATTAAATATTTCTATGTTCTGGTTTTTATTTTTTTTTTCATTTTAAATTTTCAAGTTCTTTTCTTATTTTTTTTTTCAAGTTAAATTATTTTAGTGTTAATAATTTGATTCTTTTTTTTTCTTATTAATAGAATCAGTTTCAGCTACTGAGGTTTTGAATCAAATAAAGGTTTTTATTGTAATTAACTGTCCTTTCTTCTATTTGCAAAATATGAGACCAAATAATTCTCAAATGGTAATAGCTTAGCACGAGTAGTTGCATCAATCATTTCCCGATAATTAATAAACTATTAAATATTTCTTTGTTCAGTTATATTTTCATTTCAAATTGTCAAGTTATTTCCTTATTTGATTTTTTCAAGTTAAATTTTTTTAGTGTTAATAATTTGATTATTTTTTTCTTCTTTTTTTATTAATAGAATCATTTTGAGCTACTGAGGTTTTGAATCAAATAAAGATTTTTATTGTAATTAACTGGCCTTTCCTATATTTACAAAATATGAGACCAAATAATTCTCAAATGGTAATAGCTTAGCACGAGTAGTTGCATCAATCATTTCCCGATAATTAACAAACTATTAAATATTTCTTTGTTCAGTTATATTTTCATTTTAAATGGTCAAGTTATTTCCTTATTTGATTTTTTCAAGTTAAATTTTTTTAGTGTTAATATTTTGATGCTTTTTTTTTTTTATTAATGGAATCAGTTTGAGCATTTGAGAATTTGAATCAAATAAAGATTTTTATTGTAATTAAAAGGCCTTTCTTCTATTTGCAAAATATGAGACCAAATAATTTAAAATTAATAATAATAAATATTTTTTTGGTTCTGGTTTTTTTCATTTAAATTGCCAAGTTCTTTTCTGATATAATTTCATCAAGTTAATTTTTTTAGTGTTAATAATTTGATTCTTTTTTTCTTATTAATAAAATCAGTTTGAGCTACTGAGGTTTTGAATCAAATAAAGGTTTTTATTGTAATTAACTGGCCTTTCTTCTATTTACAAAATATGATAACAAATAATTCTCAAATGGTAATAGCTTAGCACAAGTAGTAGTATCATATTTGCCGATAATTATTAAACTATTAAATATTTTTTTGTTCTGGTTTTTTTTTTCATTTAAAATTGTCAAGTTCTTTTCTGATTTAATTTTTTCAAGTAACATTTTTTTAATATTAA
This sequence comes from Drosophila stalkeri, assembly GCA_035047405.1. Taxonomy (NCBI): domain Eukaryota; kingdom Metazoa; phylum Arthropoda; class Insecta; order Diptera; family Drosophilidae; genus Drosophila; species Drosophila stalkeri. The sequence continues at coordinate 6,060 of JAWNPR010000123.1, forward strand.
TATTTTGAATCAACTAAAGATTTTTATTGCAATTAGCTGGCCTTTATGGCCTTTCTTCTATTTGCAAAATATCAATCCAAATAATTCTGAAATGGTTATAGTACGAGTAGTAGTACCAATCATTTGCCGATAATTATTAAAGCACATGATGTGTTCTTATTTTCATTTCAAATTTTCTATGTCTATTCTTATTTAATATTTTTCAAGTAAATTTTTTTAGTGTTAATATTTTGATGCTTTTTTTTATTAATAGAATCAGTTTGAGCTTTTGAGGTTTTGAATCAAATAAAGATTTTTATTGTAATTAACTGGCCTTTCTTATATTTACAAAATATGAGACCAAATAATTCGCAAATGGTAATAGCTTAGACGAGTAGTTGCATAATCATTTCCCGATAATTAATAAACTATTAAATATTTCTTTGTTCAGTTATATTTTCATTTTAAATTGTCAAGTTATTTCCTTATTTGATTTTTTCAAGTTAAATTTTTTTAGTGTTAATATTTTGATGCTTTTTTTTATTAATGGAATCATTTTAGCTTGAGGTTTTGAATCAAATAAAGATTTTTATGTATTAAAAGGCCTTTCTCTAGAAGAAAGGCCAGTTAATTACAATAAAAACCTTTATTTGATTCAAAACCTCAGTAGCTCAAATGATTTATTAATAAGAAAAAAAAGAATCAAATTATTAACACTAAAAAAAATTAACTTGATGAAATTATATCAGAAAAGAACTTGGAATTTAAATGAAAAAAACCAGAAAAATATTATTATTATTAATTTTAAATTTTTGGTCTCTATTTTGCAAATAGAAGAAAGCTTTTAATTACAATAAAAATCTTTTTTGATTCAAATTCTCAAATGCTCAAATGATTCCATTAATAAAAAAAAAAACATCAAAATATTAACACTAAAAAAATTTAACTTGAAAAAATCAAATAAGGAAATAACTTGACAATTTAAAATGAAAATATAACTGAACAAAGAAATATTTAATAGTTTATTAATTATCGGGAAATGATTGATGCAACTACTCGTGCTAAGCTATTACCATTTGCGAATTATTTGGTCTCATATTTTGTAAATATAAGAAAGGCCAGTTAATTACAATAAAAATCTTTATTTGATTCAAAACCTCAAAAGCTCAAACTGATTCTATTAATAAAAAAAAGCATCAAAATATTAACACTAAAAAAATTTGACTTGAAAAATATTAAATAAGAATAGACATAGAAAATTTGAAATGAAAAGTAAGAACACATCATGTGCTTTAATAATTATCGGCAAATGATTGGTACTACTACTCGTACTATAACCATTTCAGAATTATTTGGATTGATATTTTGCAAATAGAAGAAAGGCCATAAAGGCCAGCTAATTGCAATAAAAATCTTTAGTTGATTCAAAATATTAATATTAAAAAAATGTTACTTGAAAAAATTAAATCAGAAAAGAACTTGACAATTTTAAATGAAAAAAAAAAACCAGAACAAAAAAATATTTAATAGTTTAATAATTATCGGCAAATGATTGATACTACTACTTGTGCTAAGCTATTACCATTTGAGAATTATTTGTTATCATATTTTGTAAATAGAAGAAAGGCCAGTTAATTACAATAAAAACCTTTATTTGATTCAAAACCTCAGTAGCTCAAACTGATTTTATTAATAAGAAAAAAAAGAATCAAATTATTAACACTAAAAAAAATTAACTTGATGAAATTATATCAGAAAAGAACTTGGCAATTTAAATGAAAAAAACCAGAACCAAAAAAATATTTATTATTATTAATTTTAAATTATTTGGTCTCATATTTTGCAAATAGAAGAAAGGCCTTTTAATTACAATAAAAATCTTTATTTGATTCAAATTCTCAAATGCTCAAACTGATTCCATTAATAAAAAAAAAAAAAAGCATCAAAATATTAACACTAAAAAAATTTAACTTGAAAAAATCAAATAAGGAAATAACTTGACCATTTAAAATGAAAATATAACTGAACAAAGAAATATTTAATAGTTTGTTAATTATCGGGAAATGATTGATGCAACTACTCGTGCTAAGCTATTACCATTTGAGAATTATTTGGTCTCATATTTTGTAAATATAGGAAAGGCCAGTTAATTACAATAAAAATCTTTATTTGATTCAAAACCTCAGTAGCTCAAAATGATTCTATTAATAAAAAAAGAAGAAAAAAATAATCAAATTATTAACACTAAAAAAATTTAACTTGAAAAAATCAAATAAGGAAATAACTTGACAATTTGAAATGAAAATATAACTGAACAAAGAAATATTTAATAGTTTATTAATTATCGGGAAATGATTGATGCAACTACTCGTGCTAAGCTATTACCATTTGAGAATTATTTGGTCTCATATTTTGCAAATATAGGAAATGCCAGTTAATTACAATAAAAATCTTTATTTGATTCAAAACCTCAGTAGCTCAAACTGATTCTATTAATAAAAAAGAAGAAAAAAAGAATCAAATTATTAAATAAGGAAATAACTTGACAATTTAAAATGAAAATATAACTGAACAAAGAAATATTTAATAGTTTATTAATTATCGGGAAATGATTGATGCAACTACTCGTGCTAAGCTATTACCATTTGCAAATTATTTGGTCTCATATTTTGTAAATATAAGAAAGGCCAGTTAATTACAATAAAAATCTTTATTTGATTCAAAACCTCAAAAGCTCAAACTGATTCTATTAATAAAAAAAAGCATCAAAATATTAACACTAAAAAAATTTAACTTGAAAAATATTAAATAAGAATAGACATAGAAAATTTGAAATGAAAAGTAAGAACACATCATGTGCTTTAATAATTATCGGCAAATGATTGGTACTACTACTCGTACTATAACCATTTCAGAATTATTTGGATTGATATTTTGCAAATAGAAGAAAGGCCATAAAGGCCAGCTAATTGCAATAAAAATCTTTACTTGATTCAAAATATTAATATTAAAAAAATGTAACTTGAAAAAATTAAATCAGAAAAGAACTTGACAATTTTAAATGAAAAAAAAAAAAACCAGAACAAAAAAATATTTAATAGTTTAATAATTATCGGCAAATGATTGCTACTACTACTCGTGCTAAGCTATTACCATTTGAGAATTATTTGGTCTCATATTTTGCAAATATAGGAAATGCCAGTTAATTACAATAAAAATCTTTATTTGATTCAAAACCTCAGTAGCTCAAACTGATTCTATCAATAAGAAAAAACCATCAAAATATTAGCACTAAAATAAATGTAATTTGAAAAAATTAAATCTAGACATAGAAAATTTGAAATGAAAAAAAAAAAGATAATATTAAATGCTTTAATAATTATCGTCAAATGATTGCTACTTCTACTTGTGCTTATCTATAACCATTTGAGAATTGTTTGATCTCATATTTTGCAAATAGAAGAATGGCCATTAAAGCCAGTTAATTACAATAAAAATCTTTATTTGATTCAAAACCTCTGTTCGGCGCAGCAGTTAATAATTTCTCTTAAATAAGCTTCTCTTAAGTTAGTCTGTTCTCTATGTCATTCTCATTCGCTGTTAGTGCACTCATGCAAATAAGAAAGCATAACACATACATATGTAATTTTCGGTTTCTTTTACTTGCTTGTACTTCTAACTTCGATTCTTTAAATTCTCTTCGCTGTACAAAAATTGTCTGCAAGCGAGCAACACCTACCTTATCGTTTTCGCCTATCACCCAAAACGCCTAAACGGACACCACGGACTCGGCATTAAATTAATAAATAATAAGCTAAATTAAAACGTATTGGCTTTTATTTTTGCCTTCGTAAATGATTGGAGCCAGAGTTGCTGAAAAGGCTCAGCAGCTTCCAACATTTTGGTGACCCCGACGTGATTTATACACTTTGTGATGTTCGTTTGGTGCGCTGAAATCAATAATCTATTTCGTCGTCACTCAACAGTGAAATTTATAAACATTTGTGCAAAATAGTGCATTCAAATTAACAATCAATTTCATCGTAACAAAACAGTGTACAACATTAGCATTTGTGCACAAATCATTTTGTTCAAAGTGCATACAGCAGTGTATGAAATTGTGCATGCATTATCTTGAGCTTTCTCATTCTCTTTTAATCGTTTGCTTCGTTCGTTGCGGTTGGCGCCTTCTCTGCAGCATCTGCTTAGAAAGCTCCTGTAACCGAAAAGGGCTGTGTCACTCGTAGAAGACACACATACATACATACATAGGCAAAGCTCAGATAATCTTGCATGCATCTTTAGCATTCCTTCTTTCGTCGTTTGCTCGTCGTGTTTGGCACCTTTTGTGCAGTGTCTGCATAGAAGGCCCGCTAATCCGAAAATAGCTGTGTAGATCACCCACCTACAAACATACACACACAGTGAACTTGCATACAAAAGGTGCTAAATCAGAAGTGCATTAGTGAGTCTATTAGCTTGTGCATTAACCTTGCAAATGAAAGGGTTTTTTTTTTCTGAACTGAGCATAACTTAAATTAATTTGTAGCTTATTAAAATGAATAACTCAGAATCTAATGCTGATAAAGTGCCTGCATCTCAGGTCACTTATTTAAGGCTTAAAACGAAAGCTCTTTTCGATAGACTTGAAAGGTTATATGCCGAATTGGACGTGGATAAACTAAGTCATATGGATTCGTGTGGGATACGTGTGCTTTTGGACTCGATCAACAAGTTAGAGTCAAATTTTGTAGCGGTTCACACTAGCTTAGAGGAATCCGATTTTGAATCCATATTTACCTGCGAAATTTGAAGCAAATTTTCTTCAGCGTGAGCTGGGAAGTCGGTCAAATCTACAGCTCTCTTCAACGCTCAATACAAGTTTTACAAATGCTCATCCAATGCTCGTTATGGCTAATCGATCGCGTTTGCCGCAATTGGAACTGCCAAAACTTAGTGGAATCTACACTGATTGGGAAAACTTTTACTCTATGTTCAAAACGATCATAGATACTGATCCTGATCTCAATCCTGTTGAGAAGTTCCAGCATCTTAGATCCTGCTTAAGTGATTCTGCTTTGGATTCTATCAGCTCATTGGAAATCAACAAGGCTAACTATATCGTCGCTCTGGATATTCTTCAACGTCGTTTTGATAACAAACGTTTTATCTTACAGGCACATATCAGAGCGATATTTGGGCTTGAGAAGGCTGATGCATCTGTGGGTAGGCTGAGGCAATTAACAGATAAAGTGACATCTCACATTCGTGCTATGGATTCTTTAGCATCGAGGGAAGAAGTTGCTGATATTATCATCGTGCAAACAGTGTTGCAGAAATTGGATAAGTCCACTCAGGTCAAATGGGAGGAAAGCTCATCTGCTAATGAGTTACCATCGTGGGTTAAATTGTCAATTCTTGCAAGGACGATGTCGAATGCTTGAAAATGTGGATCAAGTTTTGCAAGATGGTCAGGTTGGCAAGTCAGGGAAGATCATGAGTACACATTTAAGAAAATCATTTGTTGCTTCCAAGATTCCTAATTGTTGAGTCTTTTGCGAAGACACAAGTCACATGATATTTCAATGTAAGCGCATTGAGCAATTGTCGCCAATTGCAAGACATAAAGAGGCCAAGAGACTCGCACTTTGCCTCAATTGTCTGAGAAAAGGGCATATATTAAAGGATTGTAAATCTAGCTCCTGTCGTACTTGCCAATCGAAGCACCATACTTTATTGCATTACAGTCAGTCTTCGATAGCCCCATCCAACGTTGCGTGGAAACCTGATCAACAAGCACATGCAATACATCCCACTGCCATGGTTGCAATGTCCCCTTTCTGCCTCAAGCCCACATATCACCTAATTCCTCTGATGTTGTGCTTCTAGCCACTGCTATAATCCTTGTCAAGAACCGAGCTGGAACATTCGTTCCGTGTCGTGTACTCTTGGACTCAGGATCTCAGCTTCACTCCGTCACCAGTCGCTTCGCAAATCAGCTTCAGCTTCGAAAAAGCAAATCGCTCACTGCAGTTTCTGGCATTGGAGATTCCAACTTTTCAACTGAAGGATACTCAGTCGATCTCGTTTTGAAATCGCGTATTTCAGATTATTCCACTACCATCACTGCAATGATGATTACTGACAATCAGACTGGGATGTCAATGTCTACTAGCAGTTGGAATATACCCTCAAACATATAGCTAGCTGATCCCTTATTCCATAAATCACAAAGGATTGATCTTCTCATTGGAGCTGGTCTCTTCTTCCAGCTGTTGTGTGTTGGCCAAATTCTGTTGGCACCTGGATTACCAATTTTGCAGAAAACTCAACTCGGCTGGATCATGTTAGGTGGCGGGCAATCGGCCCCCAAACTCTCATCGTTCATCGCAACCCAAAGAGCCTTGGATGGCACAAATCACAGCACTCGGCTTGATGATTTGGTGCGTCAATTTTGGGAAGTGGAGCACGTCTTCGAGCCTATCGCCAAGGTAACAAACGAAGAGCTCCATTGTCAGCAGCATTTCATCGCAAACCGTCGACGATTGTCTTCAGGGGAATATTCAGTTTGTTTGCCAAAAAAGATATGCGTCGAATCTTTGGGCGACTCCTATTTGCAGGCCAAGCGTCGACTCATAAACTTAAAACGTAAATTCGCTCGAAATCAAACTCTCAAGGAGAAATATTCAGCATTCATAAAGGAATATATTGATCTCAATATATGACATATGTCACTGGTGCCCAGCGCAGAGTTCAATAAATGCAAATATTTCTTACCTCATCATTGCGTATACAAAGAAGAGAGTTCGACAACAAAGCTGAGAGTTGTCTTTGATGGCTCAGCAGTTACCACCTCTGGGCTCTCATTTAACGATTTGTTGATGTCAGGGCCGACAATTCAAGCTACATTGTTTCACACGCTCGTTCGTTTTCGCACATTTTCCATTGTACTTACAGGAGATATTGGTAAAAGTACAGGTGTGTGAAAGTCTCAGAGCCTGATTCTATGCTCCAGTGCATTTTGTGGAGAGACTCTGCAGACGATGATATTCAAGTTTTCAAATTGAATACCGTCACGTATGGGACCAAACCCGCTTCCTTTTTGGCAATTCGTGCAATGCATCAACTAGCAATGGATGAGTCGTCGTCGTACCCATTAGGATCTAAAACTGTCTTGCGTGATTTCTACGTTGACGATTTGATTTCAGGAGGCAATTCAGTTGAAGAAGTTCGCGACATAATGCGGCAAACCACAAATCTTCTTGACCGAGGAAATTTCAAATTGAGAAAATGGTGCTCCAACTCAACTGATACACTTCGCGGAGTTCCAGAAACTGAGCAGGAGAGTTTCCTCAAACTCGACGACGGCAGCGATGTGACAAAAACCCTCGGTCTCATCTGGGAGCCTCGAAAGGACAACTTCGTGTTTACTTTCGAGCCTAAAATTAGCACTCGCAAACACACAAAACGCTCGGTTTTATCAACCATTGCGCGGTGTTACGATCCATTAGGTTTGATCGGAAAACTTTAACTAGGGCCAAAATCATCTTGCAACGCATGTGGAGAGACAAGCTGCAATGGGATGAAAGCTTACCGCAACCATTGGAAACGACTTGGAGCGAATTTTGTAAGGACTTTCATCAAGTGAGCCATGCAATATTTCCTCGTTATGTACTCCAACTTAAAGCAAGGGTCGAACTACATGCCTTCTGTGATGCTAGTCTTCAGGCCTATGGCTCTTGTGTTTATGGTCGCTCATTGAAGAATGCTGTTCAAGTTCAATTGATGTTCCAAAGCTAGTGTCGCTCCACTAAAGACTCTTACGGTGCCTAAGCTTGATTTATGCGCTGCATTTCTGCTTGCGAACTTGGTAAGCGAAATAAACAAAATGAACTTGTTCGAATGTGAAATGCATTGTTGGTCAGATTCGGCCGTGGTTTTGTCTTGGTTAAAGGAAGAGCCATCCAAATTCAACGTGTTTGTCGCTAACAAGATTTGTGCCATACAACAGCTCACGATCGGCATGGAGTGTCATTACGTGCCAACTGAGATGAATCCGGCGGATATGTTATCCAAAGGAGCACCGTTGGAGCTTTTGCACTCAAAATTATGGATGCATGGACCTTCCTTCTTGCTAAAGGAAAAATTTTATTGGCCAAGGCACTGCTTGTCTGAAGTATGCCTTCCTGAAGTGCGCCAAAGGGTTTTATTCTCAGCAGAGCATGTAGATATCAAAAAAATTTATTAGGAAAATAAAGTCAGATGAATTGTCATCAGGCGATCTTCGTCAAGGATCGTTCCTACTATGCCAGAATACCCTGCCCTACAGAATGGAAAGAATATACATTCGTCAAGCTCCATTCTTTCGATCTCTCCGTTTATGGATGACTTTGGTTTACTTAGAGTTGGTGGTCATTTGCGACGCTCTACTCTGGGCTTCGATGCGCGCCACCCAATTATCTTGCCCAAAGAGCATCCCCTAACCTTCGCTATAATCTCGTACCTCCATCAAAAGCATCACCATGCAGGACCGCAGGCTGTGCTTGGAGTAATTCGACTGCAGTTTTGGCCCATAGGCGGCATGAAACCTGTTGCCCGAGCACTGCGGAAATGTATAATTTGCTGCAGATCCCGGCCTCGTCTAGTCGAGCATATAATGGCCGACTTGCCCAAGGATCGTGCACAGTGCTCACCGCCATTTACAGTCACTGGAGTGGACTATTGTGGTCCTTTTTACTACAAGCCTGAGGGACGGAACAAAGCCTCCGTAAAATGTTACATCTGCGTGTTCGTTTGCTTCGCAACCAAAGCTGTATGGCTAGAGCTCGCAAAGGATCTTTCGACAGCTGCTTTTTTGGGTGCCCTCAAGCGTTTCATTGGTACGCGCGGCATTCCAAAATGTATTTGGTCTGATAATGCCACTAACTTTGTGGGTGCACGGAACGAGTTGGCGGATCTGCGGCGTCTATTGTTGAGCAAGGAACATCGCATTGAAGTCCACAACTACTGCATCAACAACAGCTTCGATTGGAAGTTCATACCTCCTCGTTCGCCACATTTCGGTGGCCTATGGGAAGCAGCAGTGAAGACAGCTAAAAAACACTTATATCTCTCTATGGGATCGGCACGTCTTGGCTTTGACGAACTGCTCACATTGGTATGCCAAATTCAGGCTATAATCAATTCTCGTCCTCTTGTTCCAATTTCAGAAAATCCCGATGATCTTGGAGTTCTCACTCCAGGACATTTCCTGATTGGTCGACCACTCATTGGTTTCCCCGAGCCAGACGTAACTGGGCTTGACAACAATCGCCTCGATCGCTGGCAACACATGACTTACATACAGCAGTTGTTTTGGAAGCGCTGGAGTGATGAGTACCTAACCATTCTCCAACAGCGTGGAAAATGGCGCACCCCGCAGCCTTCTATCAAAGTCAACGATGTCGTATGCGTGAAAGATGAAAACTTGCCACCTTTGAAATGGCCATTAGCCCGGGTCGTTGAGATCATTGCTGGAGCTGATGGCGTCGTGAGAGTTGCTGTTCTGCGTACGCCCACTGGAACTACACGTAGAGCTGTCAATAAGCTGTGCGTCCTTTCGGTTGATGATCCTGTTAAAAGACTTGGTCTTTTAACGAGGGGGAGGATGTTCGGCGCAGCAGCTAATAATTGCTCTTAAATAAGCTTCTCTTAAGTTAGTCTGTTCTCTATGTCATTCTCATTCGCTGTTAATGCACTCATGCAAATAAGAAAGCATAACACATACATATGTAATTTTCGGTTTCTTTTACTTGCTTGTACTTCTAATTTCGATTCTTTAAATTCTCTTCGCTGTACAAAAATTGTCTGCAAGCGAGCAACACCTATCTAATCGTTTTTCGCCTATCAGTTTTGCCTAAACGGACACCACGGACTCGGCATTAAATTAATAAATAATAAGCTAAATTAAAACGTATTGGCTTTTATTTTTTCCTTCGTAAATGATTGGAGCCAGAGTTGCTGAAAAGGCTCAGCAGCTTCCAACAAAGGTTTTGAATCAAATAAAAATTTTTTTATTGTAACTGGCTGGCCTTACTGCTATTTGCAAAATATAAGAAGTAATAATTCTCAAATGGTTGTAGCTTCGCACGAGTAATAGTAGCAACCATTTGTCGATAATTATTAAAGTTTTAAATATATATATATATGTATTTTTTTTTTCATTTCAAATTTTCAATGGATTTTTCTACTAGCATGTTTTCAGTGTTAATATTTTGGAGCTTGTTCCTTTTTTCTTTTAATTAATAGAATTAGTTTTAGCTAATAAGGTATTGAATCAAATAAAGATGTTTTATTGTAACTAGCTGTCCTTACTGCTGTTTCTTCCATTTGCAAAATATGAGACCAAATAATTCTCAAATGGTTATAGCTTAGCACGAGTAGTTGTAGCAAAATTTTGTCGATTTTTATTAAAGTATTAAATTTTTTTTCATATCAAATTTTCAAAGTCCTTTTAATGGATTTGATTCAACTAACATTTTTTCAGTGGTGATATTTTGGTGTTTGTTTCCTTTTTTTTTTAATTAATAGAACCAATTTGAGCTTATAAGGTTTTGAATCAAATAAAGATTTTATTATTATAACTGGCTGGCCGTACTGCTATTTGCAAATTATAATACCTAATAATTCTCAAATGGTTATAGCTTAGCACGAGTAGTAGTAGCAACCATTTGTCGATAAATATTAAAGTTTTAAATAATTTTTTTTTTTTCATTTCAAATTTTCAATGGATTTTTTTACTAACATGTTTTCAGTGTTAATATATTGGTGCTTGTTCCTTTTTTTTTTTTTAATTAATAGAACCAATTAGAGCTAACAAGGTTTTGAATCAAATGAAGATTTTATTATTATAACTGGCTGGCCGTACTGCTATTTGCAAATTATAATACCTAATAATTCTCAAATGGTTATAGCTTAGCACGAGTAGTAATAGCAATAATTTCTCGATAATTGTTAAAGTATTGAATTTTTTTTTTCATATCAAATTTGCAGTGTCCTTTTAATGGATTTTATTTAACAAACATATTTTCACTGGTGATATATTGGTGCTTGATTCTTTTTTCTTTTAATTAATAGAATTAGTTTGAACTAGTAAGGTTTTGAATCAAATAAAGATTTATTTATTATAACTGGCTGGCCTTACTGCTATTTGCAAAATATAATACCTAATAATTCTCAAATGGTTATAGCTTAGCACGAGTAGTAGTAGCAATAATTTCTCGATAATTATTAAAGTATTAAATGTTGTTTTTTTTTTTGTTTGTTTTTCATATCAAATTTTAAATGTCCTTTTAATGGATTATATTTAACTAACATATTTTCATTGGTGATATTTTGGTGCTTGTTTCTTTTTTTTTAAATTAATAGAACCAATTAGAGCCAATAAGGTTTTGAATCAAATACAGATTTTTTTATTATAACTGGCTGGCCGTACTGCTATTTGAAAAATATAAGACGTAATAATTCTCAAATGGCTATAGCTTAGCACGAGTAGTAATAACAATCATTTGTCGATACTTATTAAAGTATTAAATGATTTTTTTTTCATATAAAATTTGCAATGTCCTTGTAATTGGATTTTATTTAACTAGCATGTTTTCAGTGGAAATATTTAGGTGCTTGTTTTTTTTTGTTTTTATACCCTGAACCCATTGAAAATGGGAATTCAGGGTATAATGTTTTTGTGAAAATGTATGTAACAGGCAGAAGGAGACGTCGCAGACCCCATAAAGTATATATATTCTTGATCAGCACAAAAAAATAAGTTGATATAGCCCTGTCCGTCTGTCCGTCCGTCCGTCCGTCCGTCCGTCTGTCCGTATGAACGTCGAGATTTCGGAAACTACAAAAGCTAGAGAGCTGAAATTTTACATGAATACTCGTATCTTAGTTACACAGTACAGGTTTATTTTGTTTTTTCGATAACTCATCCCATTCCTTAATTATCGATAAAAAATTCGTTTACGTTTTTTAGGTTTTTCGAGCATAACTTCTACACCGTTTTAGCTAGAGACTTCAATTTTATATATTTAGATAGATATTATGGATACGCAGATTATGTAATTTTCAGATTTTGGATGCCACGCCCCCTTCGCCCCCAATTTGAAAAAAACTTATTTCAACTACTAGAGACTTGAGATTTGGCAAACAGACAAATTTGAATGCTATTAATATATTTTAAAAGTTTCATTAGGATAGTCCATCTAGAAATGGAGTTAAAAGCGTTCAAAGTACAGCCCATGCCACCCCCAACCGTCGGCAGCAACTGCGCGGTTTGCTGAGGGCGCGTAATATATACGTGCGGTAAGAAGAAGAATATTTTTTTTGCCAGGGTTCAGGGTATCTCGTAGTTGAGCCGTCTCGACTAGAGCCTTCTTACTTGTTTTGTTTTGTTTATTCATTTAAAATTTTCAATGTCTTTTCAACTAGATATTAAATGTTTTTTATTTCATATCAAATTTTCAATGTCCTTTTAATTGGACTTTATTTCACTACCATTTTTTCAGTGGTAATATTTTGGTGCTTGTTTCTTTTTATACCCTGAACCCATTGAAAATGGGAATTCAGGGTATAATGTTTTTGTGAAAATGTATGTAACAGGCAGAAGGAGACGTCGCAGACCCCATAAAGTATATATATTCTTGATCAGCACAAAAAAATAAGTTGATATAGCCCTGTCCGTCTGTCCGTCCGTCCGTCCGTCCGTCCGTCCGTCCGTCCGTCCGTCCGTCTGTCCGTCCGTCCGTATGAACGTCGAGATTTCGGAAACTACAAAAGCTAGAGAGCTGCAATTTTACATGAACACTCGTATCTTAGTTACGCAGTACAAGTTTATTTTGTTTTTTCGATAACTCATCCCTTTCCTTAATTATCGATAAAAAATCGAAAATTCGTTTACGTTTTTTAGGTATTTCGAGCATAACTTCTACACCGTTTTAGCTAGAGACTTCAAATTGTATATTTAGATAGATATTATGGATACGCAGATTATGTAATTTTCAGATTTAGAATGCCACGCCCCCTTCGCCCCCAATTTGAAAAAAAACGTATTTCAACTACTAGAGACTTGTAATTTGGCAAATGGACAAATTTGAATGCTATTAATATATTCTGAAAGTTTCATGAAGATAGTCCATCTAGAAACGGAGTTATAAGCGTTCAAAGTACAGCCCATCCCACCCCCAAACGTCGGCAGCAACTGCGCGGTTAGCAGAGCGCTCGCTTATACGTGCGTAAAGAAGAAGAATATTAATTTTTTTTCAGGGTTCAGGGTATCTCGTAGTCGAGCCGTCTCGACTAGAGCCTTCTTACTTGTTTTTTTTTAATTAATAGAATTAGTTTTAGCTAATAAGGTTTTGAATCAAATAAAGATTTATTTATTATAACTGGCTGGTCTTACTGCTATTTGCAAAATATAATACCTAATAATTCTCAAAGGGTTGTAGCTTAGCACAAGTAGTAGTAGCAACCATTTGAGCTAATAAGGTTATGAATCAAATAAAGATTTTTTTATTGTAACTGGCTGGCCTTACTGCTATTTGCAAAACATAAGACGTAATAGTTCACAAATGGTTGTAGCTTCGCACGAGTAATAGTAGCAATAATTTCTCGGTAATTATTAAAGTATTAAATGTTTATTTTTTTTTCATTTCAAATTTTCAATGGATTTTTAGTTGGATTTTATTTAACTAGCACTTTTTCAGTGGTAATATTTTGGTGCTAGTTTGTTTTTCTTTTAATTAATAGAATTAGTTTGAGCTAATAAGGTTTTGAATCAAATAAAGATTATTTTATTGTAACTAGCTGGCCTTACTGCTCTTTCTTCCATTGGCAAAATATGAGACCAAATAATTCTCAAATGGCTATAGCTTAGCACGAGTAGTAATAACAATCATTTATCGATACTTATTAAAGTATTAAACTATTTTTTTTTTCATATAAAATTTGCAATGTCCTTGTAATTGGATTTTATTTAACTAGCATATTTTCAGTGGAAATATTTAGGTGCTTGTTTTTTTTTTTTTTTTTTTTTTTTTAAATGAATAGAGCCAGTTTGTGCTGATGAGGTTTTGAATAAAATAAAGATTTTTTATTGTAACTGGCTGGCCTTACTGCTTTTTGCAAAATATAAGGCGTAATAATTCTCAAATGGTTATAGCTTAGCACGAGTAGTAATAGCAATGATTTGTCGATACTTATTACTTATAAGCAATAATTTCTCGGTAATTATTAAAGTATTAAATGTTTTTTTTTTCATATCAAATTTTCAATGTCCTTTTAACGGATTTTATTTAACTAACATATTTTCGCTGGTGATATTTTGGTGCTTGTTTTTTTTTTTTTTTTTTAATGATTAGAGCCAGTTTGTGCTGATGAGGTTTTGAATAAAATAAAGATTTTTCTATTATAACTGGCTGGCCATACTGCTATTTGAAAAATATAAGACGTAATAATTCTCAAACGGTTATAGCTTAGCACGAGTAGTAATAGCAATGATTTGTCGATACTTATTAAAGTATTAAATGTTTTTTTTTTCATATAAAATTTTCAATGTACTTTTAATTGGATTTTAATTAACTAGCATATTTTCAGTGAAAATATTTAGGTGCTTGTTTTTTTTTTTTTTTTTTTTGAAAGGAATAGAACCAGTTTGAGCTAACGAGGTTTTGAATCGAATAAAGATTTTTCTATTATAACTGGCTGGCCTTACTGCTATTTGAAAAATATAAGACGTAATAATTCTCCAATGGTTTTAGCTTAGCACGAGTGGTAGTAGCAACCTATTGTCGATAATTATTAAAGTTTTTAATCTGCTTTCTTTTTTTTTTGTTTATTCATTTAAAATTTTCAATGTCTTTTCAACTTAATATTAAATTTTTTTTTTTTCATATCAAATTTTCAATGTCCTTTTAATTGGACTTTATTTCACTACCATTTTTTCAGTGGTAATATTTTGGTGCTTGTTTCTTTTTTTTTTAATTAATAGAATTAGTTTGAGCTAATAAGGTTTTGAATCGAATAAAGATTTATTTATTATAACTGGCTGGCCGTACTGCTATTTGAAAAATATAAGACGTAATAATTCTCAAATGGCTATAGCTTAGCACGAGTAGTAATAACAATCATTTGTCGATACTTATTAAAGTAGGCCTTTTAATTACAATAAAAATCTTTATTTGATTCAAATTCTCAAATGCTCAAACTGATTCCATTAATAAAAAAAAAAAAAAGCATCAAAATATTAACACTAAAAAAATTTAACTTGAAAAAATCAAATAAGGAAATAACTTGACAATTTAAAATGAAAATATAACTGAACAAAGAAATATTTAATAGTTTATTAATTATCGGGAAATGATTGATGCAACTACTCGTGCTAAGCTATTACCATTTGCAAATTATTTGGTCTCATATTTTGTAAATATAAGAAAGGCCAGTTAATTACAATAAAAATCTTTATTTGATTCAAAACCTCAAAAGCTCAAACTGATTCTATTAATAAAAAAAAGCATCAAAATATTAACACTAAAAAAATTTGACTTGAAAAATATTAAATAAGAATAGACATAGAAAATTTGAAATGAAAAGTAAGAACACATCATGTGCTTTAATAATTATCGGCAAATGATTGGTACTACTACTCGTACTATAACCATTTCAGAATTATTTGGATTGATATTTTGCAAATAGAAGAAAGGCCATAAAGGCCAGCTAATTGCAATAAAAATCTTTAGTTGATTCAAAATATTAATATTAAAAAAATGTTACTTGAAAAAATTAAATCAGAAAAGAACTTGACAATTTTAAATGAAAAAAAAAACCAGAACAAAAAAATATTTAATAGTTTAATAATTATCGGCAAATGATTGATACTACTACTTGTGCTAAGCTATTACCATTTGAGAATTATTTGTTATCATATTTTGTAAATAGAAGAAAGGCCAGTTAATTACAATAAAAACCTTTATTTGATTCAAAACCTCAGTAGCTCAAACTGATTTTATTAATAAGAAAAAAAAGAATCAAATTATTAACACTAAAAAAAATTAACTTGATGAAATTATATCAGAAAAGAACTTGGCAATTTAAATGAAAAAAACCAGAACAAAAAAATATTTATTATTATTAATTTTAAATTATTTGGTCTCATATTTTGCAAATAGAAGAAAGGCCTTTTAATTACAATAAAAATCTTTATTTGATTCAAATTCTCAAATGCTCAAACTGATTCCATTAATAAAAAAAAAAAAAAGCATCAAAATATTAACACTAAAAAAATTTAACTTGAAAAAATCAAATAAGGAAATAACTTGACAATTTAAAATGAAAATATAACTGAACAAAGAAATATTTAATAGTTTATTAATTATCGGGAAATGATTGATGCAACTACTCGTGCTAAGCTATTACCATTTGCAAATTATTTGGTCTCATATTTTGTAAATATAAGAAAGGCCAGTTAATTACAATAAAAATCTTTATTTGATTCAAAACCTCAAAAGCTCAAACTGATTCTATTAATAAAAAAAAGCATCAAAATATTAACACTAAAAAAATTTAACTTGAAAAATATTAAATAAGAATAGACATAGAAAATTTGAAATGAAAAGTAAGAACACATCATGTGCTTTAATAATTATCGGCAAATGATTGGTACTACTACTCGTACTATAACCATTTTAGAATTATTTGGATTGATATTTTGCAAATAGAAGAAAGGCCATAAAGGCCAGCTAATTGCAATAAAAATCTTTAGTTGATTCAAAATATTAATATTAAAAAAATGTTACTTGAAAAAATTAAATCAGAAAAGAACTTGACAATTTTAAATGAAAAAAAAAACCAGAACAAAAAAATATTTAATAGTTTAATAATTATCGGCAAATGATTGATACTAAGCTATTACCATTTGAGAATTATTTGTTATCATATTTTGTAAATAGAAGAAAGGCCAGTTAATTACAATAAAAACCTTTATTTGATTCAAAACCTCAGTAGCTCAAACTGATTTTATTAATAAGAAAAAAAAGAATCAAATTATGAACACTAAAAAAAATTAACTTGATGAAATTATATCAGAAAAGAACTTGGCAATTTAAATGAAAAAAACCAGAACCAAAAAAATATTTATTATTATTAATTTTAAATTATTTGGTCTCATATTTTGCAAATAGAAGAAAGGCCTTTTAATTACAATAAAAATCTTTATTTGATTCAAATTCTCAAATGCTCAAACTGATTCCATTAATAAAAAAAAAAAGCATCAAAATATTAACACTAAAAAAATTTAACTTGAAAAAATCAAATAAGGAAATAACTTTACCATTTAAAATGAAAATATAACTGAACAAAGAAATATTTAATAGTTTGTTAATTATCGGGAAATGATTGATGCAACTACTCGTGCTAAGCTATTACCATTTGAGAATTATTTGGTCTCATATTTTGTAAATATAGGAAAGGCCAGTTAATTACAATAAAAATCTTTATTTGATTCAAAACCTCAGTAGCTCAAAATGATTCTATTAATAAAAAAAGAAGAAAAAAATAATCAAATTATTAACACTAAAAAAATTTAACTTGAAAAAATCAAATAAGGAAATAACTTGACAATTTGAAATGAAAATATAACTGAACAAAGAAATATTTAATAGTTTATTAATTATCGGGAAATGATTGATGCAACTACTCGTGCTAAGCTATTACCATTTGAGAATTATTTGGTCTCATATTTTGCAAATATAGGAAATGCCAGTTAATTACAATAAAAATCTTTATTTGATTCAAAACCTCAGTAGCTCAAACTGATTCTATTAATAAAAAAGAAGAAAAAAAGAATCAAATTATTAAATAAGGAAATAACTTGACAATTTAAAATGAAAATATAACTGAACAAAGAAATATTTAATAGTTTATTAATTATCGGGAAATGATTGATGCAACTACTCGTGCTAAGCTATTACCATTTGCAAATTATTTGGTCTCATATTTTGTAAATATAAGAAAGGCCAGTTAATTACAATAAAAATCTTTATTTGATTCAAAACCTCAAAAGCTCAAACTGATTCTATTAATAAAAAAAAGCATCAAAATATTAACACTAAAAAAATTTAACTTGAAAAATATTAAATAAGAATAGACATAGAAAATTTGAAATGAAAAGTAAGAACACATCATGTGCTTTAATAATTATCGGCAAATGATTGGTACTACTACTCGTACTATAACCATTTCAGAATTATTTGGATTGATATTTTGCAAATAGAAGAAAGGCCATAAAGGCCAGCTAATTGCAATAAAAATCTTTACTTGATTCAAAATATTAATATTAAAAAAATGTAACTTGAAAAAATTAAATCAGAAAAGAACTTGACAATTTTAAATGAAAAAAAAAAACCAGAACAAAAAAATATTTAATAGTTTAATAATTATCGGCAAATGATTGCTGCTAAGCTATTACCATTTGAGAATTATTTGGTCTCATATTTTGCAAATATAGGAAATGCCAGTTAATTACAATAAAAATCTTTATTTGATTCAAAACCTCAGTAGCTCAAACTGATTCTATCAATAAGAAAAAACCATCAAAATATTAGCACTAAAATAAATGTAATTTGAAAAAATTAAATCTAGACATAGAAAATTTGAAATGAAAAAAAAAAAAGATAATATTAAATGCTTTAATAATTATCGTCAAATGATTGCTACTTCTACTTGTGCTTATCTATAACCATTTGAGAATTGTTTGATCTCATATTTTGCAAATAGAAGAATGGCCATTAAAGCCAGTTAATTACAATAAAAATCTTTATTTGATTCAAAACCTCTGTTCGGCGCAGCAGTTAATAATTTCTCTTAAATAAGCTTCTCTTAAGTTAGTCTGTTCTCTATGTCATTCTCATTCGCTGTTAGTGCACTCATGCAAATAAGAAAGCATAACACATACATATGTAATTTTCGGTTTCTTTTACTTGCTTGTACTTCTAACTTCGATTCTTTAAATTCTCTTCGCTGTACAAAAATTGTCTGCAAGCGAGCAACACCTACCTTATCGTTTTCGCCTATCACCCAAAACGCCTAAACGGACACCACGGACTCGGCATTAAATTAATAAATAATAAGCTAAATTAAAACGTATTGGCTTTTATTTTTGCCTTCGTAAATGATTGGAGCCAGAGTTGCTGAAAAGGCTCAGCAGCTTCCAACATTTTGGTGACCCCGACGTGATTTATACACTTTGTGATGTTCGTTTGGTGCGCTGAAATCAATAATCTATTTCGTCGTCACTCAACAGTGAAATTTATAAACATTTGTGCAAAATAGTGCATTCAAATTAACAATCAATTTCATCGTAACAAAACAGTGTACAACATTAGCATTTGTGCACAAATCATTTTGTTCAAAGTGCATACAGCAGTGAATGAAATTGTGCATGCATTATCTTGAGCTTTCTCATTCTCTTTTAATCGTTTGCTTCGTTCGTTGCGGTTGGCGCCTTCTCTGCAGCATCTGCTTAGAAAGCTCCTGTAACCGAAAAGGGCTGTGTCACTCGTAGAAGACACACATACATACATACATAGGCAAAGCTCAGATAATCTTGCATGCATCTTTAGCATTCCTTCTTTCGTCGTTTGCTCGTCGTGTTTGGCACCTTTTGTGCAGTGTCTGCATAGAAGGCCCGCTAATCCGAAAATAGCTGTGTAGATCACCCACCTACAAACATACACACACAGTGAACTTGCATACAAAAGGTGCTAAATCAGAAGTGCATTAGTGAGTCTATTAGCTTGTGCATTAACCTTGCAAATGAAAGGGTTTTTTTTTCTGAACTGAGCATAACTTAAATTAATTTGTAGCTTATTAAAATGAATAACTCAGAATCTAATGCTGATAAAGTGCCTGCATCTCAGGTCACTTATTTAAGGCTTAAAACGAAAGCTCTTTTCGATAGACTTGAAAGGTTATATGCCGAATTGGACGTGGATAAACTAAGTCATATGGATTCGTGTGGGATACGTGTGCTTTTGGACTCGATCAACAAGTTAGAGTCAAATTTTGTAGCGGTTCACACTAGCTTAGAGGAATCCGATTTTGAATCCATATTTACCTGCGAAATTTGAAGCAAATTTTCTTCAGCGTGAGCTGGGAAGTCGGTCGAATCTACAGCTCTCTTCAACGCTCAATACAAGTTTTACAAATGCTCATCCAATGCTCGTTATGGCTAATCGATCGCGTTTGCCGCAATTGGAACTGCCAAAACTTAGTGGAATCTACACTGATTGGGAAAACTTTTACTCTATGTTCAAAACGATCATAGATACTGATCCTGATCTCAATCCTGTTGAGAAGTTCCAGCATCTTAGATCCTGCTTAAGTGATTCTGCTTTGGATTCTATCAGCTCATTGGAAATCAACAAGGCTAACTATATCGTCGCTCTGGATATTCTTCAACGTCGTTTTGATAACAAACGTTTTATCTTACAGGCACATATCAGAGCGATATTTGGGCTTGAGAAGGCTGATGCATCTGTGGGTAGGCTGAGGCAATTAACAGATAAAGTGACATCTCACATTCGTGCTATGGATTCTTTAGCATCGAGGGAAGAAGTTGCTGATATTATCATCGTGCAAACAGTGTTGCAGAAATTGGATAAGTCCACTCAGGTCAAATGGGAGGAAAGCTCATCTGCTAATGAGTTACCATCGTGGGTTAAATTGTCAATTCTTGCAAGGACGATGTCGAATGCTTGAAAATGTGGATCAAGTTTTGCAGGATGGTCAGGTTGGCAAGTCAGGGAAGATCATGAGTACACATTTAAGAAAATCATTTGTTGCTTCCAAGATTCCTAATTGTTGAGTCTTTTGCGAAGACACAAGTCACATGATATTTCAATGTAAGCGCATTGAGCAATTGTCGCCAATTGCAAGACATAAAGAGGCCAAGAGACTCGCACTTTGCCTCAATTGTCTGAGAAAAGGGCATATATTAAAGGATTGTAAATCTAGCTCCTGTCGTACTTGCCAATCGAAGCACCATACTTTATTGCATTACAGTCAGTCTTCGATAGCCCCATCCAACGTTGCGTGGAAACCTGATCAACAAGCACATGCAATACATCCCACTGCCATGGTTGCAATGTCCCCAGTCTGCCTCAAGCCCACATATCACCTAATTCCTCTGATGTTGTGCTTCTAGCCACTGCTATAATCCTTGTCAAGAACCGAGCTGGAACATTCGTTCCGTGTCGTGTACTCTTGGACTCAGGATCTCAGCTTCACTCCGTCACCAGTCGCTTCGCAAATCAGCTTCAGCTTCGAAAAAGCAAATCGCTCACTGCAGTTTCTGGCATTGGAGATTCCAACTTTTCAACTGAAGGATACTCAGTCGATCTCGTTTTGAAATCGCGTATTTCAGATTATTCCACTACCATCACTGCAATGATGATTACTGACAATCAGACTGGGATGTCAATGTCTACTAGCAGTTGGAATATACCCTCAAACATATAGCTAGCTGATCCCTTATTCCATAAATCACAAAGGATTGATCTTCTCATTGGAGCTGGTCTCTCCTTCCAGCTGTTGTGTGTTGGCCAAATTCTGTTGGCACCTGGATTACCAATTTTGCAGAAAACTCAACTCGGCTGGATCATGTTAGGTGGCGGGCAATCGGCCCCCAAACTCTCATCGTTCATCGCAACCCAAAGAGCCTTGGATGGCACAAATCACAGCACTCGGCTTGATGATTTGGTGCGTCAATTTTGGGAAGTGGAGCACGTCTTCGAGCCTATCGCCAAGGTAACAAACGAAGAGCTCCATTGTCAGCAGCATTTCATCGCAAACCGTCGACGATTGTCTTCAGGGGAATATTCAGTTTGTTTGCCAAAAAAGATATGCGTCGAATCTTTGGGCGACTCCTATTTGCAGGCCAAGCGTCGACTCATAAACTTAAAACGTAAATTCGCTCGAAATCAAACTCTCAAGGAGAAATATTCAGCATTCATAAAGGAATATATTGATCTCAATATATGACATATGTCACTGGTGCCCAGCGCAGAGTTCAATAAATGCAAATATTTCTTACCTCATCATTGCGTATACAAAGAAGAGAGTTCGACAACAAAGCTGAGAGTTGTCTTTGATGGCTCAGCAGTTACCACCTCTGGGCTCTCATTTAACGATTTGTTGATGTCAGGGCCGACAATTCAAGCTACATTGTTTCACACGCTCGTTCGTTTTCGCACATTTTCCATTGTACTTACAGGAGATATTGGTAAAAGTACAGGTGTGTGAAAGTCTCAGAGCCTGATTCTATGCTCCAGTGCATTTTGTGGAGAGACTCTGCAGACGATGATATTCAAGTTTTCAAATTGAATACCGTCACGTATGGGACCAAACCCGCTTCCTTTTTGGCAATTCGTGCAATGCATCAACTAGCAATGGATGAGTCGTCGTCGTACCCATTAGGATCTAAAACTGTCTTGCGTGATTTCTACGTTGACGATTTGATTTCAGGAGGCAATTCAGTTGAAGAAGTTCGCGACATAATGCGGCAAACCACAAATCTTCTTGACCGAGGAAATTTCAAATTGAGAAAATGGTGCTCCAACTCAACTGATACACTTCGCGGAGTTCCAGAAACTGAGCAGGAGAGTTTCCTCAAACTCGACGACGGCAGCGATGTGACAAAAACCCTCGGTCTCATCTGGGAGCCTCGAAAGGACAACTTCGTGTTTACTTTCGAGCCTAAAATTAGCACTCGCAAACACACAAAACGCTCGGTTTTATCAACCATTGCGCGGTGTTACGATCCATTAGGTTTGATCGGAAAACTTTAACTAGGGCCAAAATCATCTTGCAACGCATGTGGAGAGACAAGCTGCAATGGGATGAAAGCTTACCGCAACCATTGGAAACGACTTGGAGCGAATTTTGTAAGGACTTTCATCAAGTGAGCCATGCAATATTTCCTCGTTATGTACTCCAACTTAAAGCAAGGGTCGAACTACATGCCTTCTGTGATGCTAGTCTTCAGGCCTATGGCTCTTGTGTTTATGGTCGCTCATTGAAGAATGCTGTTCAAGTTCAATTGATGTTCCAAAGCTAGTGTCGCTCCACTAAAGACTCTTACGGTGCCTAAGCTTGATTTATGCGCTGCATTTCTGCTTGCGAACTTGGTAAGCGAAATAAACAAAATGAACTTGTTCGAATGTGAAATGCATTGTTGGTCAGATTCGGCCGTGGTTTTGTCTTGGTTAAAGGAAGAGCCATCCAAATTCAACGTGTTTGTCGCTAACAAGATTTGTGCCATACAACAGCTCACGATCGGCATGGAGTGTCATTACGTGCCAACTGAGATGAATCCGGCGGATATGTTATCCAAAGGAGCACCGTTGGAGCTTTTGCACTCAAAATTATGGATGCATGGACCTTCCTTCTTGCTAAAGGAAAAATTTTATTGGCCAAGGCACTGCTTGTCTGAAGTATGCCTTCCTGAAGTGCGCCAAAGGGTTTTATTCTCAGCAGAGCATGTAGATATCAAAAAAATTTATTAGGAAAATAAAGTCAGATGAATTGTCATCAGGCGATCTTCGTCAAGGATCGTTCCTACTATGCCAGAATACCCTGCCCTACAGAATGGAAAGAATATACATTCGTCAAGCTCCATTCTTTCGATCTCTCCGTTTATGGATGACTTTGGTTTACTTAGAGTTGGTGGTCATTTGCGACGCTCTACTCTGGGCTTCGATGCGCGCCACCCAATTATCTTGCCCAAAGAGCATCCCCTAACCTTCGCTATAATCTCGTACCTCCATCAAAAGCATCACCATGCAGGACCGCAGGCTGTGCTTGGAGTAATTCGACTGCAGTTTTGGCCCATAGGCGGCATGAAACCTGTTGCCCGAGCACTGCGGAAATGTATAATTTGCTGCAGATCCCGGCCTCGTCTAGTCGAGCATATAATGGCCGACTTGCCCAAGGATCGTGCACAGTGCTCACCGCCATTTACAGTCACTGGAGTGGACTATTGTGGTCCTTTTTACTACAAGCCTGAGGGACGGAACAAAGCCTCCGTAAAATGTTACATCTGCGTGTTCGTTTGCTTCGCAACCAAAGCTGTATGGCTAGAGCTCGCAAAGGATCTTTCGACAGCTGCTTTTTTGGGTGCCCTCAAGCGTTTCATTGGTACGCGCGGCATTCCAAAATGTATTTGGTCTGACAATGCCACTAACTTTGTGGGTGCACGGAACGAGTTGGCGGATCTGCGGCGTCTATTGTTGAGCAAGGAACATCGCATTGAAGTCCACAACTACTGCATCAACAACAGCTTCGATTGGAAGTTCATACCTCCTCGTTCGCCACATTTCGGTGGCCTATGGGAAGCAGCAGTGAAGACAGCTAAAAAACACTTATATCTCTCTATGGGATCGGCACGTCTTGGCTTTGACGAACTGCTCACATTGGTATGCCAAATTCAGGCTATAATCAATTCTCGTCCTCTTGTTCCAATTTCAGAAAATCCCGATGATCTTGGAGTTCTCACTCCAGGACATTTCCTGATTGGTCGACCACTCATTGGTTTCCCCGAGCCAGACGTAACTGGGCTTGACAACAATCGCCTCGATCGCTGGCAACACATGACTTACATACAGCAGTTGTTTTGGAAGCGCTGGAGTGATGAGTACCTAACCATTCTCCAACAGCGTGGAAAATGGCGCACCCCGCAGCCTTCTATCAAAGTCAACGATGTCGTATGCGTGAAAGATGAAAACTTGCCACCTTTGAAATGGCCATTAGCCCGGGTCGTTGAGATCATTGCTGGAGCTGATGGCGTCGTGAGAGTTGCTGTTCTGCGTACGCCCACTGGAACTACACGTAGAGCTGTCAATAAGCTGTGCGTCCTTTCGGTTGATGATCCTGTTAAAAGACTTGGTCTTTTAACGAGGGGGAGGATGTTCGGCGCAGCAGCTAATAATTGCTCTTAAATAAGCTTCTCTTAAGTTAGTCTGTTCTCTATGTCATTCTCATTCGCTGTTAATGCACTCATGCAAATAAGAAAGCATAACACATACATATGTAATTTTCGGTTTCTTTTACTTGCTTGTACTTCTAATTTCGATTCTTTAAATTCTCTTCGCTGTACAAAAATTGTCTGCAAGCGAGCAACACCTATCTAATCGTTTTTCGCCTATCAGTTTTGCCTAAACGGACACCACGGACTCGGCATTAAATTAATAAATAATAAGCTAAATTAAAACGTATTGGCTTTTATTTTTTCCTTCGTAAATGATTGGAGCCAGAGTTGCTGAAAAGGCTCAGCAGCTTCCAACAAAGGTTTTGAATCAAATAAAAATTTTTTTATTGTAACTGGCTGGCCTTACTGCTATTTGCAAAATATAAGAAGTAATAATTCTCAAATGGTTGTAGCTTCGCACGAGTAATAGTAGCAACCATTTGTCGATAATTATTAAAGTTTTAAATATATATATATATGTATTTTTTTTTTCATTTCAAATTTTCAATGGATTTTTCTACTAGCATGTTTTCAGTGTTAATATTTTGGAGCTTGTTCCTTTTTTCTTTTAATTAATAGAATTAGTTTTAGCTAATAAGGTATTGAATCAAATAAAGATGTTTTATTGTAACTAGCTGTCCTTACTGCTGTTTCTTCCATTTGCAAAATATGAGACCAAATAATTCTCAAATGGTTATAGCTTAGCACGAGTAGTTGTAGCAAAATTTTGTCGATTTTTATTAAAGTATTAAATTTTTTTTCATATCAAATTTTCAAAGTCCTTTTAATGGATTTGATTCAACTAACATTTTTTCAGTGGTGATATTTTGGTGTTTGTTTCCTTTTTTTTTTAATTAATAGAACCAATTTGAGCTTATAAGGTTTTGAATCAAATAAAGATTTTATTATTATAACTGGCTGGCCGTACTGCTATTTGCAAATTATAATACCTAATAATTCTCAAATGGTTATAGCTTAGCACGAGTAGTAGTAGCAACCATTTGTCGATAAATATTAAAGTTTTAAATAATTTTTTTTTTTCATTTCAAATTTTCAATGGATTTTTTACTAACATGTTTTCAGTGTTAATATATTGGTGTTTGTTCCTTTTTTTTTTTTTTAATTAATAGAACCAATTAGAGCTAACAAGGTTTTGAATCAAATGAAGATTTTATTATTATAACTGGCTGGCCGTACTGCTATTTGCAAATTATAATACCTAATAATTCTCAAATGGTTATAGCTTAGCACGAGTAGTAATAGCAATAATTTCTCGATAATTGTTAAAGTATTGAATTTTTTTTTTTTCATATCAAATTTGCAGTGTCCTTTTAATGGATTTTATTTAACAAACATATTTTCACTGGTGATATATTGGTGCTTGATTCTTTTTTTCTTTTAATTAATAGAATTAGTTTGAACTAGTAAGGTTTTGAATCAAATAAAGATTTATTTATTATAACTGGCTGGCCTTACTGCTATTTGCAAAATATAATACCTAATAATTCTCAAATGGTTATAGCTTAGCACGAGTAGTAGTAGCAATAATTTCTCGATAATTATTAAAGCATTAAATGTTGTTTTTTTTTTTTGTTTGTTTTTCATATCAAATTTTAAATGTCCTTTTAATGGATTATATTTAACTAACATATTTTCATTGGTGATATTTTGGTGCTTGTTTCTTTTTTTTTAAA
Source organism: Drosophila stalkeri (assembly GCA_035047405.1). Taxonomy (NCBI): domain Eukaryota; kingdom Metazoa; phylum Arthropoda; class Insecta; order Diptera; family Drosophilidae; genus Drosophila; species Drosophila stalkeri. Next base: position 32,787 of record JAWNPR010000123.1, read on the forward strand.
TTAATAGAACCAATTAGAGCCAATAAGGTTTTGAATCAAATACAGATTTTTTTATTATAACTGGCTGGCCGTACTGCTATTTGAAAAATATAAGACGTAATAATTCTCAAATGGCTATAGCTTAGCACGAGTAGTAATAACAATCATTTGTCGATACTTATTAAAGTATTAAATGATTTTTTTTTCATATAAAATTTGCAATGTCCTTGTAATTGGATTTTATTTAACTAGCATGTTTTCAGTGGAAATATTTAGGTGCTTGTTTTTTTTTGTTTTTATACCCTGAACCCATTGAAAATGGGAATTCAGGGTATAATGTTTTTGTGAAAATGTATGTAACAGGCAGAAGGAGACGTCGCAGACCCCATAAAGTATATATATTCTTGATCAGCACAAAAAAATAAGTTGATATAGCCCTGTCCGTCTGTCCGTCCGTCCGTCCGTCCGTCCGTCTGTCCGTATGAACGTCGAGATTTCGGAAACTACAAAAGCTAGAGAGCTGAAATTTTACATGAATACTCGTATCTTAGTTACACAGTACAGGTTTATTTTGTTTTTTCGATAACTCATCCCATTCCTTAATTATCGATAAAAAATTCGTTTACGTTTTTTAGGTTTTTCGAGCATAACTTCTACACCGTTTTAGCTAGAGACTTCAAATTGTATATTTAGATAGATATTATGGATACGCAGATTATGTAATTTTCAGATTTAGAATGCCACGCCCCCTTCGCCCCCAATTTGAAAAAAAACGTATTTCAACTACTAGAGACTTGTAATTTGGCAAATGGACAAATTTGAATGTTATTAATATATTCTGAAAGTTTCATGAAGATAGTCCATCTAGAAACGGAGTTATAAGCGTTCAAAGTACAGCCCATCCCACCCCCAAACGTCGGCAGCAACTGCGCGGTTAGCAGAGCGCTCGCTTATACGTGCGTAAAGAAGAAGAATATTAATTTTTTTGCAGGGTTCAGGGTATCTCGTAGTCGAGCCGTCTCGACTAGAGCCTTCTTACTTGTTTTTTTTTAATTAATAGAATTAGTTTTAGCTAATAAGGTTTTGAATCAAATAAAGATTTATTTATTATAACTGGCTGGTCTTACTGCTATTTGCAAAATATAATACCTAATAATTCTCAAAGGGTTGTAGCTTAGCACAAGTGGTAGTAGCAACCATTTGAGCTAATAAGGTTATGAATCAAATAAAGATTTTTTTATTGTAACTGGCTGGCCTTACTGCTATTTGCAAAACATAAGACGTAATAGTTCACAAATGGTTGTAGCTTCGCACGAGTAATAGTAGCAATAATTTCTCGGTAATTATTAAAGTATTAAATGTTTATTTTTTTTTCATTTCAAATTTTCAATGGATTTTTAGTTGGATTTTATTTAACTAGCACTTTTTCAGTGGTAATATTTTGGTGCTAGTTTGTTTTTCTTTTAATTAATAGAATTAGTTTGAGCTAATAAGGTTTTGAATCAAATAAAGATTATTTTATTGTAACTAGCTGGCCTTACTGCTCTTTCTTCCATTGGCAAAATATGAGACCAAATAATTCTCAAATGGCTATAGCTTAGCACGAGTAGTAATAACAATCATTTATCGATACTTATTAAAGTATTAAACTATTTTTTTTTTCATATAAAATTTGCAATGTCCTTGTAATTGGATTTTATTTAACTAGCATATTTTCAGTGGAAATATTTAGGTGCTTGTTTTTTTTTTTTTTTTTTTTTTTAAATGAATAGAGCCAGTTTGTGCTGATGAGGTTTTGAATAAAATAAAGATTTTTTATTGTAACTGGCTGGCCTTACTGCTTTTTGCAAAATATAAGGCGTAATAATTCTCAAATGGTTATAGCTTAGCACGAGTAGTAATAGCAATGATTTGTCGATACTTATTACTTATAAGCAATAATTTCTCGGTAATTATTAAAGTATTAAATGTTTTTTTTTTCATATCAAATTTTCAATGTCCTTTTAACGGATTTTATTTAACTAACATATTTTCGCTGGTGATATTTTGGTGCTTGTTTTTTTTTTTTTTTTTTTAATGATTAGAGCCAGTTTGTGCTGATGAGGTTTTGAATAAAATAAAGATTTTTCTATTATAACTGGCTGGCCATACTGCTATTTGAAAAATATAAGACGTAATAATTCTCCAATGGTTTTAGCTTAGCACGAGTGGTAGTAGCAACCTATTGTCGATAATTATTAAAGTTTTTAATCTGCTTTCTTTTTTTTTTGTTTATTCATTTAAAATTTTCAATGTCTTTTCAACTTAATATTAAATTTTTTTTTTTTCATATCAAATTTTCAATGTCCTTTTAATTGGACTTTATTTCACTACCATTTTTTCAGTGGTAATATTTTGGTGCTTGTTTCTTTTTTTTTTAATTAATAGAATTAGTTTGAGCTAATAAGGTTTTGAATCGAATAAAGATTTATTTATTATAACTGGCTGGCCTTACTGCTATTTGAAAAATATAAGACCTAATAATTCTAAAATGGTTATAGCTTAGCACCAGCAGTTGTTACAATCATTTGTTGATAATTATTATAGTATTAAATCTGTTCTTTTTGTTTCATTTCAAACTTTCAATGTCCCTATAATTGGATTTTATTTAACTAGCATTTTTTTAGTGGTAATATTTTGGTGCTTGTTTCTTTTTTTTTTTTTTTCTTTTAATTATTAGAATTAGAATTAGAATTAGCTAATAAGGTTTTGAATCAAATAAAGATTTTTTTTTTATAACTGGCTGGCCTTACTGCTATTTGCAAAATTTAAGATCTAATAATTCTCAAATGGTTATAGGTTACTACTCGAGTAGTAGCAATAATTTGTCGATAATTATGAAAGTATTAAATGTTTTAATTTTTTTTTCATATAAAATTTTCAGTCCTTTTAATTGGATTTTATTTAACTAGCATTTTTTTCAGTGGTAATATTTTGGTGCTTGTTCCTTTTTATTTTTTTTAATGGGTAGAACCAATTTGAGCTAATAAGGTTTTGAATCTGTTGTAAGCTGTTGAGCCTTTTCGGCAACTCTGGCTCCAATCATTTACGACGGCAAAAATAAAAGCCAATACGTTTTAATTTAGCTTATTATTTATTAATTTAATGCCGAGTCCGTGGTGTCCGTTTAGGCAAAACTGATAGGCGAAAACGATTAGATAGGTGTTGCTCGCTTGCAGACAATTTTTGTACAGCGAAGAGAATTTAAAGAATCGAAGTTAGAAGTACAAGCAAGTAAAAGAGACCGAAACTTACATATGTATGTGTATTATGCTTTCTTATTTGCATGAGTGCACTAACAGCGAATGAGAATGATATAGAGAACAGACTAACTTAAGAGAAGCTTATTTAAGAGAAATTATTAGCTGCTGCGCCGAACATCCTCCCCCTCGTTGAAAGACTAAGTCTTTTAACAGGATCATCAACCGGAAGGACGCACAGCTTATTGACAGCTCTACGTGTAGTTCCAGTGGGCGTACGCAGAATAGCAACTCTTACGACGCCATGAGCTCCAGCAGTGATTGAGTGAGTGAGTTTTCATCTTTTACGCATACGATATCGTTGACTTTGATAGAAGGCTGCGGGGTGCGCCATTTTCCACGCTGTTGGAGAATGGTTAGGTACTCATCACTCCAGCGCTTCCAAAACAACTGCTGTATGTAAGTCATGCGTTGCCAGCGATCGAGGCGATTGTGGTCAAGCCCAGTTACGTCTGGCTCGGGGAAACCAATGAGTGGTCGACCAATCAGGAAATGTCCTGGAGTGAGAACTCCAAGATCATCGGGATTTTTTGAAATTGGAGCAAGAGGACGAGAATTGATTATAGCCTGAATTTGGTATACCAATGTGAGCAGTTCGTCGAAGCCAAGACGTGCCGATCCCATAGAGAGATATAAGTGTTTTTTAGCTGTCTTCACTGCTGCTTCCCATAGGCCACCGAAATGTGGCGAACGAGGAGGTATGAACTTCCAATCGAAGCTGTTGTTGATGCAGTAGTTGTGGACTTCAATGCGATGTTCCTTGCTCAACAATTGACGCCGCAGATCCGCCAACTCGTTCCGTGCACCCACAAAGTTAGTGTCATTGTCAGACCAAATACATTTTGGAATGCCGCGCGCACCAATGAAACGCTTGAGGGCACCCAAAAAAGCAGCTGTCAGAAGATCTTTTGCGAGCTCTAACCACACAGCCTTGGTTGCGAAGCAAACGAACACGCAGATGTAACATTTTACGGAGGCTTTGTTCCGTCCCTCAGGCTTGTATTAAAAAGGACCACAATAGTCCACTCCAGTGACTGTAAATGCCGGTGAGCACTGTGCATCGTGCAAGTCGGCCATTATATGCTCGACTAGACGAGGCCGGGATATGCAGCAAATTAAACATTTCCAAAACTGCAGTCGAATTACTCCAAGCAAAGCCTGCGGTCCTGCATGGTGATGCTTCTGATGAAGATGCGAGATTATAGCGAAGGTTAGGGGATGCTCTTTGGGCAAGATAATTGGGTGGCGCGCATCGAAGCCCAGAGTAGAGCGTCGCAAATGACCACCAACTCTAAGTAAACCAAAGTCATCCATAAACGGAGAGAGCGAAAGAATGGAGCTTGACGAATGTATATTCTTTCCATTCTGTAGGGCAGGGTATTCTGGCATAGTAGGAACGATCCTTGACGAAGATCGCCTGATGACAATTCATCTGACTTTATTTTCCTAATAAATTTTTTTGATATCTACATGCTCTGCTGAGAATAAAACCCTTTGGCGCACTTCAGGAAGGCATACTTCAGACAAGCAGTGCCTTGGCCAATAAAATTTTTCCTTTAGCAAGAAGGAAGGTCCATGCATCCATAATTTTGAGTGCAAAAGCTCCAACGGTGCTCCTTTGGATAACATATCCGCCGGATTCATCTCAGTTGGCACGTAATGACACTCCATGCCGATCGTGAGCTGTTGTATGGCACAAATCTTGTTAGCGACAAACACGTTGAATTTGGATGGCTCTTCCTTTAACCAAGACAAAACCACGGCCGAATCTGACCAACAATGCATTTCACATTCGAACAAGTTCATTTTGTTTATTTCGCTTACCAAGTTCGCAAGCAGAAATGCAGCGCATAAATCAAGCTTAGGCACCGTAAGAGTCTTTAGTGGAGCGACACTAGCTTTGGAACATCAATTGAACTTGAACAGCATTCTTCAATGAGCGACCATAAACACAAGAGCCATAGGCCTGAAGACTAGCATCACAGAAGGCATGTAGTTCGACCCTTGCTTTAAGTTGGAGTACATAACGAGGAAATATTGCATGGCTCACTTGATGAAAGTCCTTACAAAATTCGCTCCAAGTCGTTTCCAATGGTTGCGGTAAGCTTTCATCCCATTGCAGCTTGTCTCTCCACATGCGTTGCAAGATGATTTTGGCCCTAGTTAAAGTTTTCCGATCAAACCTAATGGATCGTAACACCGCGCAATGGTTGATAAAACCGAGCGTTTTGTGTGTTTGCGAGTGCTAATTTTAGGCTCGAAAGTAAACACGAAGTTGTCCTTTCGAGGCTCCCAGATGAGACCGAGGGTTTTTGTCACATCGCTGCCGTCGTCGAGTTTGAGGAAACTCTCCTGCTCAGTTTCTGGAACTCCGCGAAGTGTATCAGTTGAGTTGGAGCACCATTTTCTCAATTTGAAATTTCCTCGGTCAAGAAGATTTGTGGTTTGCCGCATTATGTCGCGAACTTCTTCAACTGAATTGCCTCCTGAAATCAAATCGTCAACGTAGAAATCACGCAAGACAGTTTTAGATCCTAATGGGTACGACGACGACTCATCCATTGCTAGTTGATGCATTGCACGAATTGCCAAAAAGGAAGCGGGTTTGGTCCCATACGTGACGGTATTCAATTTGAAAACTTGAATATCATCGTCTGCAGAGTCTCTCCACAAAATGCACTGGAGCATAGAATCAGGCTCTGAGACTTTCACACACCTGTACTTTTACCAATATCTCCTGTAAGTACAATGGAAAATGTGCGAAAACGAACGAGCGTGTGAAACAATGTAGCTTGAATTGTCGGCCCTGACATCAACAAATCGTTAAATGAGAGCCCAGAGGTGGTAACTGCTGAGCCATCAAAGACAACTCTCAGCTTTGTTGTCGAACTCTCTTCTTTGTATACGCAATGATGAGGTAAGAAATATTTGCATTTATTGAACTCTGCGCTGGGCACCAGTGACATATGTCATATATTGAGATCAATATATTCCTTTATGAATGCTGAATATTTCTCCTTGAGAGTTTGATTTCGAGCGAATTTACGTTTTAAGTTTATGAGTCGACGCTTGGCCTGCAAATAGGAGTCGCCCAAAGATTCGACGCATATCTTTTTTGGCAAACAAACTGAATATTCCCCTGAAGACAATCGTCGACGGTTTGCGATGAAATGCTGCTGACAATGGAGCTCTTCGTTTGTTACCTTGGCGATAGGCTCGAAGACGTGCTCCACTTCCCAAAATTGACGCACCAAATCATCAAGCCGAGTGCTGTGATTTGTGCCATCCAAGGCTCTTTGGGTTGCGATGAACGATGAGAGTTTGGGGGCCGATTGCCCGCCACCTAACATGATCCAGCCGAGTTGAGTTTTCTGAAAAATTGGTAATCCAGGTGCCAACAGAATTTGGCCAACACACAACAGCTGGAAGAAGAGACCAGCTCCAATGAGAAGATCAATCCTTTGTGATTTATGGAATAAGGGATCAGCTAGCTATATGTTTGAGGGTATATTCCAACTGCTAGTAGACATTGACATCCCAGTCTGATTGTCAGTAATCATCATTGCAGTGATGGTAGTGGAATAATCTGAAATACGCGATTTCAAAACGAGATCGACTGAGTATCCTTCAGTTGAAAAGTTGGAATCTCCAATGCCAGAAACTGCAGTGAGCGATTTGCTTTTTCGAAGCTGAAGCTGATTTGCGAAGCGACTGGTGACGGAGTGAAGCTGAGATCCTGAGTCCAAGAGTACACGACACGGAACGAATGTTCCAGCTCGGTTCTTGACAAGGATTATAGCAGTGGCTAGAAGCACAACATCAGAGGAATTAGGTGATATGTGGGCTTGAGGCAGAAAGGGGACATTGCAACCATGGCAGTGGGATGTATTGCATGTGCTTGTTGATCAGGTTTCCACGCAACGTTGGATGGGGCTATCGAAGACTGACTGTAATGCAATAAAGTATGGTGCTTCGATTGGCAAGTACGACAGGAGCTAGATTTACAATCCTTTAATATATGCCCTTTTCTCAGACAATTGAGGCAAAGTGCGAGTCTCTTGGCCTCTTTATGTCTTGCAATTGGCGACAATTGCTCAATGCGCTTACATTGAAATATCATGTGACTTGTGTCTTCGCAAAAGACTCAACAATTAGGAATCTTGGAAGCAACAAATGATTTTCTTAAATGTGTACTCATGATCTTCCCTGACTTGCCAACCTGACCATCCTGCAAAACTTGATCCACATTTTCAAGCATTCGACATCGTCCTTGCAAGAATTGACAATTTAACCCACGATGGTAACTCATTAGCAGATGAGCTTTCCTCCCATTTGACCTGAGTGGACTTATCCAATTTCTGCAACACTGTTTGCACGATGATAATATCAGCAACTTCTTCCCTCGATGCTAAAGAATCCATAGCACGAATGTGAGATGTCACTTTATCTGTTAATTGCCTCAGCCTACCCACAGATGCATCAGCCTTCTCAAGCCCAAATATCGCTCTGATATGTGCCTGTAAGATAAAACGTTTGTTATCAAAACGACGTTGAAGAATATCCAGAGCGACGATATAGTTAGCCTTGTTGATTTCCAATGAGCTGATAGAATCCAAAGCAGAATCACTTAAGCAGGATCTAAGATGCTGGAACTTCTCAACAGGATTGAGATCAGGATCAGTATCTATGATCGTTTTGAACATAGAGTAAAAGTTTTCCCAATCAGTGTAGATTCCACTAAGTTTTGGCAGTTCCAATTGCGGCAAACGCGATCGATTAGCCATAACGAGCATTGGATGAGCATTTGTAAAACTTGTATTGAGCGTTGAAGAGAGCTGTAGATTCGACCGACTTCCCAGCTCACGCTGAAGAAAATTTGCTTCAAATTTCGCAGGTAAATATGGATTCAAAATCGGATTCCTCTAAGCTAGTGTGAACCGCTACAAAATTTGACTCTAACTTGTTGATCGAGTCCAAAAGCACACGTATCCCACACGAATCCATATGACTTAGTTTATCCACGTCCAATTCGGCATATAACCTTTCAAGTCTATCGAAAAGAGCTTTCGTTTTAAGCCTTAAATAAGTGACCTGAGATGCAGGCACTTTATCAGCATTAGATTCTGAGTTATTCATTTTAATAAGCTACAAATTAATTTAAGTTATGCTCAGTTCAGAAAAAAAAACCCTTTCATTTGCAAGGTTAATGCACAAGCTAATAGACTCACTAATGCACTTCTGATTTAGCACCTTTTGTATGCAAGTTCACTGTGTGTGTATGTTTGTAGGTGGGTGATCTACACAGCTATTTTCGGATTAGCGGGCCTTCTATGCAGACACTGCACAAAAGGTGCCAAACACGACGAGCAAACGACGAAAGAAGGAATGCTAAAGATGCATGCAAGATTATCTGAGCTTTGCCTATGTATGTATGTATGTGTGTCTTCTACGAGTGACACAGCCCTTTTCGGTTACAGGAGCTTTCTAAGCAGATGCTGCAGAGAAGGCGCCAACCGCAACGAACGAAGCAAACGATTAAAAGAGAATGAGAAAGCTCAAGATAATGCATGCACAATTTCATTCACTGCTGTATGCACTTTGAACAAAATGATTTGTGCACAAATGCTAATGTTGTACACTGTTTTGTTACGATGAAATTGATTGTTAATTTGAATGCACTATTTTGCACAAATGTTTATAAATTTCACTGTTGAGTGACGACGAAATAGATTATTGATTTCAGCGCACCAAACGAACATCACAAAGTGTATAAATCACGTCGGGGTCACCAAAATGTTGGAAGCTGCTGAGCCTTTTCAGCAACTCTGGCTCCAATCATTTACGAAGGCAAAAATAAAAGCCAATACGTTTTAATTTAGCTTATTATTTATTAATTTAATGCCGAGTCCGTGGTGTCCGTTTAGGCGTTTTGGGTGATAGGCGAAAACGATAAGGTAGGTGTTGCTCGCTTGCAGACAATTTTTGTACAGCGAAGAGAATTTAAAGAATCGAAGTTAGAAGTACAAGCAAGTAAAAGAAACCGAAAATTACATATGTATGTGTTATGCTTTCTTATTTGCATGAGTGCACTAACAGCGAATGAGAATGACATAGAGAACAGACTAACTTAAGAGAAGCTTATTTAAGAGAAATTATTAACTGCTGCGCCGAACAGAGGTTTTGAATCAAATAAAGTTTTTATTGTCATTAACTGGCTTTAATGGCCATTCTTCTATTTGCAAAATATGAGATCAAACAATTCTCAAATGGTTATAGATAAGCACAAGTAGAAGTAGCAATCATTTGACGATAATTATTAAAGCATTTAATATTATCTTTTTTTTTCATTTCAAATTTTCTATGTCTAGATTTAATTTTTTCAAATTACATTTATTTTAGTGCTAATATTTTGATGGTTTTTTCTTATTGATAGAATCAGTTTGAGCTACTGAGGTTTTGAATCAAATAAAGATTTTTATTGTAATTAACTGGCATTTCCTATATTTGCAAAATATGAGACCAAATAATTCTCAAATGGTAATAGCTTAGCACGAGTAGTAGTAGCAATCATTTGCCGATAATTATTAAACTATTAAATATTTTTTTGTTCTGGTTTTTTTTTTTTTCATTTAAAATTGTCAAGTTCTTTTCTGATTTAATTTTTTCAAGTTACATTTTTTTAATATTAATATTTTGAATCAAGTAAAGATTTTTATTGCAATTAGCTGGCCTTTATGGCCTTTCTTCTATTTGCAAAATATCAATCCAAATAATTCTGAAATGGTTATAGTACGAGTAGTAGTACCAATCATTTGCCGATAATTATTAAAGCACATGATGTGTTCTTACTTTTCATTTCAAATTTTCTATGTCTATTCTTAATTAATATTTTTCAAGTTAAATTTTTTTAGTGTTAATATTTTGATGTTTTTTTTTTTATTAATAGAATCAGTTTGAGCTTTTGAGGTTTTGAATCAAATAAAGATTTTTATTGTAATTAACTGGCCTTTCTTATATTTACAAAATATGAGACCAAATAATTTGCAAATGGTAATAGCTTAGCACGAGTAGTTGCATCAATCATTTCCCGATAATTAATAAACTATTAAATATTTCTTTGTTCAGTTATATTTTCATTTTAAATTGTCAAGTTATTTCCTTATTTAATAATTTGATTCTTTTTTTCTTCTTTTTTATTAATAGAATCAGTTTGAGCTACTGAGGTTTTGAATCAAATAAAGATTTTTATTGTAATTAACTGGCATTTCCTATATTTGCAAAATATGAGACCAAATAATTCTCAAATGGTAATAGCTTAGCACGAGTAGTTGCATCAATCATTTCCCGATAATTAATAAACTATTAAATATTTCTTTGTTCAGTTATATTTTCATTTCAAATTGTCAAGTTATTTCCTTATTTGATTTTTTCAAGTTAAATTTTTTTAGTGTTAATAATTTGATTATTTTTTTCTTCTTTTTTTATTAATAGAATCAGTTTGAGCTTTTGAGGTTTTGAATCAAATAAAGATTTTTATTGTAATTAACTGGCCTTTCTTATATTTACAAAATATGAGACCAAATAATTTGCAAATGGTAATAGCTTAGCACGAGTAGTTGCATCAATCATTTCCCGATAATTAATAAACAATTAAATATTTCTTTGTTCAGTTATATTTTCATTTCAAATTGTCAAGTTATTTTCTTATTTAATAATTTGATTCTTTTTTTCTTCTTTTTTATTAATAGAATCATTTTGAGCTACTGAGGTTTTGAATCAAATAAAGATTTTTATTGTAATTAACTGACCTTTCCTATATTTACAAAATATGAGACCAAATAATTCTCAAATGGTAATAGCTTAGCACGAGTAGTTGCATCAATAATTTCCCGATAATTAACAAACTATTAAATATTTCTTTGTTCAGTTATATTTTCATTTTAAATGGTCAAGTTATTTCCTTATTTGATTTTTTCAAGTTAAATTTTTTTAGTGTTAATATTTTGATGCTTTTTTTTTTTATTAATGGAATCAGTTTGAGCATTTGAGAATTTGAATCAAATAAAGATTTTTATTGTAATTAAAAGGCCTTTCTTCTATTTGCAAAATATGAGACCAAATAATTTAAAATTAATAATAATAAATATTTTTTTGGTTCTGGTTTTTTTCATTTAAATTGCCAAGTTCTTTTCTGATATAATTTCATCAAGTTAATTTTTTTTAGTGTTAATAATTTGATTCTTTTTTTCTTATTAATAAAATCAGTTTGAGCTACTGAGGTTTTGAATCAAATAAAGGTTTTTATTGTAATTAACTGGCCTTTCTTCTATTTACAAAATATGATAACAAATAATTCTCAAATGGTAATAGCTTAGCACAAGTAGTAGTATCAATATTTGCCGATAATTATTAAACTATTAAATATTTTTTTGTTCTGGTTTTTTTTTTCATTTAAAATTGTCAAGTTCTTTTCTGATTTAATTTTTTCAAGTAACATTTTTTTAATATTAATATTTTGAATCAACTAAAGATTTTTATTGCAATTAGCTGGCCTTTATGGCCTTTCTTCTATTGCAAAATATCAATCCAAATAATTCTGAAATGGTTATAGTACGAGTAGTAGTACCAATCATTTGCCGATAATTATTAAAGCACATGATGTGTTCTTACTTTTCATTTCAAATTTTCTATGTCTATTCTTATTTAATATTTTTCAAGTCAAATTTTTTTAGTGTTAATATTTTGATGCTTTTTTTTATTAATAGAATCAGTTTGAGCTTTTGAGGTTTTGAATCAAATAAAGATTTTTATTGTAATTAACTGGCCTTTCTTATATTACAAAATATGAGACCAAATAATTCGCAAATGGTAATAGCTTAGCACGAGTAGTTGCATCAATCATTTCCCGATAATTAATAAACTATTAAATATTTCTTGTTCAGTTATATCATTTTAAATTGTCAAGTTATTTCCTTATTTGATTTTTTCAAGTTAAATTTTTTTAGTGTTAATATTTTGATGCTTTTTTTTTATTAATGGAATCATTTTGAGCTTTTGAGGTTTTGAATCAAATAAAGATTTTTATTGTAATTAAAAGGCCTTTCTTCTATTTGCAAAATATGAGACCAAATAATTCGCAAATGGTAATAGATTAGCACGAGTAGTTGCATCAATCATTTCCCGATAATTAATAAACAATTAAATATTTCTTTGTTCAGTTATATTTTCATTTCAAATTGTCAAGTTATTTTCTTATTTAATAATTTGATTCTTTTTTTCTTCTTTTTTATTAATAGAATCATTTTGAGCTACTGAGGTTTTGAATCAAATAAAGATTTTTATTGTAATTAACTGACCTTTCCTATATTTACAAAATATGAGACCAAATAATTCTCAAATGGTAATAGCTTAGCACGAGTAGTTGCATCAATCATTTCCCGATAATTAACAAACTATTAAATATTTCTTTGTTCAGTTATATTTTCATTTTAAATGGTCAAGTTATTTCCTTATTTGATTTTTTCAAGTTAAATTTTTTTAGTGTTAATATTTTGATGCTTTTTTTTTTTTTATTAATGGAATCAGTTTGAGCATTTGAGAATTTGAATCAAATAAAGATTTTTATTGTAATTAAAAGGCCTTTCTTCTATTTGCAAAATATGAGACCAAATAATTTAAAATTAATAATAATAAATATTTTTTTGTTCTGGTTTTTTTCATTTAAATTGCCAAGTTCTTTTCTGATATAATTTCATCAAGTTAATTTTTTTTAGTTTAGTTTTTTTAATATTAATATTTTGAATCAACTAAAGATTTTTATTGCAATTAGCTGGCCTTTATGGCCTTTCTTCTATTTGCAAAATATCAATCCAAATAATTCTGAAATGGTTATAGTACGAGTAGTAGTACCAATCATTTGCCGATAATTATTTAAGCACATGATGTGTTCTTACTTTTCATTTCAAATTTTCTATGTCTATTCTTATTTAATATTTTTCAAGTTAAATTTTTTTAGTGTTAATATTTTGATGCTTTTTTTTATTAATAGAATCAGTTTGAGCTTTTGAGGTTTTGAATCAAATAAAGATTTTTATTGTAATTAACTGGCCTTTCTTATATTTACAAAATATGAGACCAAATAATTCGCAAAAGGTAATAGCTTAGCACGAGTAGTTGCATCAATCATTTCCCGATAATTAATAAACAATTAAATATTTCTTTGTTCAGTTATATTTTCATTTCAAATTGTCAAGTTATTTCCTTATTTAATAATTTGATTCTTTTTTTCTTCTTTTTTATTAATAGAATCATTTTGAGCTACTGAGGTTTTGAATCAAATAAAGATTTTTATTGTAATTAACTGGCAATTCCTATATTTGCAAAATATGAGACCAAATAATTCTCAAATGGTAATAGCTTAGCACGAGTAGTTGCATCAATCATTTCCCGATAGTTAATAAACTATTAAATATTTCTTTGTTCAGTTATATTTTCATTTTAAATTGTCAAGTTATTTCCTTATTTGATTTTTTCAAGTTAAATTTTTTTAGTGTTAATATTTTGATGCTTTTTTTTTATTAATGGAATCAGTTTGAGCTACTGAGGTTTTGAATCAAATAAAGCTTTTTATTGTAATTAACTGGCCTTTCTTCTATTTGCAAAATATGAGACCAAATAATTCGCAAATGGTAATAGCTTAGCACGAGTAGTTGCATCAATCATTTCCCGATAATTAATAAACTATTAAATATTTCTTTGTTCAGTTATATTTTCATTTTAAATTGTCAAGTTATTTTCTTATTTAATAATTTGATTCTTTTTTTCTTCTTTTTTATTAATAGAATCAGTTTGAGCTACTGAGGTTTTGAATCAAATAAAGAATTTTATTGTAATTAACTGGCATTTCCTATATTTGCAAAATATGAGACCAAATAATTCTCAAATGGTAATAGCTTAGCACGAGTAGTTGCATCAATCATTTCCCGATAATTAATAAACTATTAAATATTTCTTTGTTCAGTTATATTTTCATTTTGAATTGTCAAGTTATTTCCTTATTTGATTTTTTCAAGTTAAATTTTTTTATTGTTAATAATTTGATTATTTTTTTCTTCTTTTTTATTAATAGAATCAGTTTGAGCTACTGAGGTTTTGAATCAAATAAAGATTTTTATTGTAATTAACTGGCCTTTCCTATATTTACAAAATATGAGACCAAATAATTCTCAAATGGTAATAGCTTAGCACGAGTAGTTGCATCAATCATTTCCCGATAATTAACAAACTTTTAAATATTTCTTTGTTCAGTTATATTTTCATTTCAAATTGTCAAGTTATTTCCTTATTTGATTTTTTCAAGCTAAATTTTTTTAGTGTTAATATTTTGATGTTTTTTTTTTTTTTATTAATGGAATCAGTTTGAGCATTTGAGAATTTGAATCAAATAAAGATTTTTATTGTAATTAAAAGGCCTTTCTTCTATTTGCAAAATATGAGACCAAATAATTTAAAATTAATAATAATAAATATTTTTTTGTTCTGGTTTTTTTCATTTTAATTGCCAAGTTCTTTTCTGATTTAATTTTTTCCAGTTACATTTTTTTAGTGTTAATAATTTGATTCTTTTTTTCTTTTTCTTTTATTAATAGAATCAGTTTCAGCTACTGAGGTTTTGAATCAAATAAAGATTTTTATTGTAATTAACTGGCCTTTCTTTTATTTACAAAATATGAGACCAAATAATTCTCAAATGGTAATAGCTTAGCACAAGTAGTAGTAGCAATCATTTCCCGATAATTATTAAACTATTAAATATTTCTATGTTCTGGTTTTTATTTTTTTTTTCATTTTAAATTTTCAAGTTCTTTTCTTATTTTTTTTTCAAGTTAAATTATTTTAGTGTTAATAATTTGATTCTTTTTTTTCTTATTAATAGAATCAGTTTCAGCTACTGAGGTTTTGAATCAAATAAAGGTTTTTATTGTAATTAACTGTCCTTTCTTCTATTTGCAAAATATGAGACCAAATAATTCTCAAATGGTAATAGCTTAGCACGAGTAGTTGCATCAATCATTTCCCGATAATTAATAAACTATTAAATATTTCTTTGTTCAGTTATATTTTCATTTTAAATTGTCAAGTTATTTCCTTATTTGATTTTTTCAAGTTAAATTTTTTTATTGTTAATAATTTGATTATTTTTTTCTTCTTTTTTATTAATAGAATCAGTTTGAGCTACTGAGGTTTTGAATCAAATAAAGATTTTTATTGTAATTAACTGGCCTTTCCTATATTTACAAAATATGAGACCAAATAATTCTCAAATGGTAATAGCTTAGCACGAGTAGTTGCATCAATCATTTCCCGATAATTAATAAACTTTTAAATATTTCTTTGTTCAGATATATTTTCATTTCAAATTGTCAAGTTATTTCCTTATTTGATTTTTTCAAGCTAAATTTTTTTAGTGTTAATATTTTGAAGCTTTTTTTTTTTTTTATTATTAATGGAATCAGTTTGAGCATTTGAGAATTTGAATCAAATAAAGATTTTTATTGTAATTAAAAGGCCTTTCTTCTATTTGCAAAATATGAGACCAAATAATTTAAAATTAATAATAATAAATATTTTTTTGTTCTGGTTTTTTTCATTTTAATTGCCAAGTTCTTTTCTGATTTAATTTTTTCCAGTTACATTTTTTTAGTGTTAATAATTTGATTCTTTTTTTCTTTTTCTTTTATTAATAGAATCAGTTTCAGCTACTGAGGTTTTGAATCAAATAAAGATTTTTATTGTAATTAACTGACCTTTCTTTTATTTACAAAATATGAGACCAAATAATTCTCAAATGGTAATAGCTTAGCACAAGTAGTAGTAGCAATCATTTCCCGATAATTATTAAACTATTAAATATTTCTATGTTCTGGTTTTTATTTTTTTTTTTTCATTTTAAATTTTCAAGTTCTTTTCTTATTTTTTTTTCAAGTTAAATTATTTTAGTGTTAATAATTTGATTCTTTTTTTTTCTTATTAATAGAATCAGTTTCAGCTACTGAGGTTTTGAATCAAATAAAGGTTTTTATTGTAATTAACTGTCCTTTCTTCTATTTACAAAATATGAGACCAAATAATTCTGAAATGGTTATAGTAAGAGTAGTAGTACCAATCATTTGCCGATAATTATTAAAGCACATGATATGTTCTTACTTTTCATTTAAAATTTTCAATGTCTTTTCTGATTTAATATTTTTCAAGTTACATTGTTTTAGTGTTAATATTTTGATGCTTTTTTTTTATTAATGGAATCAGTTTGAGCTACTGAGGTTTTGAATCAAATAAAGCTTTTTATTGTAATTAACTGGCCTTTCTTCTATTTGCAAAATATGAGACCAAATAATTTTCAAATGGTAATAGCTTAGGACTAGAATAGTAGCAATCATTTCCCGATAATTAATAAAATATTAAATATTTCTTTGTTCAGTTTTTTTTTCATTTCAAATTGTCAAGTTATTTCCTTATTTAATAATTTGATTCTTATTATTATTTATTTAATAATTTGATTCTTTTTTTCTTCTTTTTTATTAATAGAATCAGTTTGAGCTACTGAGGTTTTGAATCAAATAAAGATTTTTATTGTAATTAACTGGCCTTTCTTCTATTTGCAAAATATGATAACAAATAATTCTCAAATGGTAATAGCTTAGCACAAGTAGTAGTATCAATCATTTGCCGATAATTATTAAACTATTAAATATTTTTTTGTTCTGGTTTTTTTTTCATTTAAAATTGTCAAGTTCTTTTCTGATTTAATTTTTTCAAGTTACATTTTTTTAATATTAATATTTTGAATCAACTAAAGATTTTTATTGCAATTAGCTGGCCTTTATGGCCTTTCTTCTATTTGCAAAATATCAATCCAAATAATTCTGAAATGGTTATAGTACGAGTAGTAGTACCAATCATTTGCCGATAATTATTAAAGCACATGATGTGTTCTTACTTCTCATTTCAAATTTTCTATGTCTATTCTTATTTAATATTTTTCAAGTTAAATTTTTTTAGTGTTAATATTTTGATGCTTTTTTTTATTAATAGAATCAGTTTGAGCTTTTGAGGTTTTGAATCAAATAAAGATTTTTATTGTAATTAACTGGCCTTTCTTATATTTACAAAATATGAGACCAAATAATTCGCAAATGGTAATAGCTTAGCACGAGTAGTTGCATCAATCATTTCCCGATAATTAATAAACTATTAAATATTTCTTTGTTCAGTTATATTTTCATTTTAAATTGTCAAGTTATTTCCTTATTTAATAATTTGATTCTTTTTTTCTTCTTTTTTATTAATAGAATCAGTTTGAGCTACTGAGGTTTTGAATCAAATAAAGATTTTTATTGTAATTAACTGGCCTTTCCTATATTTACAAAATATGAGACCAAATAATTCTCAAATGGTAATAGCTTAGCACAAGTAGTAGTAGCAATCATTTCCCGATAATTATTAAACTATTAAATATTTCTATGTTCTGGTTTTTATTTTTTTTTTTCATTTTAAATTTTCAAGTTCTTTTCTTATTTTTTTTTTCAAGTTAAATTATTTTAGTGTTAATAATTTAATTCTTTTTTTTTATTAATAGAATCAGTTTGAGCTACTGAGGTTTTGAATCAAATAATGATTTTTATTGTAATTAACTGGAATTTCCTATATTTGCAAAATATGAGACCAAATAATTCTCAAATGGTAATAGCTTAGCACGAGTAGTTGCATCAACCATTTCCCGATAAGTAATAAAATATTAAATATTTCTTTGTTCAGTTTTTTTTTTTCATTTTAAATTGTCAAGTTATTTCCTTATTTGATTTTTTTAAGTTAAATTTCTTTAGTGTTAATAATTTGATTATTTTTTTCTTCTTTTTTATTAATAGAATCATTTTGAGCTACTGAGGTTTTGAATCAAATAAAGATTTTTATTGTAATTAACTGGCCTTTCCTATATTTACAAAATATGAGACCAAATAATTCTCAAATGGTAATAGCTTAGCACGAGTAGTTGCATCAATCATTTCCCGATAATTAACAAACTATTAAATATTTCTCTGTTCAGTTATATTTTCATTTTAAATGGTCAAGTTATTTCCTTATTTGATTTTTTCAAGTTAAATTTTTTTAGTGTTAATATTTTGATGCTTTTTTTTTTTATTAATGGAATCAGTTTGAGCATTTGAGAATTTGAATCAAATAAAGATTTTTATTGTAATTAAAAGGCCTTTCTTGTATTTGCAAAATATGAGACCAAATAATTTAAAATTAATAATAATAAAAATTTGTTTGTTCTGGTTTTTTTCATTTAAATTGCCGAGTTCTTTTCTGATATAATTTCATCAAGTTAATTTTTTTTAGTGTTAATAATTTGATTCTTTTTTTTTCTTATTAATAGAATCAATTTGAGCTACTGAGGTTTTGAATCAAATAAAGGTTTTTATTGTAATTAACTGTCCTTTCTTCTATTTACAAAATATGAGACCAAATAATTCTGAAATGATTATAGTAAGAGTAGTAGTACCAATCAATTGCCGATAATTATTAAAGCACATGATATGTTCTTACTTTTCATTTAAAATTTTCAATGTCTTTTCTGATTTAATATTTTTCAAGTTACATTGTTTTAGTGTTAATATTTTGATGCCTTTTTATACCCTGAACCCATTGAAAATGGGAATTCAGGGTATAATGTTTTTGTGAAAATGTATGTAACAGGCATACATCCGTCCGTCTGCCGGTCCGTCCGTCGGTCCGTATGAACGTCGAGATTTCGGAAACTACAAGAGCTAGAAAGCTGAAATTTCACATGAATACTCGTATCTTAGTTACGCAGTACAAGTTTATTTTGTTTTTTCGATAACTCATCCCATTCCTTAATTATCGATAAAAAATCGAAAATTCGTTTACGTTTTTTAGGTTTTTCGAGCATAACTTCTACACCCTTTTAGCTAGAGACTTCAAATTTGTATATTTAGATAGATATTATTAGATGCCACGCCCCCTTCGCCCCCAATTTGAAAAAAAAACGCATTTCAACTACTAGAGACTTGTAATTTGGCAAATGGACAAATTTGAATGCAAATAATATATTGTGAAAGTTTCATGAAAGTTCCATCTAGAAACGGAGTTATAAGCGTTCAAAGTACATCCCATCCCAACCCCAACCGTCGGCAGCAACTGCGCGGTTAGCAGAGGGCGCGTAACATATACCTGCGGTAAGAAGAAGAATATTTTTTTTGGCAGGGTTCAGGGTATCTCGTAGTCGAGCCGTCTCGACTAGAGCCTTCTTACTTGTTTAGTATTAATATTTTGAATCAAATAAAGATTTTTTTTTTGTAATTAGCTGGCCTTAATGGCCTTTCTTCTATTTGCAAAATATGAAATCAAATAATTCTGAAATGGTTATAGTAAGAGTAGTAGTACCAATCATTTGCCGATAATTATTAAAGCACATGATATGTTCTTACTTTTCATTTAAAATTTTCAATGTCTTTTCTGATTTAATTTTTTTCAAGTTACATTGTTTTAGTGTTAATATTTTGATGTTTTTTTTTTATTAATGGAATCAGTTTGAGCTACTGAGGTTTTGAATCAAATAAAGCTTTTTATTGTAATTAACTGGCCTTTCTTCTATTTGAAAAATATGAGACCAAATAATTCTCAAATGGTAATAGCTTAGGACTAGAATAGTAGCAATCATTTCCCGATAATTAATAAAATATTAAATATTTCTTTGTTCAGTTTTTTTTTTTCATTTCAAATTGTCAAGTTATTTCCTTATTTAATAATTTGATTCTTTTTTTCTTCTTTTTTATTAATAGAATCAGTTTGAGCTACTGAGGTTTTGAATCAAATAAAGATTTTTATTGTAATTAACTGGCCTTTCTTCTATTTGCAAAATATGATAACAAATAATTCTCAAATGGTAATAGCTTAGCACAAGTAGTAGTATCAATCATTTGCCGATAATTATTAAACTATTAAATATTTTTTTGTTCTGGTTTTTTTTTTCATTTAAAATTGTCAAGTTCTTTTCTGATTTAATTTTTTCAAGTTACATTTTTTTAATATTAATATTTTGAATCAACTAAAGATTTTTATTGCAATTAGCTGGCCTTTATGGCCTTTCTTCTATTTGCAAAATATCAATCCAAATAATTCTGAAATGGTTATAGTACGAGTAGTAGTACCAATCATTTGCCGATAATTATTAAAGCACATGATGTGTTCTTACTTCTCATTTCAAATTTTCTATGTCTATTCTTATTTAATATTTTTCAAGTTAAATTTTTTTAGTGTTAATATTTTGATGCTTTTTTTTATTAATAGAATCAGTTTAAGCTTTTGAGGTTTTGAATCAAATAAAGATTTTTATTGTAATTAACTGGCCTTTCTTATATTTACAAAATATGAGACCAAATAATTCTCAAATGGTAATAGCTTAGCACGAGTAGTTGCATCAATCATTTCCCGATAATTAATAAACAATTAAATATTTCTTTGTTCAGTTATATTTTCATTTCAAATTGTCAAGTTATTTCCTTATTTAATAATTTGATTCTTTTTTTCTTCTTTTTTATTAATAGAATCATTTTGAGCTACTGAGGTTTTGAATCAAATAAAGATTTTTATTGTAATTAACTGGCAATTCCTATATTTGCAAAATATGAGACCAAATAATTCTCAAATGGTAATAGCTTAGCACGAGTAGTTGCATCAATCATTTCCCGATAGTTAATAAACTATTGAATATTTCTTTGTTCAGTTATATTTTCATTTTAAATTGTCAAGTTATTTCCTTATTTGATTTTTTCAAGTTAAATTTTTTTAGTGTTAATATTTTGATGCTTTTTTTTTATTAATGGAATCAGTTTTAGCTACTGAGGTTTTGAATCAAATAAAGATTTTTATTGTAATTAACTGGCCTTTCTTGTATTTGCAAAATATGAGACCAAATAATTCGCAAATGGTAATAGCTTAGCACGAGTAGTTGCATCAATCATTTCCCGATAATTAATAAACTATTAAATATTTCTTTGTTCAGTTATATTTTCATTTTAAATTGTCAAGTTATTTCCTTATTTAATAATTTGATTCTTTTTTTCTTCTTTTTTATTAATAGAATCAGTTTGAGCTACTGAGGTTTTGAATCAAATAAAGATTTTTATTGTAATTAACTGGCATTTCCTATATTTGCAAAATATGAGACCAAATAATTATCAAATGGTAATAGCTTAGCACGAGTAGTTGCATCAATCATTTCCCGATAATTAATAAACTATTAAAGATTTCTTTGTTCAGTTATATTTTCATTTTAAATTGTCAAGTTATTTCCTTATTTGATTTTTTCAAGTTAAATTTCTTTAGTGTTAATAATTTGATTATTTTTTTCTTCTTTTTTTATTAATAGAATCATTTTGAGCTACTGAGGTTTTGAATCAAATAAAGATTTTTATTGTAATTAACTGACCTTTCCTATATTTACAAAATATGAGACCAAATAATTCTCAAATGGTAATAGCTTAGGACTAGAATAGTAGCAATCATTTCCCGATAATTAATAAAATATTAAATATTTCTTTGTTCAGTTTTTTTTCATTTCAAATTGTCAAGTTATTTTCTTATTTAGGTTTTTCAAGTTACATTTTTTTTTAGTGTTAATTTGATTCTGTTTTTCTTTTTCTTTTATTAATAGAATCAGTTTCAGCTACTGAGGTTTTGAATCAAATTAAGATTTTTATTGTAATTAACTGGCCTTTCTTCTATTTGCAAAATATGAGACCAAATAATTCTCAAATGGTAATAGCTTAGGACTAGAATAGTAGCAATCATTTCCCGATAATTAATAAAATATTAAATATTTCTTTGTTCAGTTTTTTTTTTCATTTCAAATTGTCAAGTTATTTTCTTATTTAGGTTTTTCAAGTTACATTTTTTTTAGTGTTAATTTGATTCTGTTTTTCATTTTCTTTTATTAATAGAATCAGTTTCAGCTACTGAGGTTTTGAATCAAATTAAGATTTTTATTGTAATTAACTGGCCTTTCCTCTATTTACAATATATGATACCAAATAATTCTCAAATGTTAATAGCTTAGCATGAGTAGTAGTATCAATCATTTCCCGATAATTAATAAAATATTAAATATTTCTTTGTTCAGTTTTTTTTTTTTATTTCAAATTGTCAAGTTATTTTCTTATTTAGGTTTTTCAAGTTACATTTTTTTTTGGTGTTAATAATTTGATTCTTGTTTTCTTCTTTTTTATTAATAGAATCAGTTTGAGCTACTGAGATTTTGAATCAAATAAAGATTTTTATTGTAATTAACTGGCCTTTCCTCTATTTACAAAATATGAGACCAAATAATTTAGTGAAATTTTTTTAGTGTTAATAATTTGATTCTTGTTTTCTTCTTTTTTATTAATAGAATCAGTTTGAGCTACTGAAGTTTTGAATCAAATAAAGATTTTTATTGTAATTAACTGGTCTTTCTTCTATTTAAAAAATATGATACCAAATAATTCTCAAATGGTAATAGCTTAGCACGAGTAGTAGTATCAATCATTTCCCGATAATTAATAAAATATTAAATATTTCTTTGTTCAGTTTTTTTTTCATTTCAAATTGTCAAGTTATTTTCTTATTTAGGTTTTTCAAGTTACATTTTTTTTTAGTGTTAATAATTTGATTCTTGTTTTCTTCTTGTTTATTAATAGAATCAGTTTCAGCTACTGAGGTTTTGAATCAAATTAAGATTTTTATTGTAATTAACTGGCCTTTCCTCTATTTACAAAATATGATACCAAATAATTCTCAAATGGTAATAGCTTAGCACGAGTAGTAGTATCAATCATTTCCCGATAATTAATAAAATATTAAATATTTCTTTGTTCAGTTTTTTTTTCATTTCAAATTGTCAAGTTATTTTCTTATTTAGGTTTTTCAAGTTACATTTTTTTTTGGTGTTAATAATTTGATTCTTGTTTTCTTCTTTTTTATTAATAGAATCAGTTTGAGCTACTGAGATTTTGAATCAAATAAAGATTTTTATTGTAATTAACTGGCCTTTCCTCTATTTACAAAATATGAGACCAAATAATTCTCAAATGGTAATAGCTTAGGACTCGAATAGTAGCAATCATTTCCCGATAATCAATAAAATATTAAATATTTCTTTGTTCAGTTTTTTATTTCATTTCAAATTGTCAAGTTATTTTCTTATTTAGGTTTTTCAAGTTACATTTTTTTTTAGTGTTAATAATTTGATTCTGTTTTTCTTTTTCTTTTATTAATAGAATCAGTTTCAGCTACTGAGATTTTGAATCAAATAAAGATTTTTATTGTAATTAACTGGCCTTTCCTCTATTTACAAAATATGATACCAAATAATTCTCAAATGGTAATAGCTTAGCACGAGTAGTAGTATCAATCATTTCCCGATAATTAATAAAATATTAAATATTTCTTTGTTCAGTTTTTTTTTTTTTCATTTCAAATTGTCAAGTTATTTTCTTATTTAGGTTTTTCAAGTTACATTTTTTTTAGTGTTAATAATTTGATTCTTGTTTTCTTCGTTTTTGTTAATAGAATCAGTTTGAGCTACTGAGATTTTGAATCAAATAAAGATTTTTATTGTAATTAACTGTCCTTTCCTATATTTACAAAATATGAGACCAAATAATTTAGTGAAATTTTTTTAGTGTTAATAATTTTATTCTTTTTTTCTTCTTTTTTATTAATAGAATCAGTTTGAGCTACTGAGGTTTTGAATCAAATAAAGATTTTTATTGTAATTAACTGTCCTTTCCTATATTTACAAAATATGATACCAAATAATTCTCAAATGGTAATAGCTTAGCACGAGTAGTAGTAGAAATCATTTCCCGATAATTATTAAACTATTAAATATTTCTATGTTTTGGTTTTTATTTTTTTTTTTTTCATTTTAAATTGTCAAGTTCTTTTCTTATTTTTTTTTTTCAAGTTAAATTATTTTAGTGTTAATAATTTAATTCTTTCTTTTTTATTAATAGAATCAGTTTGAGATACTGAGGTTTTGAATCAAATAAAGATTTTTATTGTAATTAACTGGCCTTTCTTCTATTTACAAAATATGAGACCAAATAATTCTGAAATGGTTATAGTAAGAGTAGTATTACCAATCATTTGCCGATAATTATTAAAGCACATGATATGTTCTTACTTTTCATTTAAAATTTTCAATGTCTTTTCTGATTTAATTTTTTTTCAAGTTATATTGTTTTAGTGTTAATATTTTGATGCCTTTTTATACCCTGAACCCATTGAAAATGGGAATTCAGGGTATAATGTTTTTGTGAAAATGTATGTAACAGGCAGAAGGAGATGTCGCAGACCCCATAAAGTATATATATTCTTGATCAGCACAAAAAAATAAGTTGATATAGCCCTGTCCCTTTGTCCGTCCGTCTGTCCGTCCGTCCGTCCGTCTGTCCGTCCGTCCGTCCGTCCGTCCGTCCGTATGAACGTCGAGATTTTGGAAACTACAAAAGCTAGAGAGCTGAAATTTAACAAGAACACTCGTATCTTACTTACGCAGTACAAGTTTATTTTGTTTTTCGATAACTCATCCCATTCCTTAATTATCGATAAAAAATCGAAAATTCGTTTACGTTTTTTACGTAACTTCTAACTACACAACTTATAACTTCTACACCGTTTTAGCTAGAAACTTCAAATTTGTATATTTAGATAGATATTATGGATACGCAGATTATGTAATTTTCTGATTTTGGATGCCACGCCCCCTTCGCCCCCATTTTGAAAAAAACGTATTTCAACTACTAGAGACTTGAGATTTGGCAAACTGACTAATTTGAAAGCAATTAATATATTCTGAAAGTTTCATGAAGATAGACAGGGTTCAGGGTATCTCGTAGTCGAGCCGTCTCGACTAGAGCCTTCTTACTTGTTTTTATTAATGGAATCAGTTTGAGCTACTGAGGTTTTGAATCAAATAAAGATTTTTATTGTAATTAACTGGCCTTCCTTCTATTTGCAAAATATGAGACCGAAAAATTCTCAAATGGTAATAGCTTAGGACTAGAGTAGTGGCAATCATTTCCCGATAATTATTAAACTATTAAATATTTCTTTGTTCTGGCTTTTATTTTTATTTTTTTTTTTTCATTTCAAATTGTCAAGTTCTTTTCTGATTTAATTTTTTCCAGTTACATTTTTTTAGTATTAATATTTTGAATCAAATAAAGATTTTTTTTGTAATTAGCTGGCCTTAATGGCCTTTCTTCTATTTGCAAAATATGAAGTCAAATAATTCTGAAATGGTTATAGTAAGAGTAGTAGTACCTATCATTTGCCGATAATTATTAAAGCACATGATATGTTCTTACTTTTCATTTAAAATTTTCAATGTCATTTCTGATTTAATTTTTTTCAAGTTACATTGTTTTAGTGTTAATAATTTGATGCTTTTTTTTTTATTTATGGAATCAGTTTGAGCTACTGAGGTTTTAAATCAAATAAAGATTTTTATTGTAATTAACTGACCTTTCTTTTATTTACAAAATATGAGACCAAATAATTCTCAAATGGTAATAGCTTAGCACAAGTAGCAGTAGCAATCATTTCCCGATAATTATTAAACTATTAAATATTTCTATGTTCTGGTTTTTATTTTTTTTTTTTTTTTCATTTTAAATTGTCAAGTTCTTTTCTTATTTTTTTTTTTCAAGTTAAATTATTTTAGTGTTAATAATTTAATTCTTTTTTTTTTATTAATAGAATCAGTTTGAGCTACTGAGGTTTTGAATCAAATAATGATTTTTATTGTAATTAACTGGCATTTCCTATATTTGCAAAATATGAGACCAAATAATTCTCAAATGGTAATTGCTTAGCACGAGTAGTTGCATCAATCATTTCCCGATAAGTAATAAAATATTAAATATTTCTTTGATCAGTTTTTTTTTTTTCATTTTAAATTGTCAAGTTATTTCCTTATTTGATTTTTTCAAGTCACATTTTTTTAGTGTTAATAATTTGATTATTTTTTTCTTCTTTTTTATTAATAGAATCAGTTTGAGCTACTGAGGTTTTGAATCAAATAAAGATTTTTATTGTAATTAACTGGCCTTTCCTATATTTACAAAATATGAGACCAAATAATTCTCAAATGGTAATAGCTTAGCACGAGTAGTTGCATCAATCATTTCCCGATAATTAATAAACTATTAAATATTTCTTTGTTCAGTTATATTTTCATTTTAAATTGTCAAGTTATTTCCTTATTTAATAATTTGATTCTTTTTTTCTTCTTTTTTATTAATAGAATCAGTTTGAGCTACTGAGGTTTTGAATCAAATAAAGAATTTTATTGTAATTAACTGGCATTTCCTATATTTGCAAAATATGAGACTAAATAATTCTCAAATGGTAATAGCTTAGCACGAGTAGTTGCATCAATCATTTCCCGATAATTAATAAACTATTAAATATTTCTTTGTTCAGTTATATTTTCATTTTGAATTGTCAAGTTATTTCCTTATTTGATTTTTTCAAGTTAAATTTTTTTATTGTTAATAATTTGATTATTTTTTTCTTCTTTTTTATTAATAGAATCAGTTTGAGCTACTGAGGTTTTGAATCAAATAAAGATTTTTATTGTAATTAACTGGCCTTTCCTATATTTACAAAATATGAGACCAAATAATTCTCAAATGGTAATAGCTTAGCACGAGTAGTTGCATCAATCATTTCCCGATAATTAATAAACTTTTAAATATTTCTTTGTTCAGTTATATTTTCATTTCAAATTGTCAAGTTATTTCCTTATTTGATTTTTTCAAGCTAAATTTTTTTAGTGTTAATATTTTGATGCTTTTTTTTTTTTTATTAATGGAATCAGTTTGAGCATTTGAGAATTTGAATCAAATAAAGATTTTTATTGTAATTAAAAGGCCTTTCTTCTATTTGCAAAATATGAGACCAAATAATTTAAAATTAATAATAATAAATATTTTTTTGTTCTGGTTTTTTTCATTTTAATTGCCAAGTTCTTTTCTGATTTAATTTTTTCCAGTTACATTTTTTTAGTGTTAATAATTTGATTCTTTTTTTCTTTTTCTTTTATTAATAGAATCAGTTTCAGCTACTGAGGTTTTGAATCAAATAAAGATTTTTATTGTAATTAACTGGCCTTTCTTTTATTTACAAAATATGAGACCAAATAATTCTCAAATGGTAATAGCTTAGCACAAGTAGTAGTAGCAATCATTTCCCGATAATTATTAAACTATTAAATATTTCTATGTTCTGGTTTTTATTTTATTTTTTTTTTTTTTCATTTTAAATTGTCAAGTTCTTTTCTTATTTTTTTTTTCAAGTTAAATTATTTTAGTGTTAATAATTTAATTCTTTTTTTTTTATTAATAGAATCAGTTTGAGCTACTGAGGTTTTGAATCAAATAATGATTTTTATTGTAATTAACTGGCATTTCCTATATTTGCAAAATATGAGACCAAATAATTCTCAAATGGTAATAGCTTAGCACGAGTAGTTTCATCAATCATTTCCCGATAAGTAATAAAATATTAAATATTTCTTTGTTCAGTTTTTTTTTTCATTTTAAATTGTCAAGTTATTTCCTTATTTGATTTTTTCAAGTCACATTTTTTTAGTGTTAATAATTTGATTATTTTTTTCTTCTTTTTTATTAATAGAATCAGTTTGAGCTACTGAGGTTTTGAATCAAATAAAGATTTTTATTGTAATTAACTGGCCTTTCCTATATTTACAAAATATGAGACCAAATAATTCTCAAATGGTAATAGCTTAGCACGAGTAGTTGCATCAATCATTTCCCGATAATTAATAAACTATTAAATATTTCTTTGTTCAGTTATATTTTCATTTTAAATTGTCAAGTTATTTCCTTATTTAATAATTTGATTCTTTTTTCTTCTTTTTTATTAATAGAATCAGTTTGAGCTACTGAGGTTTTGAATCAAATAAAGATTTTTATTGTAATTAACTGGCATTTCCTATATTTGCAAAATATGAGACCAAATAATTCTCAAATGGTAATAGCTTAGCACGAGTAGTTGCATCAATCATTTCCCGATAATTAATAAACTATTAAAGATTTCTTTGTTCAGTTATATTTTCATTTTAAATTGTCAAGTTATTTCCTTATTTGATTTTTTTAAGTTAAATTTCTTTAGTGTTAATAATTTGATTATTTTTTTCTTCTTTTTTATTAATAGAATCATTTTGAGCTACTGAGGTTTTGAATCAAATAAAGATTTTTATTGTAATTAACTGGCCTTTCCTATATTTACAAAATATGAGACCAAATAATTCTCAAATGGTAATAGCTTAGCACGAGTAGTTGCATCAATCATTTCCCGATAATTAACAAACTATTAAATATTTCTTTGTTCAGTTATATTTTCATTTTAAATGGTCAAGTTATTTCCTTATTTGATTTTTTCAAGTTAAATTTTTTTAGTGTTAATATTTTGATGCTTTTTTTTTTTTTATTAATGGAATCAGTTTGAGCATTTGAGAATTTGAATCAAATAAAGATTTTTATTGTAATTAAAAGGCCTTTCTTGTATTTGCAAAATATGAGACCAAATAATTTAAAATTAATAATAATAAAAATTTGTTTGTTCTAGTTTTTTTCATTTAAATTGCCGAGTTCTTTTCTGATATAATTTCATCAAGTTAATTTTTTTTAGTGTTAATAATTTGATTCTTTTTTTTTCTTATTAATAGAATCAGTTTGAGCTAGTGAGGTTTTGAATCAAATAAAGGTTTTTATTGTAATTAACTGTCCTTTCTTCTATTTACAAAATATGAGACCAAATAATTCTGAAATGGTTATAGTAAGAGTAGTAGTACCAATCATTTGCCGATAATTATTAAAGCACATGATATGTTCTTACTTTTCATTTAAAATTTTCAATGTCTTTTCTGATTTAATTTTTTTCAAGTTACATTGTTTTAGTGTTAATATTTTGATGCCTCTTTATACCCTGAACCCATTGAAAATGGGAATTCAGGGTATAATGTTTTTGTGAAAATGTATGTAACAGGCATACATCCGTCCGTCTGCCGGTCCGTCTGTCCGTCCGTATGAACGTCGAGATTTCGGAAACTACAAGAGCTAGAAAGCTGAAATTTCACATGAATACTCGTATCTTAGTTACGCAGTACAAGTTTATTTTGTTTTTTCGATAACTCATCCCATTCCTTAATTATCGATAAAAAATCGAAAATTCGTTTACGTTTTTTATGTTTTTGGAGCATAACTTCTACACCCTTTTAGCTAGAGACTTCAAATTTGTATATTTAGATAGATATTATTAGATGCCACGCCCCCTTCGCCCCCAATTTGAAAAAAACCGCATTTCAACTACTAGAGACTTGTAATTTGGCAAATGGACAAATTTGAATGCAAATAATATATTGTGAAAGTTTCATGCCCATCCCACCCCCAACCGTCGGCAGCAACTGCGCGGTTAGCAGAGGGCGTGTAATATATACCTGCGGTAAGAAGAAGAATATTTTTTTTGGCAGGGTTCAGGGTATCTCGTAGTCGAGCCGTCTCGACTAGAGCCTTCTTACTTGTTTAGTATTAATATTTTGAATCAAATAAAGATTTTTTTTTTGTAATTAGCTGGCCTTAATGGCCTTTCTTCTATTTGCAAAATATGAAATCAAATAATTCTGAAATGGTTATAGTAAGAGTAGTAGTACCTATCATTTGCCGATAATTATTAAAGCACATGATATGTTCTTACTTTTCATTTAAAATTTTCAATGTCTTTTCTGATTTACTTTTTTTCAAGTTACATTGTTTTAGTGTTAATAATTTGATTCTTTTTTTTTTTTATTAATGGAATCAGTTTGAGCTACTGAGGTTTTGAATCAAATAAAGCTTTTTATTGTAATTAACTGGCCTTTCTTCTATTTGCAAAATATGAGACCAAATAATTCTCAAATGGTAATAGCTTAGGACTAGAATAGTAGCAATCATTTCCCGATAATTAATAAAATATTAAATATTTCTTTGTTCAGTTTTTTTTTTTCATTTCAAATTGTCAAGTTATTTTCTTATTTAGGTTTTTCAAGTTACATTTTTTTTTTTAGTGTTAATAATTTGATTCTGTTTTTCTTTTTCTTTTATTAATAGAATCAGTTTCAGCTACTGAGGTTTTGAATCAAATTAAGATTTTTATTGTAATTAACTGGTCTTTCTTCTATTTGCAAAATATGAGACCAAATAATTTAGTGAAATTTTTTTAGTGTTAATAATTTTATTCTTTTTTTCTTCTTTTTTATTAATAGAATCAGTTTGAGCTACTGAGGTTTTGAATCAAATAAAGATTTTTATTGTAATTAACTGGCCTTTCTTCTATTTACAAAATATGACACCAAATAATTCTCAAATGGTAATAGCTTAGCACGAGTAGTTGCATCAATCATTTCCCGATAATTAATAAACTCTTAAATATTTCGTTGTTCAGTTATTTTTTCATTTTAAATTGTCAAGTTATTTTCTTATTTGATTTTTTCAAGTTAAATTTTTTTTATGTTAATAATTTGATTCTTTTTTTCTTCTTTTTTATTAATAGAATCAGTTTGAGCTACTGAGATTTTGAATCAAATAAAGATTTTTATTGTAATTAACTGGCCTTTCCTCTATTTACAAAATATGAGACCAAATAATTCTCAAATGGTAATAGCTTAGCACGAGTAGTAGTATCAATCATTTCCCGATAATTAATAAAATATTAAATATTTCTTTGTTCAGTTTTTTTTTCATTTCAAATTGTCAAGTTATTTTCTTATTTAGGTTTTTCAAGTTACATTTTTTTTTAGTGTTAATAATTTGATTCTGTTTTTCTTTTTCTATTATTAATAGAATCAGTTTCAGCTACTGAGATTTTGAATCAAATAAAGATTTTTATTGTAATTAACTGGCTTTCCTCTATTTACAAAATATGATACCAAATAATTCTCAAATGGTAATAGCTTAGCACGAGTAGTAGTATCAATCATTTCCCGATAATTAATAAAATATTAAATATTTCTTTGTTCAGTTTTTTTTTTCATTTCAAATTGTCAAGTTATTTTCTTATTTAGGTTTTTCAAGTTACATTTTTTTTTAGTGTTAATAATTTGATTCTTGTTTTCTTCTTTTTTGTTAATAGAATCAGTTTGAGCTACTGAGGTTTTGAATCAAATAAAGATTTTTATTGTAATTAACTGGCCTTTCTTCTATTTACAAAATATGAGACCAAATAATTCTCAAATGGTAATAGCTTAGCACGAGTAGTAGTATCAATCATTTCCCGATAATTAATAAAATATTAAATATTTCTTTGTTCAGTTTTTTTTTTTCATTTAAAGTTGTCAAGTTCTTTTCTGATTTAATTTTTTCCAGTTACATTTTTTTAGTATTAATATTTTGAATCAAATAAAGATTTTTTTTTTGTAATTAGCTGGCCTTAATGGCCTTTCTTCTATTTGCAAAATATGAAATCAAATAATTCTGAAATGGTTATAGTAAGAGTAGTATTACCAATCATTTGCCGATAATTATTAAAGCACATGATATGTTCTTACTTTTCATTTAAAATTTGCAATGTCATTTCTGAATTAATTTTTTTCAAGTTCCATTGTTTTAGTGTTAATATTTTGATGCTTTTTTTTTTATTAATGGAATCAGTTTGAGCTACTGAGGTTTTGAATCAAATAAAGCTTTTTATTGTAATTAACTGGCCTTTCTTCTATTTGCAAAATATGAGACCAAATAATTTAAAACTGATAATAATACATATTTTTTTGTTCTGGTTTTTTTCATTTAATTTGCCAAATTCTTTTCTGATATAATTTCATCAAGTGAAATTTTTTTAGTGTTAATAATTTTATTCTTTTTTTCTTCTTTTTTATTAATAGAATCAGTTTCAGCTACTGAGGTTTTGAATCAAATAAAGATTTTTATTGTAATTAACTGGTCTTTCTTCTATTTACAAAATATGAGACCAAATAATTCTCAAATGGTAATAGCTTAGCACGAGTAGTTGCATCAATCATTTCCCGATAATTAATAAACTCTTAAATATTTCGTTGTTCAGTTATTTTTTCATTTTAAATTGTCAAGTTATTTTCTTATTTGATTTTTTCAAGTTAAATTTTTTTATGTTAATAATTTGATTCTTTTTTTTCTTCTTTTTTATTAATAGAATCAGTTTGAGCTACTGAGATTTTGAATCAAATAAAGATTTTTATTGTAATTAACTGGCCTTTCTTCTATTTGCAAAATATGAGACCAAATAATTTAAAATTAATAATAATAAATATTTTTTTGTTCTGGTTTTTTCATTTAAATTGCCAAGTTCTTTTCTGATATAATTTCATCAAGTTACATTTTTTTAGTGTTAATAATTTGATTCTTTTTTTCTTTTTCTTTTATTAATAGAATCAGTTTCAGCTACTGAGGTTTAGAATCAAATAAAGATTTTTATTGTAATTAACTGGCCTTTCTTTTATTTACAAAAGATGAGACCAAATAATTCTCAAATCGTAATAGCTTAGCACAAGTAGTAGTAGCAATCATTTCCCGATAATTATTAAACTATTAAATATTTCTATGTTTTGGTTTTTATTTTTTTTTTTTTTTCATTTTAAATTGTCAAGTTCTTTTCTTATTTTTTTTTTCAAGTTAAATTATTTTAGTGTTAATAATTTAATTCTTTTTTTTTTTATTAATAGAATCAGTTTGAGATACTGAGGTTTTGAATCAAATAAAGATTTTTATTGTAATTAACTGGCCTTTCTTCTATTTACAAAATATGAGACCAAATAATTATGAAATGGTTATAGTAAGAGTAGTAGTACCAATCATTTGCCGATAATTATTAAAGCACATGATATGTTCTTACTTTTCATTTAAAATTTTCAATGTCTTTTCTGATTTAATTTTTTTCAAGTTACATTGTTTTAGTGTTAATATTTTGATGCCTTTTTATACCCTGAACCCATTGAAAATGGGAATTCAGGGTATAATGTTTTTGTGAAAATGTATGTAACAGGCAGAAGGAGACGTCGCAGACCCCATAAAGTATATATATTCTTGATCAGCACAAAAAAATAAGTTGATATAGCCCTGTCCCTTTGTCCGTCCGTCCGTCCGTCTGTCCGTCCGCCCGTCCGTCTGTCCGTCCGACCGTCCGTCTGTCCGTCCGTCCGTATGAACGTCGAGATTTCGGAAACTACAAAAGCTAGAGAGCTGAAATTTTATATGAACACTCGTATCTTAGTTACGCAGTACAAGTTTATTTTGTTTTTTCGATAACTCATCCCATTCCTTAATTATCGATAAAAAATCGAAAATTCGTTTACGTTTTTTACGTAACTTCTAACTACACAACTTATAACTTCTACACCGTTTTAGCTAGAAACTTAAAATTTGTATATTTAGATAGATATTATGGATACGCAGATTATGTAATTTTCTGATTTTGGATGCCACGCCCCCTTCGCCCTCAATTTGAAAAAAACGTATTTCAACTACTAGAGACTTGAGATTTGGCAAACTGACAAATTTGAATGCAATTAATATATTCTGAAAGTTTCATGAAGATAGTCCATCTAGAAATGGAGTTATAAGCGTTCAAAGTACAGCCCATTCCACCCCCATCCGCCGGCAGCAACTGCGCGGTTAGCAGAGAGCACGTAATATATACGTGCGGTAAGAAGAAGAATATTTTTTTTTGGCAGGGTTCAGGGTATCTCGTAGTCGAGCCGTCTCGACTAGAGCCTTCTTACTTGTTTTTATTAATGGAATCAGTTTGAGCTACTGAGGTTTTGAATCAAATAAAGATTTTTATTGTAATTAACTGGCCTTCCTTCTATTTGCAAAATATGAGACCAAAAAATTCTCAAATGGTAATAGCTTAGGACTAGAGTAGTAGCAATCATTTGCCGATAAATATTAAACTATTAAATATTTCTTTGTTCTGGTTTTTATTTTATTTTTTTTTTTTTCATTTCAAATTGTCAAGTTCTTTTCTGATTTAATTTTTTCCAGTTACATTTTCTTAGTATTAATATTTTGAATCAAATAAAGATTTTTTTTGTAATTAGCTGGCCTTAATGGCCTTTCTTCTATTTGCAAAATATGAAATCAAATAATTCTGAAATGGTTATAGTAAGAGTAGTAGTACCAATCATTTGCCGATAATTAATAAAATATTAAATATTTCTTTGTTCAGTTTTTTTTTTAATTTCAATTTGTCAAGTTATTTTCTTATTTGATTTTTTCAAGTTAAATTTTTTTTATGTTAATAATTTGATTCTTTTTTTCTTCTTTTTAATTAATAGCATCAGTTTGAGCTACTGAGATTTTGAAACAAATAAAGATTTTTATTGTAATTAACTGGTCTTTCTTCTATTTGCAAAATATGAGACCAAATAATTTAAAACTGATAATAATACATATTTTTTTGTTCTGGTTTTTTTCATTTAATTTGCCAAGTTCTTTTCTGATATAATTTCATAATCTCATAAAGATTTTTATTGTAATTAACTGGCATTTCCTATATTTACAAAATATGAGACCAAATAATTCTCAAATGGTAATAGCTTAGCACGAGTAGTTGCATCAATCATTTCCCGATAATTAATAAACTCTTAAATATTTCGTTGTTCAGTTATTTTTTCATTTTAAATTGTCAAGTTATTTTCTTATTTGATTTTTTCAAGTTAAATTTTTTTTTATGTTAATAATTTGATTCTTTTTTTCTTCTTTTTAATTAATAGAATCAGTTTGAGCTACTGAGATTTTGAAACAAATAAAGATTTTTATTGTAATTAACTGGCCTTTCTTCTATTTGAAAAATTTGCGACCAAAAAATTCTCAATTGGTAATAGCTTAGGACTAGAGTAGTAGCAATCATTTGCCGATAAATATTAAACTATTAAATACTTCTTTGTTCTGGTTTTTATTTTTTTTTTTTTTTCATATTAAATTGTCAAGTTCTTTTCTGATTTAATTTTTTCCAGTTACATTTTTTTAGTATTAATATTTTGAATCAAATAAAGATTTTTTTTTGTAATTAGCTGGCCTTAATGGCCTTTCTTCTATTTGCAAAATATGAAATCAAATAATTCTGAAATGGTTATAGTAAGAGTAGTAGTACCAATCATTTGCCGATAATTATTAAAGCACATGATATGTTCTTACTTTTCATTTAAAATTTTCAATGTCTTTTCTGATTTAATTTTTTTCAAGTTACATTGTTTTAGTGTTAATATTTTGATGCCTTTTTATACCCTGAACCCATTGAAAATGGGAATTCAGGGTATAATGTTTTTGTGAAAATGTATGTAACAGGCATACATCCGTCCGTCTGCCGGTCCGTCCGTCGGTCCGTATGAACGTCGAGATTTCGGAAACTACAAGAGCTAGAAAGCTGAAATTTCACATGAATACTCGTATCTTAGTTACGCAGTACAAGTTTATTTTGTTTTTTCGATAACTCATCCCATTCCTTAATTATCGATAAAAAATCGAAAATTCGTTTACGTTTTTTACGTAACTTCTAACTACACAACTTATAACTTCTACACCGTTTTAGCTAGAAACTTAAAATTTGTATATTTAGATAGATATTATGGATACGCAGATTATGTAATTTTCTGATTTTGGATGCCACGCCCCCTTCGCCCTCAATTTGAAAAAAACGTATTTCAACTACTAGAGACTTGAGATTTGGCAAACTGACAAATTTGAATGCAATTAATATATTCTGAAAGTTTCATGAAGATAGTCCATCTAGAAATGGAGTTATAAGCGTTCAAAGTACAGCCCATTCCACCCCCATCCGCCGGCAGCAACTGCGCGGTTAGCAGAGAGCACGTAATATATACGTGCGGTAAGAAGAAGAATATTTTTTTTTTGGCAGGGTTCAGGGTATCTCGTAGTCGAGCCGTCTCGACTAGAGCCTTCTTACTTGTTTTTATTAATGGAATCAGTTTGAGCTACTGAGGTTTTGAATCAAATAAAGCTTTTTATTGTAATTAACTGGCCTTCCTTCTATTTGCAAAATATGAGACCAAATAATTCTCAAATGGTAATAGCTTAGGACTAGAGTAGTAGCAATCATTTCCCGATAATTAGTAAAATATTAAATATTTCTTTGTTCAGTTTTTTTTTTTCATTTCAAATTGTCAAGTTATTTTCTTATTTAGTTTTTTCAAGTTACATTTTTTTAGTGTTAATAATTTGTTTCTGTTTTTCTTTTTCTTTTATTAATAGAATCAGTTTCAGCTACTGAGGTTTTGAATCAAATAAAGATTTTTATTGTAATTAACTGGCCTTTCCTCTATTTACAAAATATGATACCAAATAATTCTCAAATGGTAATAGCTTAGCACGAGTAGTAGTATCAATCATTTCCCGATAATTTATAAACTATTAAATATTTCTATGTTCTGGTTTGTTATTTTTTTTTTTTCATTTCAATTTGTCAAGTTCTTTTCTTATTTAATTTTTTCAAAATGAATTTTTTTAGTGTTAATAATTTGATTCTCTTTTTCTTTTTTTTTATTAATAGAATCAGTTTGAGCTACTGAGGTTTTGAATCAAACAAAGATTTTTATTGTAATTAACTGGCCTTTCTTCTATTTGCAAAATATGAGACCAAATAATTTAAAATTAATAATAATAAATATTTTTTTGTTCTGTTTTTTTCATTTAAATTGTCAAGTTCTTCTCTGATATAATTTCATCAAGTTAAATTTTTTTAGTGTTAATAATTTGATAATTTTTTTCTTCTTTTTTAATAATAGAATCATTTTGAGCTACTGAGGTTTTGAATCAAATAAAGATTTTTATGGTAATTAACTGGCCTTTCTTTTATTTACAAAATATGAGATCAAATAATTCTCAAATGGTAATAGCTTAGGACTAGAGTAGTAGCAATCATTTGCCGATAATTAATAAAATATTAAATATTTCTTTGTTCAGTTTTTTTTTTTTCATTTCAAATTGTCAAGTTATTTTCTTATTTAGTTTTTTCAAGTTACATTTTTTTAGTGTTACTAATTTGATTCTCTTTTTCTTTTTTTTTTATTAATAGAATCAGTTTGAGCTACTGAGGTTTTGTAGCAAATAGAGATTTTTATTGTAATAAATTGGCCTTAATGGCCATTCTTCTATTTGCAAAATATGAGACCAAACAATTCTCAAATGGTTTTAACTTAGCAGAAGTAGTAGTTGCAATCATTTGCTGATAATTATTAAAGCATTTAATATGTTATTTTTTTTTATTTCAAATTTTTAATGTCTTGATTTAATTTTTTTCAAGTTTCATTTTTTTTAGTGTTATTAATTTGATTCTTTTTTTTATTAGTAGAATCAGTTTCGGCTACTGAGGTTTTTAATCAAATAAATATTTTTTTTGTAATTAACTGGCCTTTCTTCTATTTACAAAATATGAGACCAAATAATTCTCAAATGGTAATAGCTTAGCACGAGTAGTTGCATCAATCAGTTCCCGATAATTATCAAACTATTAAATATTTCTATTTGTTCAGGTTTTTTTTTTTTCATTTGAAATTGTCAAGTTCTTTTCTGATTTAATTTTTTCAGGTTATATTTTGTTTAGTGTTAATTATATGATTCTTTTTTTTTCTTATTAATAGAAGCCGTTTGTGCTACTGAGGTGTTGATTCAAATAAAGACTTTTATTGTTATTGGCCTAAATGGCCTTTCTTCTATTTGCAAAATATGAGACCAAACATTTCACAAATGGTTATAGCTTAGCACAAGTAGTAGTAGCAAACATTTGCTGATAATTATTAAAGCATTTAATATGTTCTTTTTTTTTATTTCAAATTTTTAATGTCTAGATTTAATTTTTTCAAGTTACATATTTTTTTTTTTTGGTGTTAATATTTTGATGTTTTTTTTTTATTAATAGAATCAGATTGAGCTACTGAGGTTTTGAATCAAATAAAGATTTTTATTGTAATTAACTGGTCTTTCTTCTATTTGCAAAATATGAGACCAAATAATTTAAAACTGTTAATAATACATATTTTTTTGTTTTGGTTTTTTTCATTTAATTTGCCAAGTTCTTTTCTGATATAATTTCATCAAGTGAAATATTTTTAGTGTTAATAATTTTATTCATTTTTTCTTCTTTTTTATTAATAGAATCAGTTTGAGCTACTGAGGTTTTGAATCAAATAAAGATTTTTATTGTAATTAACTGGCCTTTCTTCTATTTACAGAATATGAGACCAAATAATTCTCAAATGGTATTATCTTAGCACGAGTAGTTGCATCAATCACTTCCCGATAATTAATAAAATCTTAAATATTTCTTTGTTCAGTTATTTTTTCATTTTAAATTGTCAAGTTATTTTCTTATTTGATTTTTTCAAGTTAAATTTTTTTATGTTAATAATTTGATTCTTTTTTTCTTCTTTTTTATTAATAGAATCAGTTTGAGCTACTGAGATTTTGAATCAAATAAAGATTTTTATTGTAATTAACTGGCCTTTCTTCTATTTGCAAAATATGAGACCAAATAATTTAAAATTAATAATAATAAATATTTTTTTGTTCTGGTTTTTTCATTTAAATTGCCAAGTTCTTCTCTGATATAATTTCATCAAGTTAAATTTTTTTAGTGTTAATAATTTGATAATTTTTTTCTTCTTTTTTAATAATAGATTCATTTTGAGCTACTGAGGTTTTGAATCAAATAAAGATTTTTATGGTAATTAACTGGCCTTTCCTTTATTTACAAAATATAAGATCAAATAATTCTCAAATGGTAATAGCTTAGGACTAGAGTAGTAGCAATCATTTGCCGATAATTAATAAAATATTAAATATTTCTTTGTTCAGTTTTTTTTTCATTTCAAATTGTCAAGTTATTTTCTTATTTAGTTTTTTCAAGTTACATTTTTTGAGTGTTAATAATTTGATTCTCTTTTTCTTTTTTTAATAATAGAATCAGTTTTAGCTACTGAGGTTTTGAATCAAATTAAGATTTTTATTGTAATTAATTGGCCTGTCTTCTATTCACAAAATATGAAACCTAATAGTTCTCAAATTGTAATAGCTTAGCACGAGTAGTAGTATCAATCATTTCCCGATAATTAATAAAATATTAAATATTTCTTTGTTCAGTTTTTTTTTTCATTTCAAATTGTCAAGTTATTTTCTTATATAGTTTTTTCAAGTTACATTTTTTTAGTGTTAATAATTTGATTCTCTTTTTCTTTTTTTTTTATTAATAGAATCAGTTTGAGCTACTGAGGTTTTGAATCAAATAAAGATTTTTATTGTAATTAACTGGCCTTTCCTCTATTTACAAAATATGATACCAAATAATTCTCAAATGGCAAAAGCTTAGCACAAGTAGTAGTATCATTTGCCGATAATTATTAAACTATTAAATATTTCTTTGTTCTTGTTTTTATTGTTTTTCATTTCAAATTGTTAAGTTCCTTTCTTATTTAGTTTTTTCAAGTTACATTTTATTAGTGTTAATAATTTGATTCTCTTTTTCTTTTTTTTTATTAATAGAATCAGTTTGAGCTACTATGGTTTTGAATCAAATAAAGATTTTTATTGTAATTAACTGGCCTTTCCTCTATTTACAAAATATGATACCAAATAATTCTCAAATGGTAATAGCTTAGCACAAGTAGTAGTAGCAATCATTTCCCGATAATTATTAAACTATTAAATATTTCTTTGTTCTTGTTTTTATTGTTTTTCATTTCAAATTGTTAAGTTCTTTTCTTATTTACTTTTTTCAAGTTACATTTTTGTAGTGTTAATAATTTGATTCTCTTTTTCTTTTTTTTTTTTTTTATTAATAGAATCAGTTTGAGCTACTGAGGTTTTGAATCAAATAAAGATTTTTATTGTAATTAACTGGCTTTTCCTCTATTTACAAAATATGATACCAAATAATTCTCAAATTGTAATAGCTTAGCACAAGTAGTAGTATCATTTGCCGATAATTATTAAACTATTAAATATTTCTTTGTTCTTGTTTTTATTGTTTTTCATTTCAAATTGTTAAGTTCTTTTCTTATTTAGTTTTTTCAAGTTACATTTTATTAGTGTTAATAATTTGATTCTCTTTTTCTTTTTTTTTATTAATAGAATCAGTTTGAGCTACTGAGGTTTTGAATCAAATAAAGATTTTTATTGTAATTAACTGGCCTTTCCTCTATTTACAAAATATGATACCAAATAATTCTCAAATGGTAATAGCTTAGCACAAGTAGTAGTAGCAATTATTTCCCGATAATTATTAAACTATTAAATATTTCTTTGTTCTGGTTTTTATTTTTTTTTTATCATTTTCTTTTTTTCTTTTTTATTAATAGAATCAGTTTGAGCTACTGAGGTTTTGAATCAAATAAAGATTTTTATTGTAATTAACTGGCCTTTCTTCTATTTACAAATTATGAGACCAAATAATTCTCAAATGGTAATAGCTTAGCACGAGTAGTAGTATCAATCATTTCCCGATAATTAATAAAATATTAAATATTTTTTTGTTCTGGTTTTTTTTTCATTTAAATTGTCAAGTTCTTTTCCTATTTAATTTTATCAAGTTAAATTTTTTTAGTGTTAACAATTTGTTTCTTTTTTTCTTATTAATAGAATCAGTTTGAGCTACTGAGGTTTTGAATCAAATAAAGATTTTTATTGTAATTAACTGGCCTTTCTTCTATTCACAAAATATGAGACCTAATAGTTCTCAAATAGTAATAGCTTAGGACGAGTGGTAGTAGCAATCATTTGCCGATAATTATTAAACTATTAAATATTTCTTTGTTCTGGTTTCTATTTTTTTTTTTCATTTCAAATTGTCAAGTTCTTTTCTGATTTAATTTTTTCCAGTTACATTTTTTATACTCTGAACCAATTGAAAATGGGAATTCAGGGTATAATCTTTTTGTGAAAATGTATGTAACAGGCAGGAGACGTCGCAGACCCCATAAAGTATATATAAAGCTAGAGAGCTGAAATTTTATACGAACACTCGTATCTTAGTTACGCAGTACAAGTTTATTTTGTTTTTTCGATAATTCATCCCATTCCTTAATTATCGATAAAAAATTCTAAATTAAAAAATTCGTTTACGTTTTTAGGTTTATCGAGCATAACTTCTACACCGTTTTAGCTAGAGACTTCAAATTTGTATCTTTAGATAGATATTATGGATACGCAGATTTTGTAATTTTCAGATTTTGCATGCAAGGCCCCCTTCGCCCTCAATTTGAAAAAAAACGTATTTCAAATACTAGAGATTTGTAATTTGGCAATCGGACAAATTTGAATGCTATTAATATATTCTGAAAGTTTCATGAAGATAGTCCATCTAGAAATGGAGTTGTAAGCGTTCAAAGTACAGCCCATCCCACCCCCAAACGTCGGCAGCAACTGCATGGTTAGCAGAGTGCGCCTATACGTGCGTAAAGAAGAAGAATATTAATTGTTTTGCAGGGTTCAGGGTATCTCGTAGTCGAGCCGTCTCGACTAGAGCCTTTTTACTTGTTTTTATTAATAGAATCAGTTTGAGATACTGAGGTTTTGAATCAAATAAAGATTTTTATTGTAATTAACTGGCCTTTCTTCTATTTGCAAAATATGAGACCAAATAATTCTGAAATGGTTATAGTAAGAGTACTAGTACCAATCATTTGCCGATAATTATTAAAGCACATGATGTGTTCTTACTTTTCATTTCAAATTTTCAATGTCTTTTCTGATTTAATTTTTTTCAAGTTACATGTTTTAGTGTTAAAATTTTGATGCTTTTTTTATATTAATAGAATCAGTTTCAGCTACTGAGGTTTTGAATCAAATAAAGATTTTTATTGTAATTACCAAATGACCAAATAATTCTTAAATGGTAATAGCTTAGGACTAGAGTAGTAGCAATCATTTGCTGATAATTATTAAACTATTAAATATTTCTTTGTTCTGGTTTTTATTGTTTTTTATTTCAAATTGTCAAGTTATTTTCTAATTTAGTTTTTTCAAGTTACATTTTTTTAGTGTTAATAATTTGATTCTCTTTTTCTTTTTTTTTTTATTAATAGAATCAGTTTGAGCTACTGAGGTTTTGAATCAAATAAAGATTTTTATTGTAATTAACTGGCCTTTCCTCTATTTACAAAATATGATAACAAATAATTCTCAAATGGTAATAGCTTAGCACGAGTAGTTGCATCAATCATTTGCCGATAATTATTAAACTATTAAATATTTCTTTGTTCTTGTTTTTATTGTTTTTCATTTCAAATTGTTAAGTTCTTTTCTTATTTACTTTTTTCAAGTTACATTTTTTTAGTGTTAATAATTTGATTCTCTTTTTCTTTTTTTTTTTTATTAATAGAATCAGTTTGAGCTACTGAGGTTTTGAATCAAATAAAGATTTTTATTGTAATTAACTGGCTTTTCCTCTATTTACAAAATATGATACCAAATAATTCTCAAATTGTAATAGCTTAGCACAAGTAGTAGTATCATTTGCCGATAATTATTAAACTATTAAATATTTCTTTGTTCTTGTTTTTATTGTTTTTCACTTCAAATTGTTAAGTTCTTTTCTTATTTAGTTTTTTCAAGTTACATTTTATTAGTGTTAATAATTTGATTCTCTTTTTCTTTTTTTTTATTAATAGAATCAGTTTGAGCTACTGAGGTTTTGAATCAAATAAAGATTTTTATTGTAATTAACTGGCCTTTCCTCTATTTACAAAATATGATACCAAATAATTCTCAAATGGTAATAGCTTAGCACAAGTAGTAGTAGCAATTATTTCCCGATAATTATTAAACTATTAAATATTTCTTTGTTCTGGTTTTTATTTTTTTTTTATCATTTTCTTTTTTTCTTTTTTATTAATAGAATCAGTTTGAGCTACTGAGGTTTTGAATCAAATAAAGATTTTTATTGTAATTAACTGGCCTTTCTTCTATTTACAAATTATGAGACCAAATAATTCTCAAATGGTAATAGCTTAGCACGAGTAGTAGTATCAATCATTTCCCGATAATTAATAAAATATTAAATATTTTTTTGTTCTGGTTTTTTTTTCATTTAAATTGTCAAGTTCTTTTCCTATTTAATTTTATCAAGTTAAATTTTTTTAGTGTTAACAATTTGTTTCTTTTTTTTCTTATTAATAGAATCAGTTTGAGCTACTGAGGTTTTGAATCAAATAAAGATTTTTATTGTAATTAACTGGCCTTTCTTCTATTCACAAAATATGAGACCTAATAGTTCTCAAATAGTAATAGCTTAGGACGAGTGGTAGTAGCAATCATTTGCCGATAATTATTAAACTATTAAATATTTCTTTGTTCTGGTTTCTATTTTTTTTTTTTCATTTCAAATTGTCAAGTTCTTTTCTGATTTAATTTTTTCCAGTTACATTTTTTATACTCTGAACCAATTGAAAATGGGAATTCAGGGTATAATCTTTTTGTGAAAATGTATGTAACAGGCAGGAGACGTCGCAGACCCCATAAAGTATATATAAAGCTAGAGAGCTGAAATTTTATACGAACACTCGTATCTTAGTTACGCAGTACAAGTTTATTTTGTTTTTTCGATAATTCATCCCATTCCTTAATTATCGATAAAAAATTCTAAATTAAAAAATTCGTTTACGTTTTTAGGTTTATCGAGCATAACTTCTACACCGTTTTAGCTAGAGACTTCAAATTTGTATCTTTAGATAGATATTATGGATACGCAGATTTTGTAATTTTCAGATTTTGCATGCAAGGCCCCCTTCGCCCTCAATTTGAAAAAAAACGTATTTCAAATACTAGAGATTTGTAATTTGGCAATCGGACAAATTTGAATGCCATTAATATATTCTGAAAGTTTCATGAAGATAGTCCATCTAGAAATGGAGTTGTAAGCGTTCAAAGTACAGCCCATCCCACCCCCAAACGTCGGCAGCAACTGCATGGTTAGCAGAGTGCGCCTATACGTGCGTAAAGAAGAAGAATATTAATTGTTTTGCAGGGTTCAGGGTATCTCGTAGTCGAGCCGTCTCGACTAGAGCCTTTTTACTTGTTTTTATTAATAGAATCAGTTTGAGATACTGAGGTTTTGAATCAAATAAAGATTATTATTGTAATTAACTGGCCTTTCTTCTATTTGCAAAATATGAGACCAAATAATTCTGAAATGGTTATAGTAAGAGTACTAGTACCAATCATTTGCCG
The DNA here is from genome assembly GCA_035047405.1 of Drosophila stalkeri. Taxonomy (NCBI): domain Eukaryota; kingdom Metazoa; phylum Arthropoda; class Insecta; order Diptera; family Drosophilidae; genus Drosophila; species Drosophila stalkeri. The sequence continues at coordinate 77,404 of JAWNPR010000123.1, forward strand.
ATAATTATTAAAGCACATGATGTGTTCTTACTTTTCATTTCAAATTTTCAATGTCTTTTCTGATTTAATTTTTTTCAAGTTACATGTTTTAGTGTTAATATTTTGATGCTTTTTTTATATTAATAGAATCAGTTTCAGCTACTGAGGTTTTGAATCAAATAAAGATTTTTATTGTAATTACCAAATGACCAAATAATTCTTAAATGGTAATAGCTTAGGACTAGAGTAGTAGCAATCATTTGCTGATAATTATTAAACTATTAAATATTTCTTTGTTCTGGTTTTTATTGTTTTTTATTTCAAATTGTCAAGTTATTTTCTAATTTAGTTTTTTCAAGTTACATTTTTTTAGTGTTAATAATTTGATTCTCTTTTTCTTTTTTTTTTATTAATAGAATCAGTTTGAGCTACTGAGGTTTTGAATCAAATAAAGATTTTTATTGTAATTAACTGGCCTTTCCTCTATTTACAAAATATGATAACAAATAATTCTCAAATGGTAATAGCTTAGCACGAGTAGTTGCATCAATCATTTGCCGATAATTATTAAACTATTAAATATTTCTTTGTTCTTGTTTTTATTGTTTTTCATTTCAAATTGTTAAGTTCTTTTCTTATTTAGTTTTTTCAAGTTACATTTTTTTGGTGTTAATAATTTGATTCACTTTTTCTTCTTTTTTTATATTAATAGAATCAGTTTGAGCTACTGAGGTTTTGAATCAAATAAAGATTTTTATTGTAATTAACTGGCCTTCCTTCTATTTACAAAATATGAGACCAAATAATTCTCAAATGGTAATAGCTTAGCACAAGTAGTAGTAGCAATCATTTACCGATAATTATTTAACTATTAAATATTTCTTTGTTCTGGTTTTAATTTTTTTTTTCATTTTTTTTTTTCTTTTTTATTAATAGAATCAGTTTGAGCTACTGAGGTTTTAATCAAATAAAGATTTTTATTGTAATTAACTGGCCTTTCTTCTATTTACAAATTATGAGACCAAATAATTTAAAATTAATAATATTAAATATTTTTTTGTTCTGGTTTTTTTTCATTTAAATTGTCAAGTTCTTTTCTTTTTTAATTTTATCAAGTTAAATTCTTTTAGTGTTAATAATTTGATTCTTTTTTTTCTTATTAATAGAATCAGTTTGAGCTACTAAGGTTTTGAATCAAATAAAGATTTTTATTGTAATTAACTGGCCTTTCTTCTATTCACAAAATATGAGACCTAATAGTTCTCAAATAGTAATAGCTTAGGACGAGTGGTAGTAGCAATCATTTGCCGATAATTATTAAACTATTAAATATGTCTTTGTTCTGGTTTTTTTTTTTTTTTTTTTTCATTTCAAATTGTCAAGTTCTTTTCTGATTTAATTTTTTCCAGTTACATTTTTTATACCCTGAACCCATTGAAAATGGGAATGTTTTTGTGAAAAAGTATGTAACAGGCACAAGGAGACGTCGCAGACCCCATAAAGTATATATATTCTTGATCAGCACAAAAAAATAAGTTAATATAGCCCTGTCCGTCCGTCCGTCCGTCCGTCTGTCCGTCTGTCCGTATGAACGTCGAGATTTCGGGAACTACAAAAGCTAGAGAGCTGAAATTTTACACGAACACTCGTATCTTAGTTACGCAGTACAAGTTTATTTTGTTTTATCGATAACTCATCCCATTCCTTAATTATCGATAAAAAATTCGAAATTAGAAAATTCGTTTACTATTTTAGGTTTTTCGAGCATAATATCTAAACCGTTTTAGCTAGAGACTTTAATTTGTATATTTAGATAGATATTATGGATACGCATATTTTGTAATTTTCAGATTTTAGATGCCACGCACCCTTCGCCATCAATTTGAAAAAAACGTATTTCAACTACTAGAGACTTGTAATTTGGCAAATGGACAAATTTGAATGCTTTTAATAAATTCTGAAAGTTTCATGAAGATAGTCCATCTAGAAATGGAGTTATAAGCGTTCAAAGTACAGCCCATCCCACCCCCACCCGTCGGCAGCAACTGCGCGGTTAGCAGAGCGTGCGCTTTTACGTGCGTTAAGAAGAAGAATATTAATTTTTTTGCAGAGTTCAGGGTATCTCGTAGTCGAGCCGTCTCGACTAGAGCCTTCTTACTTGTTATACCCTGAACCCATTGAAAATGGGAATTCAGGGTATAATGTTTTTGTGAAAATGCATGTAACAGGCAGAAGGAGACATCGGAGACCCCATAAAGTATATATATTCTTGATCAGCACAAAAAAATAAGTTGATATAGACCTATCCGTCTGTCCGTCTGTCCGTCCGTCCGTCCGTCCGTCCGTCCGTCCGTCCGTAGGAACGTCGAGATTTCGGAAACTACAAAAGCTAGAGAGCTGAAATTTTACATGAATACTCGTATCTTAGTTACGCAGTACAAGTTTATTTTGTTTTTTCGATAATTATCCTTAAATTAAATTATCCTTATTCCTTAATTATCGATAAAAAATCGAAAATTCGTTTACGTTTTGTAGGTTTTCTGAGCATAACTTCTACACCGTTTTAGCTAGAGACTTCAAATTTGTATATTTAGATAGATATTATGGATACGCAGATTATGTAATTTTCAGATTTTGGATGCCACACCCCCTTCGCCCCCAATTTGAAAAAAACTTATTTCAAATACTAGAGACTTTTAATTTTGCAAATGGACAGATTTGTATGCTATTAATATATTCTGAAAGTTTCATGAAGATAGTCGATCTAGAAACGGAGTTATAAGCGTTCAAAGTACAGCCCATATCACCCCTAAACGTCGGCAGCAAGTGCGCGGTTAGCAGAGCGCGCGCTTATACGTCCGTAAAGAAGAAGAATACTAATTTTTTTGCAGGGTTCAGGGTATCTCGTAGTCGAGCCGTCTCGACTAGAGCCTTCTTACTTGTTTTTATTAATAGAATCAGTTTGAGATACTGAGGTTTTGAATCAAATAAAGATTTTTATTGTAATTAACTGGCCTTTCTTCTATTTGCAAAATATGAGACCAAATAATTCTGAAATGGTTATAGTAAGAGTACTAGTACCAATCATTTGCCGATAATTATTAAAGCACATGATGTGTTCTTACTTTTCATTTAAAATTTTCAATGTCTTTTCTGATTTAATTTTTTTCAAGTTACATTTTTTAGTGTTAATATTTTGATGCTTTTTATACCCTGAATCCATTGAAAATGGAAATTCAGGGTATAATGTTTTTGTGAAAATGTATGTAACAGGCAGAAGGAGACGTCGCAGACCCCATAAAGTATATATATTCTTGATCAGCACAAAAAAATAAGTTTATATAGCCCTGTCCGTCTGTCCGTCCGTCCGTCCGTCCGTCCGTCCGTCCGTATGAACGTCGAGATTTCGGAAACTACAAAAGCTAGAGAGCTGGTTTTTTATACCCTGAACCCATTGAAAATGGGATTTCAGGGTATAATGTTTTTGTGAAAATGTATGTAACAGACCGAAGGAGACGTCGCAGACCCCATAAAGTATATATATTCTTGATCAGCACAAAAAAATAAGTTGATATAGCCCTGTCCGTCTGTCCGTCCGTCCGTCCGTCCGTCCGTCCGTCCGTATGAATGTCGAGGTTTCGGAAACTACAAAAGCTAGAGAGCTGAAATTTTACACGAACACTCGTATCTTAGTTACGCAGTACAAGTTTATTTTGTTTTTTCGATAACTCATCCCATTCCTTAATTATCGATAAAAAATCGAAAATTCGTTTACGTTTTTTAGGTTTTTCGAGCATAAGTTCTACACCGTTTTAGCTAGAGACTTCAAATTGTATATTTAGATAGATATTATGGATACGCAGATTTTGTAATTTTCAGATTTTGAATGCCACGCCCCCTTCGCCCCCAATTTGAAAAAGACGTATTTCAAATACTAGAGACTTGTTATTTGGCAAATGGACAAATTTGAATGCAATTAATATATTCTGAAAGTTTCATGAAGATAGTCCATCTAGAAACAGAGTTATAAGCGTTCAAAGTACAGCCCATCCCACCCCCAACCGTCGGCAGCAACTGCGCGGTTAGCAGAGCGCGCGCTATACGTGCGTAAAGAAGAAGAATATTAATATTTTTGCAGCGTTCAGGGTATCTCTTAGTCGAGCCGTCTCGACTAGAGCCTTCTTACTTGTTTTTATTTAAATTGTCAAGTTCTTTTCTTATTTAATTTTATCAAGTTAAATTTTTTTAGTGTTTATAATTTGATTCTTTTTTTTTTCTTATTAATAGAATCAGTTTGAGCTACTGAGGTTTTGAATCAAATAAAGATTTTTATTGCAATTAACTGGCGTTTCTTCTATTTGCAAAATATGAGACCAAATAATTCTGAAATGGTTATAGTAAGAGTAGTAGTACCAATCATTTGCTGATAATTATTAAAGCACATGATATGTTCCTACTTTTCATTTCAAATTTTCAATGTTTTTTTTTATTTAATATTTGTTTAAGTTACATTTTTTAGTGTTAATATTTTGATGCTTTTTTTATTAATGGAATCAGTTTGAGTTACTGAGGTTTTGAATCAAATAAAGATTTTTATTGTAATTAACTGGCCTTTCTTCTAGTTGCAAAATATGAGACCAAATAATTCTTAAATTGTAATAGCTTAGGACTAGAGTAGTAGCAATCATTTGCCGATAATTATTAAACTATTAAATATTTTTTTGTTATTTTTTTTCATTTCAAATTGTCAAGTTCTTTTCTTATTTAACTTTTTTAAGTTAAATTTTTTAGTGTTAATAATTTGATTCTTTTTTTCTTCTTTTTGATTAATAGAATCAGTTTGAGCTACTGAGGTTTTGAATCAAATAAAGATTTTTAGTGTAATTAACTGGCCTTTTTTCTATTTACAAATTATGAGACCAAATAATTTAAAATTAATAATATTAAATATTTTTTTGTTCTAGTTTTTTTTCATTTAAATTGTCAAGTTCTTTTCTGAATTAATTTTATCAAGTCAAATTTTTCTAGTGTTAATAATTTAATTCTTTTTTTTTTTATTAATAGAATCAGTTTGAGATACTGAGGTTTTGAATCAAATAAAGATTTTTATTGTAATTAACTGACCTTTCTTCTATTTGCAAAATATGAGACCAAATAATTCTGAAATGGTAATAGCTTAGGACTAGAGTAGTAGCAATCAATTGCCGATAGTTATTAAACTATTAAATATTTCTTTGTTCTGGTTTTTATTTTTTTTTTTCATTTCAAATTGTCAAGTTCTTTTCTTATTTAATTTTTTTTAAGTTGAATTTTTTTAGTGTTAATAATTTGATTCTCTCTTTTTTTTTTTATTAATAGAATCAGTTTGAGCTACTGAGGTTTTTTAGCAAATAAAGATTTTTATTGTAATAAATTGGCCTTAATGGCCATTCTTCTATTTGCAAAATATGAGACCAAACAATTCTCAAATGGTTTTAATTTAGCAGAAGTAGTAGTTGCAATCATTTGCCGATAATTATGAAAACATTTAATATGTTCTTGTTTTGAATCAAGTTTTTAATGTCTTGATTTAATTTTTTTCAAGTTTCATTTTTTTTAGTGTTATTAATTTGATTCTTTTTTTTTGTTAGTAGAATCAGTTTCGGCTACTGAGGTTTTCAATCAAATAACATTTTTTATTGTAATTAACTGGCCTTTCTTCTATTTACAAAATATGAGACCAAATAATTCTCAAATGGTAATAGCTTAGCACGAGTAGTAGTATCAATCAGTTCCCGATAATTATCAAACTATTAAATATTTCTTTTTGTTCAGGTTTTTTTTTTATACCCTGAACCCATTGAAAATGGGAAATCAGCGTATAATGGTTTTGTTAAATGTATGTAACAGGGAGAAGGAGGCGTGGCAGACCCCATAAAGTATATATATTCTTGATCAGGGTGACGAGAAAAGTTGATATAGCCATGTCCGTCTGTCCGTCTGTCCGTCTGTTTGTCTGTCCGTCTGTCCGTCTGTCCGTATGTTTGAACGCAAGGATATCCGAAGATACAAAAGCTAGAGACTTCATTCTTTTTGTGTTAGGTTCGTATATTGCACGCGCAGTACGAGTTTGTTTCAGAAATTCGATAACTCTTATATTTCCAGAGTTATCGATATATCAATTTATCGAGAATCAGTTATAAAATTATATCTCGCTCATCTTTAGAGTTAGAGTCTCCAAGTCTTCTACATTTATATAGATATTAATTTAATACAATTTCGGTTTTTGGCAGATTTTGGATTCCGGTCCCCAATTCATCTCCACACCCCCAAATGTGTAAAAAATGTATTTCAAATACTAGAGACATACAGTTTGGTTTGGCATATAGATATGATTGTCATGATCATAATCTGAACGTGTGATTACAAATGTCCATCTAGAAACAGAGTTTTTAATCATAGAAGTTGTCGCAACGGAACCCACGTGGCAGAGCAAGATAGGCAGCGCGTCAGCAAGACGCCTGCAATGCGTACATACATACATATACATATGTATGTATGTATATGTGCAAGCGTAGATCAGCGTGTGGCTGCGTGCGCATTTGTACATTTGTATGTAAAGCTAATTGTAAGCGTTGAGATTTCTAAAAAATCGTAAAATTTTCAATAGAATATCTAGATCATATGCTGAAACTTTTAATACAATACCTTAAATACGTTCATATTTATTAAACAAAATAAAGCAATTAAAATCGCAATGCAAATGCAAGCAACGTTGGCAACGCAAAGCAATTTTCCTATGCGTGTGCACATATACACACAAAACAGCTTGGGCTGTTTTCTATGTTGCCATCCATGCAGATTCTTAGAATCAGAATTGTCTTTGAATTGTGTTTAGCATTTTCTTTGAATTGTATTTGTATATTCAGCCTATGCTTTAGTTTTTGTTTTGTTTCGTATATGACGCATAGCACTGAATTTCATTCGTTTTCGCTATTGCGAGTTTAAGATGTGCCGTGGTGTAGATGGCTAGACTATTGCATGTAATGTTAGATCATCGCGAGTTCTACAACACCGATGTTAAGTCTTATGTCCATTGACAAGTTCTAAGTCCATAATAATTTTTATTTTTTTTTATATAGATATACATAGATACTAATTTAATACAATATCGGTTTTTGTCAGATTTTGGATCCCGGTCCCCAATTCACCTCAAAATGTGTTAAAACACTTATTTTAAAGTCATACAGTTTGGTTTGACATATAGACCTGACAGTTTGATTACGAAACAGAATTATGAATCAAATAAGTTTTCGCAACTTAACAAACGTGACAGAGCAAGCGAGACAGCGAGTCAGCAAGACGCCTGCAATGCATACACACATGCATGCGTACAAGCGTAGATCAGCGTGTGTATGCATGTGTACTTTGCTATGCGTGCAGAAACGAATCGAATAATTCTTAGAATATTATTCTTTCTAAGAGGGGTTCGGGGGATTTCGTAGTCGAGCAGTCTCGACTACAGCTTTCTTACTTGTTTCATTTCAAATTGTCAAGTTCTTTTCTGATTTAATTTTTTCAGGTTATATTTTGTTTAGTGTTAATTATATGATTCTTTTTTTTTTCTTATTAATAGAAGCAGTTTGAGCTAAAGAGGTTTTGATTCAAATAAAGACTTTTATTGTTATTGGCCTAAATGGCCTTTCTTCTATTTGCAAAATATGAGACCAAACATTTCACAAATGGTTATAGCTTAGCACAAGTAGTAGCAAACATTTGCTGATAATTATTAAAGCATTTAATATGTTCTTTTTTTTTATTTCAAATTTTTAATGTCTTGATTTAATTTTTTCAAGTTACATTTTTTTTTTTTTTTGTGTTAATATTTTGATGTTTTTTTTTTTATTAATAGAATCAGTTTGAGCTACTGAGGTTTTGAATCAAATAACATTTTTTATTGTAATTAAGTGGCCTTTCTTCTATTTGCAAAATATGAGACCAAATAATTCTCAAATGGTAATAGCTTAGCACGAGTAGTAGTATCAATCATTTCCCGATAATTATTAAACTATTAAATATTTTTTTTGTTCTGGTTTTTTTTTTCATTTCAAATTGTCAAGTTCTTTTCTGATTTAATTTTTTCAAGCTACATTTTGTTTTGCTGTTAATCATATGATTCTGTTTTTTTTTTTTTTTTTCTTATTAATAGTATAAGTTTGAGCTACTGAGGTTTTGAATCAAATAAAGATTTTTATAGTAATTAACTTGCCTTAATGGCCATTTTACTATTTGCAAAATATGAGACCAAACAATTCTCAAATGGTTATAGCTTAGCAAAAGTAGTTGTAGTATCAATCATTTCTTGATAATTATTAAACTATTAAATATATTTTTTGTTCTAGTATTCTTTTTTTTTTTATTTCAAATTGCCAATTTTTTTTCTAATTTAATTTTTTCCAAGAGTTGCTATCCAACTCTCACAGAGTACGGTCGCGCACGTGCATAGTAGCTAAATCGTAAAGAATATACAAATCAAAACAAAAACGAATATCGTAAAACAACAACTTGCAGCAAAGTACCGGTAGCCCGTTCTAAAAATATAATTTACTGATAAGCAACTGCAGGTTTGTTACTATTGAGCAGCAAAATATCATTTCTTTAGACGACGATGACAATAATTTAGCATGGCAAAAAATATCCACTAAGAGGAAAAATGAAAATTCTCCAGCTTAAGTATGAAAAGTCATAATTTTAGAAGGACCTTCCACATCTAAGCAAGCTAACCACTTTGCCCTGTTGGCAGACCCAGAAGATGACACCACTGTATACCCAAAACTAGATGAGGAAATGGAAAGCGACATCCCAACACAAGAAAAATCACCTCCCATTTTCGTGTCCAATGTGTAGACGCCGCTGAATTTACATACAAATCACAGCGAGACGGTCATATTCGCATTATGTTAAAAAGTATCGAAAAATGTAGGGATATAATTAAAGTATTAAAGGTTGATAAAGTAAATTACCATACATTTCAGCTTAAGCAAGAAAGGGCATTCAGAGTTGTAGTTAAAAATATTCACTATTCTACGCAAAAACTGAATCAATAAAACGCGCTATTGAAATACAAGGTGTAGTTAGAGACATTACCAAGGAGCCGAATCACTCTGCTAGCTACAAAGGTTGTAGAATTTGTCAAGAAATCAAAAAAAAAATCCAGTACTCCGAATAACAGGCCAGCAACATCTGCATAGTATGATCGTCTGACTTCAGCATCAAATATTCAAATAAGCCGAAATCCAGAAAATATATATTCAAATCAAGTAAGTGCACAAGCACTACGAGGAGAGATAGTTACACAAGAAAAGTCAGCACTGGACAGAATCGAACAACTTCAGGTAAAACAGTCTGAGCTCATAACCAACTTACTCAATATGATAATGATGTTAGTAAACAAACTATGCAAGTAGACCTTCGTATAGCTATATGGAATGCCAATGGTCTTTCCAACCATCGAAATGAAGTAACATTCTTAATAAAAGCTAACAACATTGATATATTATTAATATCAGAAACACACTTCACTAAGAAAACTTATATATTCATTAAAGGGTACGACGTCATAAATGCTAATCATCCATCTGGCAGAGCACAGGGTGGAAGTGCCGTTATTGTTAAAAACACCACAATATAATGGATAGCATCAGCACAAATATAGTGAAAGTTGCAGCGATTCAAGTTCAATGTATGCAATTTAACATTTCCGTTGCAGCAGTTTATCTACCACCTAGATATCAATGCAAGCTGGACGACTTTAACAAATTATTTCAAGTGCTCGGTATACACTTTATTGCTGGTGGCGACTATAATGCCAAACATCCTTGGTGTGGATCAAGGCTGGTAAACCCAAAAGGTGCTGAGCTATATGCATGCATACGAAAAAATAACAAGATTTATTGGATTTAGTAGTATACTCTGGACTACCGAAAAACAATTTCAAAATAGAGGAGAATTTCGATCTTAGTTCTGATCACTCACCAATTATTGTAATCTACGGCTCTACTGTTTGTTTTAAGCAGAAACCTTATAGGACTATTAATGCAAAAATAAACATAAGAATGCTTTTAAGAACTGGCTTGAAGAACGAACCAGTCTTGACATACCGCTAATGTCAGGGGATCAAATGATTAAAGAACTTACAAACTCAATTCACGTTACTGGGTACATGTTCACACCACCACCAAATGATAATGTAAATCGGCAAACTTGTCTGCCATTAGAACTGAGATCTTAAATAGCTGCAAAATTGCTTCGAAAAATATGGCAATCAACTCGAAGCCCGATGGACAAAAGGTGATTCAACAAGGCTGCCAAGGACTTAAAGCACAGACTATTGAAAATAAAAAAATGAAGCGACGTCAGAAGACCTAAGGAATTTTAATCCAAACATGAATGACCTGGATTATACCCTCTGGAAAGCGACGAGGTACCTAAAAAGACCGGCCAGAAAAATAACCACAATTGTTGACAGCAAGGGCCAATGTTGCAGACATAATGCTGAGAAGGCTGAGGCACTTAAGCTCGGTTTCTAAACCTAATGATCAAAATGATGCTCGCACTGTAGAAATGGTAGAACATTTTTTAGAATCACCTTGACAAATGAGCCTGCCGATAAGCCAAACGACACTTTCTGAAGTAGAAGAGGAAATAAGAAACCTAGATAAAAATATATCTCCGAGAAAATGAATCCGATTGCTGACATATATATATATATATATATATAATGCTATGCTCAGACTGGAATACTTCCCAACGCAGTGGAAATGCGCAGAAATAATAATGATTGCTAAGCCCAACAAGCCTGAAGACTACACATCGTTGTACCGTCCCATTAATTTGCTGGTGACATTCTCTAAAGTATTCGAACGAATACTTTTAAGAAGAATGTTACCAGTATTGGACAAACTAAAAAAGATCATACCCGAACACCAGTTTGGGTTCAGAAGAGGACACGGTACGATCGAGCAATGTTATCGCATCACACACACAATCATTAAGGCATTTGAATCCAAACAATATTGCACAGGAATATTCCTAGATTTCAAACAGGCCTTTGACAAAGTATGGCATGCAGGTCTACTATACAAAATAAAGAAATGGTTACCTGTACCATACTTCCTGATGATAAAGCAAAATATGAGACCAAACAATTCTCAAATGGTTATAGCTTAGCAAAAGTAGTTGTAGTATCAATCATTTCTTGATAATTATTAAACTATTAAATATATTTTTTGTTCTAGTATTCTTTTTTTTTTTTATTTCAAATTGCCAATTTTTTTTCTAATTTAATTTTTTCCAAGAGTTGCTATCCAACTCTCACAGAGTACGGTCGCGCACGTGCATAGTAGCTAAATCGTAAAGAATATACAAATCAAAACAAAAACGAATATCGTAAAACAACAACTTGCAGCAAAGTACCGGTAGCCCGTTCTAAAAATATAATTTACTGATAAGCAACTGCAGGTTTGTTACTATTGAGCAGCAAAATATCATTTCTTTAGACGACGATGACAATAATTTAGCATGGCAAAAAATATCCACTAAGAGGAAAAATGAAAATTCTCCAGCTTAAGTATGAAAAGTCATAATTTTAGAAGGACCTTCCACATCTAAGCAAGCTAACCACTTTGCCCTGTTGGCAGACCCAGAAGATGACACCACTGTATACCCAAAACTAGATGAGGAAATGGAAAGCGACATCCCAACACAAGAAAAATCACCTCCCATTTTCGTGTCCAATGTGTAGACGCCGCTGAATTTACATACAAATCACAGCGAGACGGTCATATTCGCATTATGTTAAAAAGTATCGATAAAGTTGATAAAGTAAATTACCATACATTTCAGCTTAAGCAAGAAAGGGCATTCAGAGTTGTAGTTAAAAATATTCACTATTCTACGCAAAAACTGAATCAATAAAACGCGCTATTGAAATACAAGGTGTAGTTAGAGACATTACCAAGGAGCCGAATCACTCTGCTAGCTACAAAGGTTGTAGAATTTGTCAAGAAATCAAAAAAATCCAGTACTCCGAATAACAGGCCAGCAACATCTGCATAGTATGATCGTCTGACTTCAGCATCAAATATTCAAATAAGCCGAAATCCAGAAAATATATATTCAAATCAACTAAGTGCACAAGCACTACGAGGAGAGATAGTTACACAAGAAAAGTCAGCACTGGACAGAATCGAACAACTTCAGGTAAAACAGTCTGAACTCATAACCAACTTACTCAATATGATAATGATGTTAGTAAACAAACTATGCAAGTAGACCTTCGTATAGCTATATGGAATGCCAATGGTCTTTCCAACCATCGAAATGAAGTAACATTATTAATAAAAGCTAACAACATTGATATATTATTAATATCAGAAACACACTTCACTAAGAAAACTTATATATTCATTAAAGGGTACGACGTCATAAATGCTAATCATCCATCTGGCAGAGCACAGGGTGGAAGTGCCGTTATTGTTAAAAACACCACAATATAATGGATAGCATCAGCACAAATATAGTGAAAGTTGCAGCGATTCAAGTTCAATGTATGCAATTTAACATTTCCGTTGCAGCAGTTTATCTACCACCTAGATATCAATGCAAGCTGGACGACTTTAACAAATTATTTCAAGTGCTCGGTATACACTTTATTGCTGGTGGCGACTATAATGCCAAACATCCTTGGTGTGGATCAAGGCTGGTAAACCCAAAAGGTGCTGAGCTATATGCATGCATACGAAAAAATAACAAGATTTATTGGATTTAGTAGTATACTCTGGACTACCGAAAAACAATTTCAAAATAGAGGAGAATTTCGATCTTAGTTCTGATCACTCACCAATTATTGTAATCTACGGCTCTACTGTTTGTTTTAAGCAGAAACCTTATAGGACTATTAATGCAAAAATAAACATAAGAATGCTTTTAAGAACTGGCTTGAAGAACGAACCAGTCTTGACATACCGCTAATGTCAGGGGATCAAATGATTAAAGAACTTACAAACTCAATTCACGTTACTGGGTACATGTTCACACCACCACCAAATGATAATGTAAATCGGCAAACTTGTCTGCCGTTAGAACTGAGATCTTAAATAGCTGCAAAATTGCTTCGAAAAATATGGCAATCAACTCGAAGCCCGATGGACAAAAGGTGATTCAACAAGGCTGCCAAGGACTTAAAGTACAGACTATTGAAAATAAAAAAATGAAGCGACGTCAGAAGACCTAAGGAATTTTAATCCAAACATGAATGACCTGGATTATACCCTCTGGAAAGCGACGAGGTACCTAAAAAGACCGGCCAGAAAAATAACCACAATTGTTGACAGCAAGGGCCAATGTTGCAGACATAATGCTGAGAAGGCTGAGGCACTTAAGCTCGGTTTCTAAACCTAATGATCAAAATGATGCTCGCACTGTAGAAATGGTAGAACATTTTTTAGAATCACCTTGACAAATGAGCCTGCCGATAAGCCAAACGACACTTTCTGAAGTAGAAGAGGAAATAAGAAACCTAGATAAAAATATATCTCCGAGAAAATGAATCCGATTGCTGACATATATATATATATATATATAATGCTATGCTCAGACTGGAATACTTCCCAACGCAGTGGAAATGCGCAGAAATAATAATGATTGCTAAAACCGATTCTGTAGAGATAGCAACATATGCCGATGACACCGCAGTCATTGCTACGAGCACTGACCCAATTATTGCATCCAATCTGATTCAAGAAGAACTTGGTCTAATTGAAATTTGGCTCAATAAGTGGAGAATATTGGTAAACGCCCAAAAGTCTGTGCAAGTGACTTTCACAAATCCGGAAACTGTCCTACAGGCTCGCTCAATGGATCCACCATTCCAGTCAGCGAAACGGTAAAATACCTTGGAGTGCACCTGGATCGGAGGCTTACCTGGAGGCTGCATATAAATGCAAAAAAATGCAACTTAAAATAAAAACCAAAAAAATGTACTGGCTTCTAGGACCGCGCTCGCAGCTAGACCTTGAAAATAAAATACGGCTATATAAGGCCGTTCTAAAGCCAGTATGGACCTACGCGTTACAGCTTTGGGGAACAGCCAGCAAATCAAATATAGAAATACTTCAGCGTTACCAATCTAAAACCCTGAGAACAATAACAGGTGCTCCTTGGTATATGACAAACTATGACATACATAAAGATCTGAAGCTTACTCTTATCAAAGTCGAAATAGAAACAAGTAAGAGCCGTCTCAAGTCTCTAGTAGTTGAAATACGTTATTTTCAAATTGGGGGCGAAGGGGGCGTGGCATCCAAAATCAGAAAATTACTTACTAATTAATCTGCGTATCCATAATATCTATCCAAATATACAATTTGAAGTCTCTAGCTAAAACGGTGTAGAAGTTATGCTCGAAAAACCTAAAAAACGTAAACGAATTTTCGATTTTTTATCGATAATTAAGGAATGGGATGAATTATCGAAAAAAAAATAAACTTGTACTGCGTAACTAAAATACGAGTGTTCATGTAAAATTTCCGCTGTCTAGCTTTTGTAGTTTCCGAAATCTCGACGTTCATACTGTCTGTCTGTCTCTGTCTCTGTCTCTGTCTCTGTCTCTGTCTCTGTCTCTGTCTCTGTCTCTGTCTCTGTCTCTGTCTCTGTCTCTGTCTCTGTCTCTGTCTCTGTCTCTGTCTCTGTCTCTGTCTCTGTCTCTGTCTCTGTCTCTGTCTCTGTCTCTGTCTCTGTCTCTGTCTCTGTCTCTGTCTCTGTCTCTGTCTCTGTCTCTGTCTCTGTCTCTGTCTCTGTCTGTCTGTCTGTCTGTCTGTCTGTCTGTCTGTCTGTCTGTCTGTCTGTTTTGAACTTCTACACCGTTTTAGCTAGAGACTTCATTTTGTTTATTGAATTTGTATATTTAGATAGATATTATGGATACGCAGATTTTGTAATTTTCAGATTTTGGATGCCACGCCCCCTTCGCCCCCAATTTAAAAAAAAAACTTATTTCAACTACTAAAGACTTGTTATTTGGCAAATGGACAAATTTGAATGCAATTAATATATTCTGAAAGTTTCATGAAGATAGTCCATCTAGAAACGGAGTTATAAGCGTTCAAAGTACAGCCCATCCCACCCCCAACCGTCGGCAGCAACTGCGCGGTTAGCAGAGCGTGCGCTTTTACGTGCGTTAAGAAGAAGAATTTTAATTTTTTTGCAGGGCTCAGGGTATCTCGTAGTCGAGCCGTCTCGACTAGAGCCTTCTTACTTGTTTTCTTTTTTGCAGGGTTCAGGGTATCTGGTAGTCGAGCCTTCTCGACTGGAGCTTTCTTACTTGTTTTAATGTTAATAATTTGATGCTTTTTTATTAATAGAATCAGTTTTAGCTACTGAGGTTTTGAATCAAATAAAGATTTGTATTGTAATTAACTAGCCTTAATGGCCATTCTTCTATTTGCAAAATATGAGGCCAAATAATTCTCAAATGGTTCTAGCTTAGCATAAGTAGTAGTAACAATCATTCTGGATGTGTCTCTTTGTCGTATATCGCCTCGTTCAAATGAACCGCCTTGGTTTACTAATATTCTTTCGAATTTAAGAAACAATAAAAATAAATGTTTTAAAAATTATAAAAAGTCTGGTTCAAGTGTTGACTGGTCTAAATATTCCATAGCCAAGTCAAACTTCAATCTTTTAAATTCTCATTGTTATGTTTATTTGCTCGAGATCCTAAACAATTTTACACATTTGTAAACTTGAACCGTTATCCATCTGGTTTGCCGTCTGCATTTGCCGTTGGTGCTGAAAAAACTTGTAATGATCAGGATTCCTCTGATCTATTTGCAGATTTTTTCAATCCATTTATTCTTCTATTGATCTCTATAGCAATTCATATCCATATTTACTTCCTGAATATGGTTCTATAAATGTTCCTAAGGTCACTGTAGAGTCTCTAGCTGCAGCCATTAGGGCGTTGAAATCATCTTTCTCTCCTGGCTCTGACAACATTGCAAGTTGTGTAATTAATGAGTGTTTCTCTTCAGTCCATTAGGACGTTGAAATCATCTTTCTCTCCTGGTTCTGACAACATTGCAAGTTGTGTAATTAATGAGTGTTTCTCTTCAGTCACCATTACTAAAATTATTTAATTTGTCTTTGGAAACTTTTATGTTCCCTTCAATTTGGAAATAGTCTTTCATCATTCCTCTATATAAACAAGTAAGAACGTTGTAGCTAGGCGCAACTAACTGCGATATACTCTGTTCCCGTATTTGCATTTTATTTATTTAATAAACGAAATATTTCGGCAATTAGCAAACGTACATTGCAAGCAATAAACTGTTGTGCGCGCAAATTATTTGACTTTCTATGCATATATATACAGGCTGCATGTTATAATATTCTAAGAATTGCGTTTTAACTGTGAGTGAACTTATTCAAATCCCACTGGAAACTTTTTGTTTTTCAATCGAAAACTTATAAATTATTTTTTTTTTAATTCATTAATATTTTTATAATTATGTTAAAATGTTTTCTGCCATCTTAGCAATTACTACTAAGCTATTTGTAAGCATGAATGATGCAGTTGGCCACAACAAAATTCCTTGCCGATTTACCACGCGAACAGGGGGCGTAGACGTATAATTTTTGGCCAGTTCTTAGAAAGAGCCGCAACATTTGGTTGTCCAAAAATGCGAAAATTACAGCGTATTTTTCGATACGCCATCGATAGAGGAGGCCATTAGTAACTGAATCCAATTTTGAGGCTTCTAGCTCTAAAAATGTAGGAGATATAAACTTTTGCGGTTTGCCACGCCCCCTGTGGGTGTAGATATATCTTCTATAGCTTATTGATCTTGGGTAGTCAACCCGAGTAGACATGACAAATTTCAAGTCTCTAGTGTCAATAGTGTTCAAAATATAACAATTTGAAAAATCACTGTATATTCAGGTCCGATTTGCCACGCCCCCAATGGGCGTGGACATATAAGTTTGGATCGATCTTCATAGAATCATCACTTTAAATCACATTAATTTCAGCGTTCTAGTTTTAAAACTGTAGAAGATACGTTTTTCCCGATTTGCCACGCCCCCAATGGGCGCAGATATATCCACCATAGCTTTTTGAACTTGGGTTGTCACCGCGAGTATACACTCCAAATTGCAATTCTCTAGCTCATCAACTAGTATGATTACTGGCATACGAGCACGTGGAAATTCTAATTTCCCACGCCCCTAGTGGGCGGATCGGGAAAATTCGTACACTTTATAATTGTACAAAATTTCAAGCCTCTAGCTCTAATAGCGCCGAAAAATATTGCGGTCACACGGACAGACGGACTGACAGCAAGACGGACATTGCACAAAGTCAATATACTCTTTTTTTTCTTTGTGAACAGAGTATAAAAAGGTGGATGATCTGATATTTCCAATTATAGAGGTATTGCGAAATTATATGTTATTCCGAAGTTATTTGAAACAATTATAACGTCGGCATTGCAACACTTTTGCAAATCAATTATTCAACCATCATGGTTTTGTTCAGAATCGATCAACGGCCTATAATGTACTTGACTTTACTTCGCTTGTCAATGACAGTTTTTCAAAAAAAATGCAATCTGATGTTATTTATACTGACTTTAGTAAAGCATTTGACTCAGTTCATCACCAGATACTTATTCTAAAGCTTGAACGCCTAGGATTTTCTACTAAACTTGTATCCTGGATTTAATCCTATTTGCAGGGTAGAACCCAAGCAATATTACTGAAAAAAACTATTTCTAAACTTATCTTTGTTTCGCCTGGTGTACCTCTGGCTAGCCCTTTAGGACCATTAATCTGGTTGTATCTCTTACTGTACCATATTTATGTATGCGGATGATGTAAAACTTTGCCTTCCATACTCCAATGCAAATGGGAATCTACACCTTCAAGATGACCTTAATGAGTGATGAATTTAAGGAATTTAAAGATCCTTTTATTACCAAGCAATTTTTCATTTCGCTTGTGCGCAATTTTTTATTTTGCTTGTGCGTTCTATCAGTCCTACCAAAAACAGTTTCTTCTCTTTGCCTTAAGGGATCTTAATTGGGACAGTAATTTTACTGGCTTACCATAGCTCATTGATCTTTCATTGTTAATCAATCGTAGAGCAATTTTATGAATTGTTTTTTCTGCATAAATTGATTAACGGTAGTATTGATTCGTCCTCTTTGTTGATGCGTCTTAATTTTTCGGTTCCGTCCCGAACTAGATACTATAGTCCGCTACATTTAGCTGTGTGCACTACGGATTATTCTTTGTACAGTGCGTTTCATGTTCTATGTTCTAATTTTAGTAAATAATATCATGTATTTTCCTCAGAGCTCTCTCTTCCTAATTTAAAATCCTTGCTCTTAGCTTATCTTAGGGAAATCATTCGCAGTGCCCAGGCACTGGTATATGTTATCTGCTATTTACAGTGATTTCTCAATCATATCCTATATTCTATTTTAGCTCTTCTTTTTAGCTCTTATTCTTTGTTCTTTTAATTATCAATAGCAATAGTGCTAATACTTTCCATTTTATACCCTGAACCCATTGAAAATGGGAAATCAGAGTATAATGGTTTTGTTAAAAGTATGTAATAGGCAGAAGGGGCCGTGGCAGACCCCATAATATATATATTCTTGATCAGCACAAAAAAATTAGTTGATATAGCCATGTCCGTCTGTCCGTATGTTTGAACGCGTCTATTTCCATAGATACAAGAGCTAGAGACTTCCTTCTTTTTGTGTTAAGTCCGTATATTGCGCGCGCAGTACAAGTTTGTTTCCGAAATTCGAGAAATCTTATATTTCCAGAGTTTCGATATAACAATTTATCGAGAATCAGTTATAAAATTGTATCTCGTTCATCTTTAGAGTTAGAGTCTCCAAGTTTTCCACATATATATATATATATATATATATATATATTAATTTAATACAATTTCAGATTTTGTCAGATTTTGTATTTCGGACCCCAAATCACCCCCACACCCCCAAATATGTAAAAAATGTATTTCAAATACTAGAGACGTACAGTTTGGTTTGTCATATCAAACCATGTCATAATCATAATCTGAACTTTGGATTATGAATGTCCATCTAGAAACAGAATTATTAATAAAAAAAGGTTTCGTAACGCAACCCACGAGGCAGAGCAAGAGAGGCAACGACTCAGCAAGATGCCTGCAATGCATACACACACACATATATGTCAGCCAAAAATTATGCTTCTACGCCCACTGGGGGCGTAGCAAATCAACAAAGAAGTTTGTGTGGCCAACTGCATTCATGCTTACAAATGGCTTAGTAGTAATTGCTTAGATAGCAGAAAGCATTTTAACACAATTATTTTATTTTTTTTTTATTTTTTTTATTTTGTTTTATTTTAAAGAACATTGACAAATCGTGAGTCAAATTAAAATTATAATTTTGCAGCCTATCAAAAAATTAAAACATTGTTAGCAATAGTGAATTGGGGAATAGCTGGCCGGACTGGCAAATAAAATACCCCCATCAGGTTGGTGAGAGTCTCTAGCTAAAACGATGTAGAAGTTCTGATCGAAAAACGTAAGGAAGGTAAACGAATTTTCGATTTTTCATCGATAATTAAGGAATGGGATGAGTTATCGAAAAAACAAAATAAACTTGTACTGCGTAACTAAGATACGAGTATTCATGTAAAATTTCAGCTCTCTAGCTTTTGTAGTTTCCGAAATCTCGACGTTCATACGGACGGACGGACGGACGGACATACGGACAGCGGTATATCAACTTATTTTTTTGTGCTGATCAACAATATATATACTTTATGGGGTCTGCGACGCCTCCTTCTGCCTGTTACATACATTTTCACAAATTTTTTCCCATTTTTAATGGGTTCAGGGTATAAAAAATATAGGTATACAAAATTTAACTTAATGACATAAATTGACTTAATTAAAATTTATATTTGCGCGAAATGAGTGACCTTGTCTTAGAAATTTATGGTAGGATTTTGACCCTTTATAATCTCATAGTTTCTCCCCCCCGGTTCTTTAGTGAGCCATATATATACATCCATATGTACAATATTAAATGTATGTACCCAATAGCCCACCACATATATATCCTTTGCATTTTTGAGCCAATATTATTTTTTACCGTCTATCTGACCATTTATATCCATTAGAATATGTTGTAATTTTTTAATAATAAGTTAATTTTTTTATTGATGCATTTGTTTATAATAATAATTAGCTTAAATGTCAAATTTAAACAGTTCGTCTTAATATAAGGAACACCTTGGTGTGAGTATTTATTAATTAATTATTGAAATTGGAAGTCATCGTCTTTTTCACTATTTCGGAGTATTCATTTATAAGCGTTGCTATCTGAAAAGCCTAGAAAAAAAAATATTTTAATATAAATTATAAATCTATTTAAGACGAATAAACTCTCTATAGTAAGTACATTAATTATATAATACATAATCTTGTTGTAAGTTTCTTATACTTACAAATAAAAAAAAAAAGTAATATTTTGATATATTAATTCAGGCATAATGTCAGTCATGAGTAAATGTCGAGTGATTTAACATGTTCTAAAAATTAATGGGTATTCGTTTTTCAAAGTTTTTTGTGTTTCATATTCATAATCATAATCATTATAAAACAAGAATAGCAAATCTGGTATAAGTATTAATATGCATTTTGTATTTAAAATAAATATTTATTATATCGATATACAGACCTAAATTTCGATTTATATTATTTATATAATTGAATATTATTACCTGTGATGTACTTAAAATAACTTTAGATTGTTTTTTTTCCGTTCCAGTAAAAATCATCAGAGAGTTCATATTAGGCGAGAATGATATCAAAGATTCATATTCATGTGAACATAAAATATTTCGTGATCTGTGCTCTAGTAAATGGATACCATTCTGGTCAACAGCTAACCACAAAATCCTAGGCCAATTGGATGTAAACGATTGCTGCAATAAATAAATATAATATGAATTTGCATTTGAATTCCATTTTTTTTTTTTTTTTTTTTTTTTTTTTTTTTTTAAAGAAAATAACATGTTTGTATCTATACATGTAAAAGCTTGCATACTCTAGTTTCTGACACAAACTCGATATGCGCGTGGAATATACGGACTTTTGTTGAGCAAAAAAGCTGTTTTTAGTGAGAACATAATTTAAAACAAGTAAGAAGGCTCTAGTCGAGACGTCTCGACTACGAGATACCCTGAACCCTGCAAAAAAATTAATATTCTTCTTCTTTACGCACGTATAAGAGCGCGCTCTGCTAACCGCGCAGTTGCTGCCGACGCTTGGGGGTGGGATGGGCTGTACCTTGAACGCTTATAACTCCATTTCTAGATGGACTATCTTCATGAAACTTTCAGAATATATTAATAGCATTCAAATCTGTCTATTTGCCAAATTACAAGTCTCTAGTATTTGAAATTAGTTTTTTTCAAATTGGGGGCGAAGGGGGCGTGGTATCCAAAATGTGAAAATTACAAAATCTACGTATCCATAATATCTATCTAAATATACAAATTTGAAGTCTCTAGCTAAAACGGTGTAGAAGTTATGCTCGAAAAACCTAAAACACGTAAACGAATTTTCGATTTTTTATCGATAATTAAGGAATGGGATGAGTTATAGAAAAAACAAAATAAACTTGTACTGCGTAACTAAGATACGAGTGTTCATGTAAAATTTCAGCTCTCTAGCTTTTGTAGTTTCCGAAATCTCGACGTTCATACGGACGGACGGACGGACACACGGACAGGGCTATATCAACTTATTTTTTTGTGCTGATCAAGAATATATATACTTTATGGGGTCTGCGACGTCTCCTTCTGCCTGTTACATACATTTTCACAAAAACATTATACCCTGAATTCCCATTTTCAATGGGTTCAGGGTATAAAAAAAGGTAAAATTTGTGAAAACAATCTGCCACAAAAGCTGCAATGTCCGTCTTGCTGTCCGTCCGTCTGTCCGTATGAATGCAATATTTTTCGGCGCTA
Organism: Drosophila stalkeri; assembly: GCA_035047405.1. NCBI lineage: Eukaryota > Metazoa > Arthropoda > Insecta > Diptera > Drosophilidae > Drosophila > Drosophila stalkeri. The sequence continues at coordinate 99,463 of JAWNPR010000123.1, forward strand.
TTAGAGCTAGAGATTTGAAATTTGGAATATATACTCATGTATGTTCCCGAATTTTAGAGTGTAAAATTCTTCTCGATCCGCCCACTAAGGCCGTGGCAAATTGGAATATGAATGTGCCCATATGCCAGTAATCGTACTGGTTTATGATGAGCCAGACCTACCGGGAAAAATGTATCTTCCACAGCTTTAAAGATAGAACGCTGAAATGTGAGCTAAGGTAATGATTCTATGAAGATCGATAAAAAAGTTATATGTCTACGCTCATTGGGAGCGTGGTAAATCGGATGTGAATATATAGTACTTTTTCAAATTTTGCTATATTTTGAACACTATTGACACTAGAGACTTGAAATTTGTCATGTCTACTCGGGTTGACTACCCAAGATCAATAAGCTATAGAAGATATATCTAAACCCACAGGGGGCGTGGCAAACCGCAAAAGTTTATATCTCCTACATTTTTAGAGCTAGAAGCTTCAAAATTGGATTCAGTTACTAATGGCCTCCTCTATCGATGACCAAAAAATTATTTTTTAGCCACTGTAGCGAAGTGGCATATCGAAAAATACACTATAATTTTCGAATTTTTGGAGTGTAAGCAACCAAATTTTGCAGTTATGTTACCCTCTGCTCTTTTTAAGAACTGGCAAAAAATTATGCGTCTACGCCCACTGGGGGCGTGGCAAATCGGCAAAGAAGTTTGTTGTGGCCATCTGCATAATTCATGCTTACAAATAGCTTAGTAGTAATTGCTAAGATGGCAAAAAGCATTTTAACATAATTATAAAAATATTAATGAATTAAAAAAAAAAATAATTTATAAGTTTTCGATTAAAAAACAAAAGGTTTCCAGTGGGATTTGAGCCCAGGTCATTTTACAATAACATGTAATCGTTAGCAAAACCTAAATAAGTTCACTGCTACACAACACACAATTCAATCGCAATTCCTAGAATATTATAGCATGCAGCCTGTGTATGTATGCATAGAAAATCAGTTAATTTGCGCGCACAGCAGTTTGTTGCTTGCAATGTACGTTTGCTAATTGCCGAAATATTTCGTTTATTAAATGTTTATTAAATAAATAATGTGCACATACGGGAACAGAGTATATTGTGTAAATGTGTGTGTACGGTCATCGGAAAATAAATTCTTTATGCTCATCAACACTTTCATACCCTTTCCGCAAATAATCATAAAAACGCTAACATTTTGCATGAGCATGGCAAAGCCGTTTAAGAATTCGGTATACTCTTCAGTGGGATCGCGTCGCGAAAATATTTGATCATTAATAGCTCTCAGGAGAAACAAGATATCGAACTTTTTCTTTTTTTTTTTTTTTTTATTTGTTTTTTAATTATTTAACTTAATATTTAATATCATTTCATTTATTATAATAAGAAACTAAAGCATAATATATCTATTTAAAAAAAGGCATAGCAAAAAAAAAAACGTTCCAAAAGTCTGCGTACATACGTAGAATTCTGCGTACAAAGAGAGATTTCGCGATTCCCGTTAACTTTTTCAGCTTCTTCTTTTCGTTAATTATTTGATCGGAAATTTGCAAGCAAATTTTTTCAATTTTCGGCACGTGTTGTATCGCAGAGACCAAGGGAAAAGAAATCTGCGTTAAAGATCGCAAATCAATTTTAAAATTGCGTTTGGAGGGCAAATCCTGGCGAGAAATCGGACGATTAGTTGGCAGAACTCATTCCTCATGTCAGAGATTGTATGAAAACTCAACAGGCTCCATATTATCGAAGCTTCTATTTGGCCGCCTTTTGTTGCTGAAATTGTTCAGCTGTTGCCTTCACATCCAAGAATTACTACCCACCAAGGAAGTCTTGAAGTCGCTATAAAGTGTATGAAATTCGCCAATGAGCACCTTTCCAAACTAACAAGCTTCTGGAGTTCTAGGTCATATTTTCAAATAAGAATTACAACTATACAAAACTTGCTCTCATCCGTATATATATTTGTGTATATAATTATGAGAAGAGAGCAGAGAGCAAAAAGCATAGGACAGAAAGAGAGAAAGACCACGGGAAAGAGCGGCACATTTTCGTTTCCCGAACCTAAAAGAACCCGAGAAAATACGAAGTTGTGTGGTAGACAATGTCCAAAACAAGTGTGCACATTCGTTTGTTCTAGTTGTCCAGTCTATGTGTTGTATGGTTAGTGGTTTTAGCTTCCAGCTTAGCAATAGTTAATAAGATATTTATAAACATACGCATATTAATTGAGCATTTTAACATTAGAAACTGGTTTCCAGTGTTTTTCCTATACATACATACACACATACATACGTAGAGGTGCTTGTATGTGTGTACACATCCATACATATTCTAAGAATTGCAATTGAATTGTGAGTTGTCAGAAGCTGATATAACAGTGAACCTTTTTAGATTTTGCTAGTGAATTCTAGATCAGAGAAATGTTGTTGGTGGTAAGTGATATGCAACTTGCACGAGTGGCGTGAGTTCATATGCAGCTGAAGAATTTTTTCAATGGGTTCGAAAATGGGAAATCAGCGTATAATGGTTTTGTTAAAAGTATGAAACAGGCAAAAGAAGGCATAGCAGACCCCATATATTCTTAATCATGGTGACGAGAAAAGTTGATATAGCCGTGTCCGTCTGTCCGTTTATCCGTATGTTTAAACGCGTCGATTTCTGAAGATACATACTCTGTTCCCAAAGGCAAAAAGAGTATATTGACTTTGTGCAATGTCCGTCTTGCTGTCTGTCTATCCGTCTGTCCATATGAACGCAATATTTTTCGGCGCTATTAGAGCTAGAGACTTGAAATTTTAACCCTATACTCATGTATGCTCCCAAATTATAAAGTGTAATACTTCCTGATCCGTCCACTAGGGGCGTGGCAAATCGGAATATGAATGTGCCCATATGCCAGTAATTTGAAGTCTCTAGCTCTAGCTAAAACGGTGTAGAACTTATGCTCGAAAAACGTAAAAAATGTAAACGAATTTTCGATTTCTTATCGATAATTAAGGAAAAAACAAAATAAACTTGTACTGTGTAACTAAGATACGAGAATTCATGTAAAATTTCAGCTCTCTTGCTTTTGAAGTTTCCGAAATCTCAACGTTCATACGGACGGACGGACAGACGGACAGGGCTATATCAACTTCTTTTTTGTGCTGATCAAGAATATATATACTTTATGGGGTCTGCGACGTCTCCTTCTGCCTGTTACATACATTTTCACAAAACCATTATACCCTGAATTCCCATTTTCAATGGGTTCAGGGTATAAAAATGAATATTAAAGGTCCTTAGGACTGATTATGAACTAACAACTTAAAAATAAATACTTAGATTAAAGATTAGCAAGAAAAAAGGAAATATTAAGAAACAAAATTCAGAGTGAGATGATAAGAGTGAAATAAGATGATAGCATAAACAAAAACCAAAAAGTAGGTTCACATCCGGGTATTTGGAGTAAGTTTCCTAAGATGAGCTGAAAGCAAAGATTTTATTACCGGAAGAGAGAGCTCTAAGGAGACTACGTTATCATATTTTGTATAATTAACACATAATACATGGAAAGCAGAATGTAAAGAATAATCCGTGGTGCACTGTGGTAAATGAAACGGACGATAATTTCTAGTAATTTGGGAAGGAACAGAGAAATGCAGCCGCATTAACAGGCTTGGCGAATTAGTAATACCAATAATCAAGTTATAAAGCTTGTTCTGCGATTCATTAATGATGGTAAATCAATAAGAAGATGCCTACTATGATAAGAAGGCAAACGTAAATTACGGTTCCAATTTAGATCCCATAAGGCAAAAAGAAGAAACTGTTTCTGGACCGATTCAATGCGATCCTGATTTATGTTACGGAGACCAAATAATAGAACAATACTCTAAGATTGGGCGAACAAGTGAAATATATAGCTGGTTGATAATAAAAGAATCATTAAATTCCTTAGACCATCGTTTAATAAAGCCAAGCACACATTTGGCTTCATTTGTGATGGCAGAAATATGCAGATTAAAATTAAGTTTCGTGTCAAAGAGAACGCCAAGATATTTGACGGTGAAGATGCGTCATAAGGAAATATTATTTATTTTATAGTCGAGCATATGTGGAACAGTACGACAGAAGGTCATTGTCATACACTTAGAGCAATTTAAATGTAATTGATTAACCTCCCACCAACCTTGAAATGCATTAAGGTCATCTTGAAGATGTACATGCTCAATTCAGTTAGAATATGAAAAGCAAAATGTACATCATCAGCATACATAAGTATCGTTGAATGAGAAATACAACTAGGAAGGTAATTTATAAAAACAGAAAAGAGTAATGGGCCTAAATGACTACCCTGGGGAACACCCGACGTAACAAAGACCAGTTTGGAAATTGAAGTTCTCAGCAAAACTCTCTGGGTTCTGCCCTTTAAGTATGATAATATCCACGATAAAAGTTTAGGGGAAAATCCTATGCGATCCAGCTTTAAAATTAAAATTAACAAATAAAACAAAAGATGGTCAACTGATTCAAATGCTTTACTGAAGTCAGTATAAATAACATCAGTCTGCATTCTATTAAAAACTGTCATTGACTGGGGAAGTGAATTCTAATAAATTCGTAGTGGTTGATCGATTTTTTAAAAACCAATGCTGCGATGGATGAATAAATGATTTACAAAAGTGTTGCAATGACGATGTTATTATTTTTTCAAATAACTTCGGAATAACAAAGTTTCGCAATGCCTCTATAATTGGAAATATCGGATTTTCCGCCTTTTTTATGTAGCGGAATTATAAAAGACTCTTTCCAACTTGAAGGAAAAACCGAAGTTTCCAAAGATAAATTAAACAATTTTAGTAATGGTAACACAGAAGAGAAGCACTGCACTCTTTAATCATATAACTTGGAATCTTATCAGCACCTGGAGAAAACGATGATATCAATGTCCTAATGTCTGCAGCCAACGAATCTCCGAAAACCTTTGGAACATCAATTAAATAAGATTCAGAAGAGTAAAATGAGTATGAGTTATTGTAGCATTCAACGGAAGAATAAGTTGATTGGAAGAATTTTGCTAAAAGATCAGAAGAGACCTGATCTTCACAAGATTTTTCCATACCAAATAAAAAGGAGGTTGGCAAACCAGAAGATTTATTCTTCAAATTTACAAAAGAGTAAAATTGTTTCGGATCACTAGTGAACTGGCTCTTAACACGAATAAGATAATTCTCATAACAACGAGAATTTAAGAGATTCAAATTTGACTTGGCTATAGAATATTTAACCCAGTCTACAGCCGAAACAGACCTTTTAGATTTAGATTTTTTGATTTAATATTTCTTAAATTTAAAAGAGTCTTAGAAAACCAGGGCGACTTATTCGAAACAGTGGAATACATACATCTAGAATAGTGTCTAAAGTTGAGTAAAAAAGTGATGATGCCAAATTAACATTAACCGACTCTTATAAATGGACCAGTCAGCTGAACTAATCAGTTCGTTCGGCAAAACAAAATTGTATTTACGATAGCAACATCTTCGCTTTGAAGGTAATTGTGAAACAGTTGAGGGATTATTAATAAACAAAGAAACCTGTAAAGTTGGATTATAAATATTCTAGGGTAAACAAAAAGGGGTTGATCTCGAACACAAGATCAAGCGAGCGATTCAGAAGATTGGAAATAGAGTTCATCTGAAACATAGAAAGGTTGAACAATTCATCAAAGTGACCATAGGAGCGTTAATAGAACCATATTCAGAAAGTAAATATGGATAGGAATTGCTGTAGTGATCAACAGAGGAGTAAGTGGATTAAAAAAAAATCTGCAAATAGATCAGAGGAATCCTGATCATTACAAGTTTTTTCAGCACCAAGGACAAATGAGGACGGCAAACCAGAAGATTTACGCTTTACGTTAACAAATGAGTAAAATTGTTTAGGATCTCCAGCAAACTGACGTTTGCAACGTATAATATAATTCTCATAACAACGAGAATTTAAAAGATTTTTATAATTTTTAAAACATTTAGATTTAATGTTTCTTAAATTCGAAAGAGTCTTAGAAAACCAAGGCGGTTTATTTGAGCTGGGCGATATGCGACGAAGAGGGACGCACACATCAAGAATAGAATTTAAGGTATTATAAAAAAACGATGCTGCAAAATTAATGTCATCTGACTCATATAAAAGAGACCAGTGTGTTGAATTAATTAATTCGTTAAGCAAAAAAAACTGCATTTTCGATAACAGCGACTTAGTTTAGAAAGCAACGGAGTATAAGGTTGAGGATTGTCAATAGATAATAAAACCTCTTAAGTGGGGTGATGTATATCCTCTGGTAAGCAGAAAGGAGTTGATTTTATTATATTAATAATGGAATCATGATTAATGAACACAAGATCTAGAGTGCGATTCAGATGATTAGTGATAGAGTTCAGCTCAAACATAAATAACTTGTCGGAATAAAGTAATTTGCATTTGTAAGGGACCAAGAAGTGTTAGGAATCACCCAACACCAGAAGCAAGTCTCTATTATTTACATGTTCGTAAATTTCTTTAATACAAGTTAGATGTTGAGCATAAACTTGTACATCAGAAGATGGAGACATATAAGAACATGTAATAAATAACGAACACGATTGGAGACTAATTTTAACACCTATAATATCCGCATCGTTAAGGGAGGAAAATGAAACCAATTCTGAGAGGATACTGGATTTCACAGCAATTAAAACACCACCTCATTTACGAATTAAACGATCAAGTCTATATATAGTGAAATTACTTGACAGAATTTCACTATTATGAACACTCAGAGTTAACCACGTTTCAATTGAAACTATGATATCATATGCACAACTGAAACTATTCATAAATACACTTTTAAGCTTAGAGTTTATGCCCCGTACATTTTGATAGATTAGGGACACCTGAGGAGAATATTAATTATTTATTAGTTTTTTTGAAACAATTTTCGCTGAAGATTGCACCGAAGGAATATTCAACGAGACAGGTGCTGACAGGTGCTTCGGTTTAAATTCATGCACAATTATATGTGGCGACCCAAAACTTAGTATCACATATAATTGTAAAATATTCAACCGGTACATTTATCATAAACGAAGAAATTTCACGAGGAGTCAAAAAATTAAACTTCGTTATAGAGACATTCGCAGAAGGTTTAGAGGAAATAAATGCAGATATTGCTTCACATGTTGTATCCGACGAAAGCCTAGATAAAAAAAACTTGCTTTCGAGGAGCAACAACACATAAAGTGGGGACAGTAATAGAAGAATTGGTTGACTTATTGGTATTCTCTGTTTGAACAACAATTGGAGAAGAAACCAATTTTTGAACAAGGACAAGAGATTCGATAACAGCATCAACTGGTGGACGTAGCCACAAGGCAGGGCGAGGGAATACGAAGCGATTTAGGAGATGAAGACAAAACAAAAACACAAGGTGAGGGAGGAGCAAGCGAGTTGGGGGACGATGTTAGTACAGGAGGAGGTACCAACAACGAGAGAATCTCAGATTGAGATTGAGGGTTGTCAAAATTATATTTGTTCAATAGTTCTTCAGCAGCTACCAAGTCGCTTGATAATTGATCAGAAATATTGCTCAGTTTATAAAATTGAACCCTCACCGCATTATACATCTTGGAAAAATGAAATTGTTTTTCCAAGCAAGAAATATAATAGATAGACAAAAAACTTGATAATGTTGCGAAAGCAATATTCAACAACAATCAGCAGCTAAAGCGCAAAAACAAAACAAGTAAGAAGGCTCTAGTCGAGACGGCTCGACTACGAGATACCCTGAACCCTGCAAAATTAATATTCTTCTTCTTTACGCACGTATAAGCGCGCGCTCTGCTAACCGCGCAGTTGCTGCCGGCGGATGGGGATGGAATGGGCTGTACTTTGAACGCTTATAACTCCATTTCTAGATGGACTATCTTCATGAAACTTTCACAATATATTAATAGCATTCAAATTTATCCATTTGCCAAATTACAAGTCTCTAGTATTTGAAATACGTCTTTTTCAAATTGGGGGCGTGGCATCTAAAATCTGAAAATTACAAAATCTGCGTATCCATAATATCTATCTAAATATACAATTTGAAGTCTCTAGCTAAAACCGTGTAGAAGTTATGCTCGAAAAACGTAAAAAACGTAATCGAATTTTCGATTTTTTATCGATAATTAAGGAACGGGATGAGTTATCGAAAAAAACAAAATAAACTTGTACTGCGTAACTAAGATACGAGTGTTCGTGTAAAATTTCAGCTCTCTAGCTTTTGTAGTTTCCGAAATCTCGACGTTCATACGGACGGACGGACGGACGGACGGACGGACGGACGGACAGACGGACAGGGCTACATCAACTTATTTTTTTGTGCTGATCAAAAATATATATACTTTATGGGGTTTGCCACGTCTCTTTCTGCTTATTACATACATTTTCACAAAACCATTATACCCTGAATTCCCATTTTCAATTGGTTCAGGGTATAAAAAGGTGCTCAAATTCAAAAAAGAGAATTTGTAGTGCTAGTTAATCCGTTTTCCAAAAAAGAGGAGCGGAAAAAAAATCAAAAGTCCACATAGAACAACTAAAAATAACCAACAACAGCAGCAAAATAACGACGCAGGAACCATCGGGAAGACGACAGGATCCAATTAAGTCTACGCGGAAGCCATTTTGGAGACGACTGGACAACAGGAGGACAACTCTGAGCGCGCACAAATGTTGGGCCCTCTTGCAGTATATTCAAGCATGAACATGCCATATATAAACAAGTAAGAAGGCTATACTCGAGACGGTTCGACTACGAGATACCCTGAACCCTGCAAAAAAATTAATATTCTTCTTCTTTACGCACGTATAAGCGCGCGCTCTGCTAACCGCGCAGTTGCTGCCGACGATTGGGGGTGGGACGGGCTGTACTTTGAACGCTTTTAACTCCATTTCTAGATGAATTATCTTCATGAAACTTTCAGAATATATTAATAGCATTCAAATCTGTCAATTTGCTAAATTACAAGTCTCTAGTAGTTGAAATACGTTTTTTTTTCAAATTGGGGGCGAAGAGGGCGTGGCATCTAAAATCTGAAAATTACAAAATCTGCATATCCGTAATATCTATATAAATATACAAAATGAAGTCTCTAGCTAAAACGGTGTAGAAGTAATGCTCAAAAAACCTAAAAAAAAGTAAACGAATTTTCGATTTTTTATCGATAATTAAGGAATGGGATGAGTTATCAAAAAAAACAAAATAAACTTGTACTGTGTAACTAAGATACAAGTATTCATGTAAAATTTCAGCTCTCTAGCTTTTGTAGTTTCCGAAATCTCGACGTTCATACGGACGGGCGGACGGGCAGACGGACGGACGGACAGACGGACATGACTATATCAACTTATTTTTTTGTGCTGAGGTCTGCGACGTCTCCTTCTGCCTGTTACATACATTTTCACAAAAACATTATACCCTGAATTCCCATTTTCAATAGGTTCAGGGTATAAAAACACAAATATGCAGACTCAAGAGCTCGCACTCTGCAAACTGCGAAGTTGATCGTCCTATTTTGTAAACTATAAAAGCTGAAATTTCACATGAATACTCGAATGTTAGTATTGCCGAACGAGTTTTTTTTTTCGATAACTCATCCCGTTTCCTTATTATCGATAAAAAATAATTTACTTTTCTTATGTTATGTTAGATAGAAATTATGGATACGAAAATTCTGTAATTTTAAGATTTTTATGACCTGCCCCTAATTCGCCACCAATTAAAAAAATTTGGTAAATAGACACATTGGGATGCTATTAATATATTCAGAAAGTTTCATGAAGATCGTCCGCCTAGAAATGGAGTTATAAGCGTCCAAAGTATAGTCCAACTCATCCCCAAGGCATGGCAGCAGAAGAATATTAGTTTTTTTTCAGAGTTCAGGGTATCTTATAGTCGAGCAGTCTCGACTAGAACCTTCCTACTTGTTTTTTTTTATTGTTTCCCGGTATAAAACTATAAAAAACTGGCATTAAAATATGTAGCGTAACAATTTGTAATATGGAATATTTATTTTCGAATAACGAGTAGTACCGAATAAAGTCACTGTATAATTTTCGATCCTAATCTATGAAAATTACTATATTAATTTGCTGAATCTATTGTAGGTAGCCCTTGAACTGCAGATTTCAATTTTTATCACATATAAGTTGATATATATTTTTGCAATCTGATTTTCAGTGAGTTCAAACATTTTTTGTTAACCGTACTTACCATTACGTCAAATATTGTTGCACGATGAAGTGGCCAACTTTGTATTAAATTCAAAAATGATTTTTTCGCTTCCAACGGTAACATTCCTTTTAAGCTTTGGTGATGCATCGCAACGGCTCCATGAGGAATATTAGGTACGAACCGTGGTGGTAAACAATGACTAGCAACAGACCCGTAATCATTGACATTGTCAACACAATCTCCTAATTCCAATTGCGCTTGAAGGGCAGTAAGCATGATTGCTTCCATTTCCGTAATAGGATATCTTTCACTTCTTAGAGAATGTAGTATCTGATGATAAAGTAATTCTTTTTCTATGGCATCATCCAGATTAATGTAAGCATCACAAAACAAATGCTTTTTAAACAAAAACGCATAATGCTGTTGAGATTGCATGGAACTGTTGATCTATGAAACAGAGTTTTACAAAGTTACACACAAATTTATGATAAGTAATAGCGCTCTAGTCGAGGCTGCTCGACTAGCAGACACCTTGGTCTATAATATGCCAATATGGTATACATACATATATTTTCTATTCAGAATACTTCGTATGTACGTCGTTTCAATAGATTCAAAGTAAAAATTAAGACCTTTTTGCTGCTTGTGGTTGATATATATATATATATATATATATATATATATATATATATATATATATATATATATTCATATTTCAACCAAAATTAAAATGCATTTATAAGCACTTCTGGGTTCTGGGATCGACACGGACAAGCGAACGGAAAGACAAACTGACATATAGACGGACAGACAGCCAGACAAAAAGTAGAACAAACAAACTTCTACAACCCTTGCAAAAATAAATATTTTAATATAAAACACATCATTATTTGGGGGACTTGAAAATGAAAAAGTAGTTCAGGTATTTTCGAAGCCTTGCAAATATAATATAATATATTAAATTAAATATTATTTTGTGTTGTACAGCCTTATTTTTAAAAATTGTTAGATATTTATCTACAACTGTAATCGTAAGTCATAACTACAAAGTTATGTTTTTAAGAAACGAAGAACAGCCCAAGTTTTAGAAGTCCATAGTAATCTATTGCGCTAGTGTAATGTAAAGGAATACGTTTGTTTCTTTACCGAATTTTTAGTCCAGACAGGTCGGAAAAAATGTTATGAAACAGAACGATTCTCACACATTTATATCAAAAAAGTCCGACAATTATTTTTATATCATTAACCTAATTAGTCATAAGCAGTTTTTCTTTTCTTTTTTTTTAGAAATAAATTCAAAGTAGGCCAACGTATTATGTATGTTTTGTATTGTACTATATTGTAATATCCGTGCATATACCAGTATGAACGCAAGCCATTCTGACCTTACTGAAACTAGAATAAGTAAGTGTTAATGCCAGATTCCATTAACAGGACATAGCCCAACACGGCCCGAGTGTGCCTAACTACGAAGAAGTGCGTTTGAGTTTTTTTTAAAGTGCGAAGATCATCCATCTAGAAGCTACATCCGATTTGACCTCAGATGAGAATTTCTAGCAGCGTTTTTTCGCTTGGTGGCTCGGCGTTGATGTCATCAAATGCTTTACTCTCACAACGGGAAGACCTTTATCAGAGATGCGAAAATCCTGTCCTCAGTTTTTCTAAAATATATTAGATTGGAAGTTCTTGCCGGACATAGTCTCCAGAGCCTATACTGGCACTTCAACCCACCAAGCAACCCCACATAGGCGGCTTGTATATATATATATACATACATATATGTTATGAATCGAATAAATGTCGCGACCTATACTAACGACAATGATAATATAATTTAAAAGACGAAGTTAGAGTTAGATTATGATAACTTGCTTTATTGAATATTAGCTTAAGACTGACAATTATGTGTCTATTGAATAATAAAGCGAACTCTATCAGATTGTTTGCAACTTTCGGGTCATGCATGTTGATGGCAACAAATGTTTACTTGTGAGTGATGCATGTTTGCTGGAGATTGTTTTATGCTGATTTATTTCGATCGATATACGCACTAATACACACCTAGTTTAACTCTCACACATATTACCAGCACGCGCCGACACAGCGCCAGCATATTTTCCAACTAATTACACTCCAACACGGCCATCCTGACCACAACACGACCTCGTGTAATTTTACAACAATGCTTTACTACTTAAATCATTTCATTCATAAATCAAATCATTATCGAATAGAACTTAATATTACCATTTTAATTTTCCATACAACTTTATCAATTAAAACTACCAAATTTTAGTTTCAACTTTTAATCTCTTACAAATTTTAAATTCAACACTTTGTTTCATTCTTAAAAAGTTCATCTTTAAATTAATTTACTTTATTGATAATTCTTTTCATTATCATAAACCCAATTGGTTTCGATTTCCATCATCTTATGCGCCACACGCCATGATCAAAACATTTGTTTTTCACTTGTGCTTGCATTATGACAAATTCTTTCAAGTTTTATAATCAGCCTTTCAGGCATCCATACTGTCTCTGTCAACAGTTTCAATTATGTCAATACTGTCTCTTTCAACAGTTTCTTTTTCAACCATTTCATTACAGTCTCTTTCAACAGTTTCTTTCTCAATGTTGATGATCTAATGATCTAAGGATATATCTATCTCCGTCTAACAATTCAGCTATTTGTAAAGGAGTTCTAAACTTTGGACTTAATTTTGTTTGATGCCCTTCTTCATTTTTTAACAACACAAAATCTTCTACTTCGTATCCAACAACCTTAGCCTTGGTTTTGTCAAAGTGGTCTTTACTATATGCTGCAGCTGCTGATATATTTTGCACCACTTGAGCTCTTGATTCTGTCAAATCAACCTCTTGTGTTATGTCACATGGTGGAAGCAACCCCAACGGACGAGCAACCTTTCAAATAAATTGTTTAATTTATCTTTATCTTCACCGACAAGGTCCGTATTCACTTTAGAAAATGTATCGTTATTTGAAAAATAGTTTACAAGTTATGATCTGACAATTTCAAATTTTTCGCGTGACATGAAAACCCTGCGATAATATTTCTCGGCCAATACCAATTTCGTTCTTCAAATATTCATCGCCCAAAACATGGAATAACATTTCAATACAATGGCTGTTAATTTCTACATTGCTATGTATTTGCAATGTACTAAAAATGCTGTCATTGCCAATACCCTTTAGTAATACATTGTTAATTCTTTTACCAACTAACTTAGCACTTATCTTTTGTTTAATTAAAGCACATACCGCTCCAGAGTCAAATGTTGTCGTGAAAACAACGCCATGATGAATCATATCTTCTTTGGGCTTGACAACTTAACAAATCTGCACTCTCTTCACCTAATGCATATCCTTGACCTTGTCCATTTTGGGCTTACTGCAATCAGTTAAAATATGTCCAACTTCGCCACACTTGAAACAGGTTACATTTGATTGCTGTTGTCGACCAAACACGGTCTTGCCACTATGCTCCGCAATTTATCGTTGAAAATTTCTGCCGTTTTATGTCGGTTGAAACTGTTTCTCCTTGTAAAGATTTCTTCCGTTTGTTGAATGTGAAAGCTTTAAGCTCGGTCTGTAGTTCACTCCTGGTGCGAACGTTTGAAGTAAAAGTTAGACGTTGTAATCTGGTATCAATATGAGCCAACTGAGCAAGCGTCACAGAAACCGCAGCTGGTGTTTCCATACTGGTAAAATGCTGAACGAAAAGTTCCTTGAACTCAGCCCAATTTATGTCGGGATAACATATTTGTGAAAGCCACTGCGACGCACTGCCTTCCAACACTGCACTCAAAGCCATCACCAACGCATTGCCTTGTATAGTATTTTCAGCTAAAATTGTATTTACTGTAGCGCACCACGCGGACGCGTCGGCGCCAACAAAATCTATCTTATTATTTGTTGTTTCAGATGGCGCTGATTTTAATGCTTTAACAAGTTGGATTAAATTTTTGTTTTGCATTTCCATTATTACTTGCCATGAATCATTTGGCATATTCGGTAGCGAGCCCGATCCCACTTCTGGAGCACCACTTATATTGTTGTTGGTTGACATTGTTTTAGCGCTGCGAGTTTCGTTTGCACACAGATCCCGAATACAACTGAACTGCCTGTGTTCATCTAATTATCTTGTGCTTACTGAACCACGTTCGGCGACAGCTTTCCCAAACTACAAAACACAAAGCGAAAATAGCAACGCATAGAAAAGAATATGCAACATCGGAATCATCTTGATATTATGATTCTTAGGAAATTTTTCGAAGACGCACTAATACACAACTAGTGCAACTCTCACACATGTTACCAGCACGCGCTGGCACAGCTCCAGTATATTTTCCAACTAATTACACTCCGAAATATACATAAAGATGTAAATAAAGAAAGCCACTAAGTTAAAAACGTCATTAGATGTATGCACATTAGGTGTACGTGGAACATCCAGTCAATATTTGCAAAATCTAACTTTCGAGATTAAGATTGATGTAATCATATGCATTTATCGTTTTATAATCCTTTATATTAGTTATTGTAGGATTATGTGTTTTAATATTAATCAATTTATATGCCGATTATTATTATCATGAATTATATAACCATTATTACATTTATCAAAGATAAGTTAAATTTGATAGTAAATAATACTAACCTGATAATCCTTTTTGGATACACTACGATATCTCTCCCATTTCGCCATTACATCACAGACCTTCTCCTCACTTGACAAACTTCTTTCAGTATTGCCCAACATTTCATACAACGCATATCCTAAAGAGCTTTCCTGAAGGCCGATTGTTTTCTTTATTATTTGAATAACGTCATTAGCCGTTGAGCTAGGATGAAACTCAAAAGAATAATATTGACCATCCATAAAATAGACTTTTGAGTAGCATGGCCTTCGATTGGTCGTACATAATATCTCTTCACAGCTTGGTGTCCATTGTCGGCGTCTTGTCCCTTGGGTTCTTAAGAAGCACTTAAAATAAAAATTCACTAAACTTAGATATCTCAAAAATGACACAATAAGTAATAAAATTATAGGTTGGTTGCCCATCTCTTATTCATTTTCAAATAATCGCAACCCATCTACATTTTTTAGCTTATTCCATAACTATAATCTATTCAAAAAAAAAGCAGAGCATTATGCATTAATTTAAGATAAAAATTATAATTGCTAAAATAATTAAATATCTGAACTTTAAACAAAAAAGAAGTAAGAACGTTGAAGTCAGACGTTACTGACTGCAGAACACTAATTCATGGCCGCAATGGAACGAAATATATTAGCAAACTCACGTGGAAAGCAGCAAACACTTTACGAGTTTCTTTCAGAAAATCAATATCTTTTTTCGTTTCATAGTTATCGATTTAAATATTTATCGAGGATTAGTTAAAAACTTATATCTCGTTCGTCTTTAGAATTAGAGACCCCAAGTCTTCTGCATATATATAGATATTAATTTAATAAAATTTCGGTTTTTGTTAGATTTGGGATACCGGCCCCGAATTAGCCCCCATCTCCAAAAATTTGGAAAAAACGTATTTCAAAAACTAAAGACTTGTAATTTGGCAAATAGGCACATTTTAGTGCTATTATTTTATTCTGAAAGTTTCATAAAAAACGTCCATCTAGAAATGGAGTTATAAGCGTCCAAAGTTCAGCCTATCCCACCCCCAACCGTCAGCAGCAACTGCGCGGTTAGCAGAGCGCGCGCTTATACGTGCGTAGAGAAGAATAGCATATTTTTTGCAGGGCTCAGGGTATCTCGTAATCGAGCAGTCTGGACTAGAACTTTTCGGATTTCTGCAGATTTCGGACTCTATGCTTATAATAAAATTATACCATTTCTGTTTTGTATACGTTCGTTCGTTCGTTCGTTCGTTCTTCTTTAGAGTTAGAGTACCTAAGTCTTCTGCATATATATAGATATTAATTTAATATAATTTCGGTTTTTATCAGATTTTGAATTCAATTCACCCCCACACCCCCAAAAGTGTAAATAATGTATTTCAAACACTAGAGACACACACACAGTTTGATTTGGCATATAAATCTGAATGTCATAATCATAATCTGATAGTTTGATTACGATTGTCCATCTACCAACAAAATTATTAATCAAATAAGTTCTCGCATAATAACCCACGCGGCAGAGCAAGCAAGACAACAAGATGCCTGCAATCAGTACATACATACATGCGGACAAGCGTTTGTGTGTGTTTGAGTGCTTGTATATGTATAGTTGGTTACACGTGCAGAATCGAATCGAATAATTGTTGGAATAATATTCGTTCGAAGAAGAGTTCAGCGGATCTCGTAGTCAAGTGGTCTCGACTAGAGCTTTCTTGCTTGTTCAATTTTGGGTATTTCAAAAATTAAAACAAAATTGTAATAATTATTATTAAATTGACTCACCTTTTCTGCAAATCTGGCATATTTTCCTTCTTCAGACAAAAAATCACTAGAACACCTTTTTAAATGTGCCATTAAATATTTTCGAATAGACTTTGTGGTTGGCAATATGACACTACATGCAACTGATAATAAAGCCCAATTTCTCAGGTTTACCCTTGAGTTAGCATCAGGGTGGTCCGTAGTTTGTTTAATAAGTTGAAGATAAAGTTCATTTAATAGTGAATCCTTTCTCATGCATTTATCCATAATGGATTGTACTATTCGTGTATGCTCATCTTCCGCTCGCTTTATTGTATCGCCTATATATAGTATAAAGTTATTTTTGTCGGTCATTTCAGAACTAACTCATTATATTTAAAGGAAAAATTATATGAAAACAGTAAAGCAAAAAATATTACAATATTTGTAAGTTTAATTCCTTTAGATAAATTAGGTATTACCTAATTGTTTTTTTTTTTATTTTTTTTTTTATTGTTTATTTAATTTTTTTTAACGTACCTGATATTCCAAGACCAGAAAATTGTAAAATCGAATCAAATATTTGAATCATTATTGTTTCATCTTGATCCGTAAGTGAGCTCAAACAAAACGTGATTTGCTGTTTACTGAAGGCCCAAAATGAATGAGAAAATCCTTTATATGTTTCTCCGTGGTCTTGTGGACTTGTCCTTTGCTCTGCTCGTAATTTTTCAATGCGATGTTTAGATAAGCGTCGCAACGTGTTTCTTAAGAAACCGCCAGATTCCTGAGGTTTTCGTACTATGTTTAAGTCAATTAATTGCCTTCGGCATATTATAATATTTTGATACAATCTGGTTCTATCCTCATTGGTGATTCCTTTTCCTTTTTTGGTGCAATCAAAATTACTTAATATCCAATTTGATAGTGGTGGGTAATAAGAAATAATAAGAGCACCAATCTCATGTTTTTGTACAGTTTCAAATACAAAACATTTTTGTAAGTCCAGCAAAATACTATTATCTTTTGTAAGCTTGGGCGATTGGTTTGGAATGCGATTCAGAGATATTGTTAAAAAACTATCACTTGGGTCTATTAAAATTGATTCAATATCTGTAAATTTAAACTGATATATAATGAGTTTGTCTTCAGGTTGAATGAATAAGACTCCTTCACAATTGATTCCTAAAATTATATTATTGACAAAACTCCAATATCCTTTATAAATAACGTTAAACATGGTTGTCCCGTAAAGTGGGTATTGCATTACACAACTTAAGTACAACACTTTAGCAGTTAGTTCATTTCTTGATGATCCATATTGTCGATGTGCTTGAGCCAAAATCGGTATCCAAAACTGTTGTTCTCTTGTTTTAGAAATTCGGCTTGGTAAAAAGCTATTGATATCACAATAATATTCAGGTTTAGGCTGATTAGAAGGATCACCAAGTGCTACTTGAGCTTGCAAGCCAGCTAATTGTAAAGCCACTTTTTCACTGACAGGGAATTCATCACACTAAAATAAAAGAAACAATAATAATAAACACTCATTTTCTGTTCCTTATTGGTTAAGTCGGAATTTATTTTACCGAAATAGGTCTATTTAATTGAAACTGTGAATAAATTTCGTAAATCCATTTTTAACTTCTTAGGAATAATCATCTAAATATTATTGACGATATTATGGGCGATATCTTACTTTTACGATACTGTATACTGCTTGGGCATACAACATTCCAACTTCAACAGGATCCTGTGATAATTCTCGAGTTGGTTTGAACAATCTTTTTTTAAAGACAAATCTATTTTCACCATATGTAGATCCATTAGAAAGTCGTTTGTAACTATTGGGAGAATTTTGCTTAGATTCCCATACAGAAATTACATCATATAAATATTCAAAGCTTTTTATATGTTCTTCGCCATCAGGACGTGATTGAAATATTGCCCAGCCTTCAATTGATGCCAAATTAAGTTTATCTGCAAGTTTCTGTACTGCATCGATAGCAGTATCAGTGGGATGAACGTCAATAGCTTTTGTTCGGGAATCTAAAAAAAAAAATCGGCAAACAATTGTACCGAGTCGTCTCATAGCCTGAAATTAATAGATCAAAGTTAGCATATTTTAAAGTAGAATATTTATAAACATAATTATATATTGAGTGCATTATATATTATATGCGCCCATATAACATTAACAAATAAATAAGGCTCTAGTCGAGACTGATCGACTAAGAGATACCCTAAAAAAGTGATACTCTTCTTAACGCACGT
The DNA here is from genome assembly GCA_035047405.1 of Drosophila stalkeri. Classification (NCBI taxonomy): domain Eukaryota; kingdom Metazoa; phylum Arthropoda; class Insecta; order Diptera; family Drosophilidae; genus Drosophila; species Drosophila stalkeri. The sequence goes on from JAWNPR010000123.1 coordinate 118,393, forward strand.
ATATCTATCTAAATATACAAATTCAAAGTTTCTAGCTCAAAAGCCGTACGCTTTTAAAGCGTAACTTTAAAGCGTAAAAAAAGAACGAAATTGTTGATCGATTATAAGGAAACGAGTATAAGTTTTAAAAAAAACTATTACTGCGTAACTAACATACAAGTACTCATGTAAAATTTCAGCTTACTAGGTTTTGTAATTTACGAAAACTATGCGTTCATACGGACGGACGGACAGACGGACAGGGCTATATCGATTTTTTTTTGTGCTAATTAAGAATATATACACTTTATTGGGTCTCTGACATCTCCTTCTGCATTTTACATACATTCCCCCTTTTCGATGGGTTCACGGTTTAAAAGCTATTATAAGCTATTATTGATGTCGTTGATTTTCATAAAGAGTGCATTATCCTGAAATCCTATCCAAAAATAAATATGGAAAATATATGTTATATATATATATAGTTATATATGAATGCCAACATTAATTTTGAGGATTTCCAGATTTTCCACGCCTCCTATGATATACACAACGCAGTTCTCTGTTCTCTGTTAATATTGAATATTTTCTGTAATAACTCTTTTTTATACCTTAAACTCAAACATTCAAACAATAAGTTATTCAACAAATACGTTTTTGCAACATAACCCAGTGCAGAGTGAGACAGTACCACGCCTGCAATGCATACATACAAGTTATCACCCCGCTACTCAAGCAAATTTTATGATAAACGTAAACAACTTCCAAATAGTATAACTCACTCTCTCCAATAATAAACACATATAGCATCACGCCACTTAGGTCAGACTTAAATACTTCTTGCGATATTTCCACAAACTTCTTTCTAGCTCAAAAGCCGTACGCTTTTAAAGCGTAACTTTAAAGCGTAAAAAAAGTAAACGAAATTGTTGATCGATTATAAAGAAACGATTATAAGATATAAAAAAAAACTATTACTGCGTAACTAACATACGAGTACTCATGTAAAATTTCAGCTCTCTAGCTTTTGTTTCCGAAATCTCGACGTTCATACGGACGGACGGACGGACAGACGGACAGGGCTATATCAACTTATTTTTTTGTGCTGATCAAGAATATATATACTTTAAGGGGTCTGCGACTTCTCCTTCTGCCTGTTACATTCATATTCACAAAAACATTATACCCTGAATTCCCATTTTCAATGGGTTCAGGGTATAAAAAAAACATATCGTTTTATAATTGTAGTAAACCTGGACGAGTTAATTGAAAATTTAGAAAAATTAAAAGTAAATACGAATTAATCAAAAATTGCTAACAATCTAACAGCATATATAATAGCTCAATTGATAGCAAACCAAACTAGAGTACTTTAAGAACAAATTACAGAATTAAAATCATAATTAACATTATCATCTAATAATGAACAAGAATTTAAAGCAACAGTAATCAATGACTCAATTCGATGCGACGAATCGTTTGATATAATTAAATCTTTACCTGAGTTCTCAGGAAGCCAGAAAGCAAATGCGACGGCAGTAATATACGTAGGTGCTTTAACAATATTTAGAAACAAAGTCACAGGTTGGGCAAAAGATATCCTACCAATTCACGGAACCGTACTTAGCTTTGACGCAATACTTGCCAGATTAGATTTTGCATATAGTGACAGGTGTTCAATGCATATTTCAGAACAAGAATTAAGCATATTACGACAGGGTAATTTATCAGTTCTTGAATATTATAACCTGGTTAATAAAAAATAAACTCAGCTAATAAACAAAACTATTATGACATATGGCGAGAAATCCAATGTAATTAATGAATTACATAATGAGGACCGGGGTAACGCTTTGCGAGTTTTCATCACAAGCGGTTCATTATCAAACATTTTGTTTTCTCTTAAACCAGAAAACCTTCCAAATGCCCAGGATCTAGAAGCAAATTAACAAAGAGATAATTTCACTTCTAATTCTATTAATATACAACAATCCAATGCAAATAAAAACAAACAAAGAAAATATAAATCTGATCAATTCAATAAAAAACATGATAATCATTTAAGATTCAATCAGAATTCTGAAAATCAGAAGCAACCAAATATTCAACCCCCTCAAGAACCAATGGATGTAGATAAATCCATTCAAATACAAAATCCATCTTTTCAACAGAATCCAATTTTAGAGCAAGCAAATAAAAGACTATTCTCTTCACAAACAACTCATCAACCGAAAAAAGGTATGCGCGTAACTAATATTCAGGAAGATCATTTTTTAGAGGAACAAGTGAAAGCCCCCATTCATCTATAGAATAAACAAAAAAAAAATTAAAGCTATAATAGATACAGGAGCTACATCTTGTTATATTAAAAAAGGAATATACTACAACCTAGAGAAGCTCGTTATTAAAAAAAGTAAGAAAGCTCTAGTTGAGACTGCTCGACTTCTAGATACCCTGAGCCCTGCAAAAAAATATGATACTCTTCTTCTTTACGCCCGTATAAGCGCACGCTCTGGTAACCACGCAGTTGCTGCCGTGGCTTGCGGGTGGAATAGGCTGAACTTTGGACGTTAGATGGACTAACGTGAAACTTTCAGAATATAATAATAGCATTAAAATGTGCCAATTTGCCAAATTGCAAGTCTCTAGTATTTGAATTACGTTTTTCCTAAATTTGGGGAATGGGGCAAATTTGGTGCCGGTTTATTTATCAAAAACCGAAATTGTATTAAATGAATATCTATATATGCAGAAGACTTGGAGACTCTAACTCTAAAGATGAACGAGATATAATTTTATAACTGATTCTCGATATATGTTAAAATCAATAACTCTGAAACGAAAAAAGTTATCGATTTTCTGAATAATCTTGTATACTGCGTGCAATACACGGATCTAACAAAAGAAGAATGAATTCTCTAGCTTTTATAGTTGCTGAGATCGATGCATTCATACATACGGACGGACGGACAGACAGACAGGGCTATATCGACTTTTCTCGTCACACTGATCAAGAATATATATACTTTGTGGGGTCTGCCACGCCACGTAAAAAAAGTAAACGAATTTTCGATTTTTATCGATAATTAAGAAATGTGATGAGTTATCGAAAAAACAAATTCAAGTCGTACTGCGTAACTAAGATAAGAGTATATATGTAAAATTTCAGCTCTTTAGCTTTTGTAGTTTCCGAAATCTCGACGTTCATACGGACGGACGGACAGACGGACAGGGCTATTTCAACTTATTTTTTTGTGCTGATCAAGAATAGAAAGATATTCATGAAAATTTCAAGAGAAATAAGCATAAGTGAAGAAAGTATAAAGAGCACACAGCGAAAATTGTCAGTATCCTCTACAAGCACTTCTATTCCATTGATAAAATGAATCTTGAAGAACAAATCATTCAGGAAATTAAAACCAAACACTCTCAAATATCTCTTCCCTTTAGAACAGGTATATGAGTTGAAATCAGAACGGTAAACGATACCCCAATATACCCCCGATTTATAGTAAACAATATCCTTTCCACATTCAGTTAATAACTTTGTTAATAAAGAAATTAATAGGATGTTAGATGAAAATATAATAAGACCCTTATAACTCTCCAGTATGGGTTGTAGGAAAAAAGGGCTTAAATGAAGATGGTACAAAATAGCACAGATTAGTTATCGGTTCTAAAAAAAAAAATCTAAATAATAATACAATCCAAATACAAGCAAATATGAAGATATCTGAATCTTCATCCGATGTTGAAACTATACATTCAGCCGACAGCAGCAGACAGACAGTACATATTAGAAGAGACAAGAAAACCACAATATAACTACAGGAATCCATTGCAGTCTTGAAATACACTAAAAAATACCTTTACAAATATATTTTTACCAGAAAATTCATCTTAGATATCGAAAACAAAAATGACTAACAAATTATAATTGAGGAAATACATGCTCGTGCTTATAGACGTTTCGATGAAAATCATAAACGCTAAACAATACATACGACACTGCGAAATCTGCAATAAAATTAAATACGATAGAAACCCAAAACAAATACTTATTTTCAAAGCAACAATTCCAAACAAGTAAGAAGGCTCTAGTCGAGACAGCTCGACTACGAGATACCCTGAACCCTGCAAAAAAATTAATATGCCTCTTTACTCACGTAGCATCAAAAATCTGAAAATAACAAAATCTGCGTATCCATCAAATCTATCTAAATATACAAATTTTAAGTCTCTAGCTAAAACGGTGTAGAAGTTATGCTCGAAAAACGTAAAATATGTAAACGAATTTTTGATCGATAATAAAGAAAATAGATGAGTTCTCGAAAAAAAAAATAAATAAAATAAAATAAACTTATACTGCGTAACTAAGATACGAGTATTCATGTAAAAGTTCAGCTCTCTAGCTTTTGTAGTATCCGAAATCTCGACGTTCATACGGACGGAAATATAAAAATAACGACTGAAACTATTATCACTTGCCCTGCAAAATCTGCTAGACACTATTATATTTTCAAAATTTTACACAATAAACCCAAAAATTTTATATAAACAAGATATGATAAACATATTTAATAATGCAGCTTTTAATATTACTCTTATTGGCCTCTTGGACGTATCATCTTTTTCAATTATCTCATACCAAGGTTTAATTATAGATTTTATAAAATATCCAACTATAAATTATAATTGTAAGTTATGTCATGCTAAAGCAGTTTCCCAACAGTTTCGTTAAATGTAAGAAAAATTTTTATCTTATACAAAATTAAAAAAAAAAAATTTATTACACTACTGCTCAAATTGTTTACGAATAGAATTGCTTCATCAATTTAATTAATAAACAATTCACTTATTAACTAAATTGATGAAGTAATTATTGTCATAAACAATTTGAGCAGTAGTATTATAAATTTGTTTTTTTTTTTTTAATTTCTGTATAAGATAAAAATTGTTCCTACATTTAGCGAAACTGTTGGGAAACAACAATTCACTTATTACCTAAATTGATGAAGCAATTCTTTTCGTAAATAATTATAGCTGTACAAAAATATCAGAAAAAAATAAGCCAATAGAAGTAATAACAGATGGCGCTATTTTAATATCAGGAAAAAATTGTGTACCTTGGTTACAGGTACATATCTCATAACTTTCAAAACCATTGTAACCACAAACAACATTACTTACACAAACGAAAAAGAGAAACTGCTCAACTATGTAAAACATAACAAATTTACAAATTATTTAATTATTGGTTACCAACCTTCTAATGACACCGAATTACGATTAGAAAATACAAATACTTTATCGAAAATAGCCAAACAAAAATAACCATACAAAAATTACGTTCATTCTATTTATAACCATTTTTATACTCATTGTGTTAAAGCTTCTCAAATTTTATTCAAAGAACAAATTTAATCCTATTAAATTTTTATTTCCAAAAATATTTAATGATCAAAATATTCTAAACCTGATTTACTAAATGCTATAAAAAATCAAATCAAATTTCTTATAAGAAATCGTTAAGAATCAGGAACGATTCTTCTTAAGAAAGGGGGCGTTATCACCCCGCTACTCAAGCAAATCTTATGATAAACAATTTCCAAATATTATAACTCACTCTTTCCAATCATAAAAAAAGCTATACCATCATGCCACTTAGGTCAGACATAAATACTTCTTGCGCTATTCCCACAGAGTAAGCAGTTTTAGCTTCAATATAAACATAATATAAACATATAAACAGATTTCTCTGTGCAGTTTCCATGGGCTCATTGAGATAGCAACCCAGCTTTAATGTAAACTATTCCTAACAACTCCGATATATAATCACGTAAGCCACTCTTAAAAACCTTTGAGCTTTGGGCTTTAATAAGGGAAGCTTAAGCATAAACATTAGCTGACTTGTAGCATAAGATAATTTTTGTACTTGACTTAGAATTTAGAGTTTAATAAATGAACACTACGTTCACAATACAAAAAAAATTTTTTTTATTAACTTGCATACGTACAAGCGTATATTAGCGAGTGGCTGTGTGCTTTCTTACTTGTTTTTATTTCACACTGTTTCACTCCTCCTAAAACAAAATATAACTGAATTCTGTACCATTTATTAAATATATTCTTTGATGATTTAAAAAAAAAAAAAAAACAAGTAAGAAGGCTCTAGTCGAGACGGCTCGACTACGAGATACCCTGAACCCTGCCAAAAAATTAATATTCTTCTTCTTTACGCATGTATAAGCGCGCGCTCTGCTAACCGCGCAGTTGCTGCCGACTGTTATGGGTGGGATGGGCTGTACTTTGAACGCTTATAACTCCATTTCTAGATGGACTATCTTCATGAAACTTTCAAAATATCTTAATTGCATTCAAATTTGTCTATTTGCCAAATAACAAGTCTCTAGTATTTAAAATAGGTTTTTTTCTTTCAAATTGCGGGCGAAGGGGGCGTGGCATCTAAAATGTGTAGAAGTTATGCTCGAAAAACGTAAAAAAAAGTAAACGAATTTTCGATTTCTTATCGATAATTAAGGAATGGGATGAGTTATCGAAAAAACAAAATAAACTTGTACTGTGAAACTAAGATACGAGTATTCATGTAATGCATTTCAGCTCTCTAGTTTTTGTAGTTTCCGAAATCTCGACGTTCATACGGACGGACGGACGGACGGACGGACGGACAGACGGACAGGGCTATATCAACTTATTTTTTTGTGCTGATCAAGAATATATATACTTTATGGAGTCTGCGACGTCTCCTTCTGCCTGTTACATACATTTTCACAAAACTATTATACCCTGAATTTCCATTTTCAATGGGTTCAGGGTATAAAAAAAAGCCAAACAACAGATATCAAATTTATTTTGCGATAAAATTATAAGATATATAGTATTATCATAGGAGGAAAAATCAAAGATTACAGCTTACTTTGACTTATCACCACCAGGACAGACATAGACAAACTATAATTTATTATCTAGGAAATTACGAATTCATTAGCAGATACGACAAATTTAAATGCGCACTAATTTTTTTCAGATATCAAGGAAGTAACTTAAATAGTAGCGATACTTATTTTTTTAAGGAAAATATTCAAAGTTAACAGAGAAAATTAAGAACACGCTATCCCGATGACATTCAGTGTATACACGCCAAATGATTTTTGTCTTGAGTTATCAAACCGAGTATATATTTCAAATATCAAGCTCCCAGCCATAGTGCTCAAGATAATTATAATTATTTGTATTAATCGCTATATTCTAAGAGCCGATTTGCCACACACACAAATCAAAGTAGCATATACTTATATAGGAAGTTATGTACAAGACAATGGATAATGAAATAAAAAATTGTCCCAATTACTTACAGCAACTTCTACACTTGAAGGTGGTTGTAATCGCGTGGATACTTTAGTACATTTACAATTATCGAAACACCATTGAGCATACTGTCTTAGTTTTCCGTCAAAAACTTCCAATTTTTCTTTTAAAAATGAAAAGTAATATCTGTAAGAACAAAATTTATAATGGTGAATTACCATTTTTATCTTTAGTTAAAAATTAAAAGAATTTTACTTAAGTCCACAGCGTGGGCATAATGCGACATATATTTAAATTGTGTGGTCACCAGAGATTTTATGGTATGCAACAAATTCACATAACCAATCTAAAAGCGGAATGCCAAGTGAACCAGTGGGACTAGGACATATGCTATTAACAGTTCATAATGATTTACATAAATAAAATCCAAATAAAATCTTATCGCGGACGGCGATTGAATATTGCCAGTAGGATAGAGATTGTATATTAAATTTAGAATATTGAATATAGAACGTCTGTTCACTGTCAAGTCTAGCATAATTTATTAAACCTAAAATAAAAAATAAAAATTATATATGCATGTAAGTAAATAATATAGTAGTATATAAGTATGAGGTCCTCGAGTCTTCAACGTTGTATCCTGTCAAAATGCCAATGTTGCTGAACGTGTTCGAAATGTAGAGCAGTGTACTTTTTTAAGGAGTCTTATTTCGAGTGTGATACGATTGGCCCTGGCAGATTCGGAAATGGAGATCTCAAAAGGTTAATGCTTGCGATGTGCTGGCATTGCCGAGTTGGAAAAGCGTGGTATGTGTGATTCGACACATCTGACAGCTGCGCGAGCGACATTGTTACAACTGATAGCCAACTTTTAAGCAGCTTAAACATAGTCCAGCCCTTTTTATCTTTTTAAGGCAGACACTAAATTTGCAAATTTCAAACATTTTTTGTAATTTGTGTGCTCAGAATCATTTAAAAAAATCGCAATTTGGTGCATCATGCGGAATGCTGACCTAGGTAGTTTTAATGGCTGGAATGCAGGTTAAGAGCGGTAGGCTGAGCAGTAAAACTTAGAATTTTGGCATTACTGTTAATTGTCAATGTCCATCGCAGCAAAATTAAAGGACTCTAGACTTTCATAGGCTTCACCAACCTTCAAAAGATCAATTCCATTGAAGTCCCTGTGATTCGGCAGTAGCCTTTTTACGCGCTCCATTAGATTATGCCAATAAAATTACAGATGAAACAGATGAACACACTTGAGCTTACTCGCAATGGCACTAATTTAGCGAAATGACATGTCTTTTAAATGTAAATCGTGTGTCCAGAGTCGCACCGAGGTATTTGTGTGCTAACGTGTGAATTAGCACTCTTCTGTTTAAGTTAACCCCAGGGCAGCCTTGCGGACGATTCGTAAATGTCACATTTGCACATTCCTGGAATGCGTCAAGATCCAGCAGTATCTTGAGTGCCCTCTTGGCCTGTAAAATGAATTTTCTTTTTGTGAGCACCGCGGTATCATCAGCGTCGCTGATTATACGTCGCTATTAATACGTCTCTCGCACCAAGTCCAGTGATTGCAGCGTGCGTTGGCATATCCGTAGTAAAGATCGAGTAAATGGTGGCTGTTATAGTTTTGGTAGAGGATTTCCATCCATCGGTCGCCAGTCGTTGTTGGCAATGGGTAAGAGCTTTTAGTTTTAGCTTATAAATTGGCAGTTTGGTTGCTTATTGGCACCTCTTTGTTTAGGAGCTGAGATCGTATTTACGAGCGCACAGTTGCAGGGTCTGCATACGAAATTTTCCTCATCGTCTCTGACTTCACACTTCTATCTCTAAGAAGCAAGCAAGACGACGAGTCTTCATCCATTATTACAATTGTTACTATTTAATTTGTTGCCGCTTAGCAGTAGCTAGAACGCGGGTTCATTGAATGCGTTACAATAAAAGAATTGTCACAAAATAATCACAATGCACATCCGATGCTAACGACAAGTGTTTACCTACTGGACGCCTCTGTATTGTAAGTTGAAAAGAAAGGTGTAAAAGAAGACTATTGTGTTGATCGAATAAGGAACAATTAAATATTTTTGATAACAGTCCATTGAAATAGGAAGTATATTGTACAGGCAGGGTGACGAGCTGAGTCGATTTAACCCTGTTCGACTTTCGTAACCAAACTTTTAGATTATGATCATGAGATCTATATGCCAAATTTGAAATAAATTTGCTTACACATTTGGGGAATGGGGATTGTATGAAACTATTATATATATATATATATAGAAAAACTTGGAGACTAAGTTTAAAGATGAACAAAATATAATTTTATAACTGATTCTTGATAAAGGGATTAAATCGATAACTTTCAAACGGAAATAGGTATCGATTTTCTAAAACAAACTCGTTATGTCTCTAGCTCTTATATTTTCTTATAAATACACTTTCACACAGTCCATATGACGAACAGACGGACGGAAGGATAGGGCTATATTGACTCAGTTCGTCGTCCTGATTAAGAATATATACTTTATGGGGTCTGGCACTCCTGCTTTTGCCGCTTACAAACATTTAACAAAACAATTCTATTTTGAATGGGTTCAGAGTATGAAAAGATTTATTCATTAAATAAATTTCCATTACATAGCACACATGTGCAAGCGAGACAGCAAGGCTACTGCTTATATCAGTTTTTCGGAGCGTTATCCCCTGAACCCTGAAGCTGTAAAATGGTAGGATGAAATAATGTTTATATACTTTTTCATTTCATTTTTTTAATTGCATTTCATGGTATGCAAAATATGCTTAAATAAAAAAGACTCATACATACCGAAATAATAATTTACTTGGTTGGAAAGCGACTATTGTGAGACACATTAAGAGCCACAAACGGTCAGTCCACTCAATGTTAGGGTTGTTTGTTGTTTGTCGCATGCATTGTACAAAAATTTCATCTCTCAATTCTTCTCTTTCAATACCTAAACCAATGATGTATTGAATACTTTGGAGCTCTCGTTCCGCATTTTGTTCACCACGCATATATTTAGAAAGTTCCTAAAGATAAAACAATTAAATGAATATTAATTAAATGAAACCAAACTCGAGTGGGGTTGCTCAATCATTAATGGATAGTCCATTATAATATTATATCTCAGTGATAGCCAAGTTGAGTAGATATGTGAATTTGATAGTTTTAATTTTTGTTATTTTTCGGATACCGACTCCAACTCTTAAGGTACTAGCTCTACAACTGTAAAAGATAAATCTTTTCTATCATGATATATATATATATATGGCCACGCCATATCTTTTTGAACTTGTGTGATCTATGCGATTTGGAATGTTCTTTCTTATGATTATTTCTTTCTTTTATTTCCACTTTCGTATTTGTCACACCCCTAATAGGCGGATCGGGAAAATCTACACTTTATAATTCGGTCCAAATTTCAAATCTCAATGATTAATAGCGTGGAAAAATATTTTGTTCATACAGACACACAAAACTGTACTCATTTCACTTTGTGAATGATTATATTAAAATTAGTAAACTATAAAAAATCCATAGTTCATATGGAAAAACAAAGAAAACAGATTCCTTACTAACTGAAATTTTTTAGACCAAAATCATTCGGTATGATGTAGCGAAAGCGACCTACCGCATGCTTTTACTAATAAATAATATACTTACCCGAAATATATTACAAGATAGAGAAACATTTTCTGGATCATACATGTGTATATGTGATGTTGGAATTTTTTCCGATCTAGTAAATGTAATCATTTCATGTTTTGACATTACGTCCATAGCCTTCTTGCCTTTACGAGTTATTGTTGAAATTAATGTCCCATCTATTAAACGTTCATGAACATTAAAAAAATTTTCGGCAAAATTTAAAATATTATAGCGTGATTCATTGTGATAGACTTCACTTTGAATTTCATTTTGATGCATTTCTTGCAATTTTTTTTCTACTCTGAACTTTCGTCTTTGTTCACGTTCATTGTCTAGAGGTGTTAATGGCACTATCATTTTTATCCCATTTTCATTTTCTCGTATGGAAAAAGCTAAAGCTGTATTTGTATCTGTGGTTTGTTTAATTTCATTCGAATGTGTTAATGCTTCATATATCGGCTCCGGTTTCAAATTTTTAGGTTCAACTGCAATACTGTTATTTACTGGAGGTGGAGGTGGAGCCATTGAAGGCTCAGGAAGTGATGAAATTGGGAACACATTCGTCTTTTGATCATCAGTTTCATTTAATGGCTCCTTTTGTATACAAGTTTCAATCTAAGAGAAAAAATGTTTTTTAATACATAATGTTAACTTATTCATCCTTTTTAAAACTTTATTTTCTCAAAACATTTTAAAAGAATTAACATACCTACTAAGTTGAAAATGAACGAAATGAACGTGAAAATAAGTTTGAAAAAGATAGCACCAAGGTATACAAGGTAGAAAACTATATAAACTATATAAAAAGCTCAAAATTAGACCTTTCTGTATAAATAAATGAAACATTTTATACGAATGAGACTTCCACAATCAAAAAACATAATAGCCACACAATTAAATTAGTAGAAGAAGAAGAAATAAGTAAGAGTTCTCTATTCGAGACTGCACACCAATGCAAGCTTAGGCGCGCGATAAAAAATTTAATAATATTTAGAAATTTAGTATACATGAGTATACATTTAAAATTTCAAGCATTTGTGGTTCGCGAGATCTAGAAGTCCAAAAGCACTGAGAGACGGACACAGCCATATCGAGTCAGCTCGTCGGCCTTTCCAAAAATATATAAATATTAAAGGGGTCTGCAACGCATGTTACATAAATTTCCATTTTCCATTTATAATATATATAATATATATATAATAAATAATAAATAGTTATAATTACTTACTTCTCCATCAAGATCCAATACCAAACTATTCATAGTATCATTTATTTCTTCAATTAAAGGATTAGATGGTAAAGTTGTTGCTTCTGTCAAAAATGCAAACAAATTATCTAAATCGACCGTTTCTAAGTTTTGCACGATTCCGTCATCAATGGAGTTCTCAGTATTTTTAACAATTGATTTTCCTAAACCTATAGTTATATGTTCGGCCATATTAGTTAGTACTTTAATTTCCGTTTGCACTAATCTGAAATAAGATATAAATTAAAAACTTTAATATATTATTGTATATAATAAGTGAAGTAATATATATAAATGCTTACATTCTATGAGTATTTTTTTTTTTACACATTTGGGGGGATAGAGGTGAATGAAGGGCCGGTATCCAAGTTATAACATAAATCAAAATTTGATTATAGAGATATATATATATATATATATATATATAGCCACATTTCCACACCTCACACATACATCATCACACTCTTAAAATATTCTTTTCACATAAACTAATAACATAAACAATTGAGCTCAAGCCCTCTAATCGCGCAAAGCGTTAATATAAACACCGAACTCCAAATCTCACAAAGCCTGGGAACGCTAACTCAGCATTTCCCAATGAGTTGAAGATCGTCCGATCAAAGTCCATTTCAAATAAGCTGTAGACTTGCCAATATGAATCACCAATACATAAGCAAATTAAATTCATATGAATAATACCATAAAAACCATTGTAAATCAGTCTAACGCCTACATTATCAGATTTGATGTGTCGATTCAAAATCGAAATTTGTTCTCAAATAAATATAAGTGAATAAAAGAAAATAAAAACTATTTTTTTTTTTTAATATTCACAAAAAAAATCCATTTGCGCAGCCGGTTATGGATTAGTTTTGATAAATAAACGACCATCACTACTATTCGCAAAAGAACGACGTGACGTGTCGCGTGTGCAAAACAGGTGTTATGTAAAACAACCCATTAAAATAAAGACATTGTAAAATAAAGTCAATAAAGATGACTCAAGAATTGCCAGAAATACATCTAAATCATGCGCTGTCTGCTCTTAAACATGTGCCAACAATCGATGAAAATCCCGAAAACTTAACAACCTTCATCAGACTACATCCTAAGTCTATATCCAACCAAGACATAAGGCAACACAATTAATGTACGGAGCGATCGAGACACTCTTATTTGGAGAAGCTCAACGGATATAGCAGCTGTCGCAAGCAACCTAAAAAACTATTAAAGAGGTAATTACAAAAAAACTTCCACACAGACTATTTATGACATTAGGAAGAAAGGGTAATCACAAAACTACGTGAAGCAAATTTAAAACTGCAACTAGACAAATGCGAATTCATGACAAAAGAAACTGAATTCCTTGGACACATAAAAACAACATAAGGAATAAAAGCAAATCCAATAAAAATCTCTGCTACACAAAATTTTTTAATATCAAAGACACCCAATAAAATCATTTTTAGGACTTTTTAGTTATTATAAAAAATTCATTCCTAGCTTTGCACAAATCGTTAAGCGAATGACTTCAACATTAAAACAAGTAAGAAAGCTGTAGTCGAGACTGCTCGACTATGAAATTCCCTGAACCCCTAATGGAACAAATAATATTCCAAGAATTATTCGATTCGTTTCTGCACGCATAACAAAGTATACATGCACACACACGCTTATCTACGCTTGTACGCATGTATGTGTGTATGCATTGCTGTCGTCTTTCTGACTTGCTGTCTCGCTTGCTCTGCCACGTACGTTATACTGTGTGTTACTCTGTTTCGTAATCAAACTTTCAGATCTACATCCATATATGCCAAACCAAACTGTATGTCTCTAGTATTTGAAATACATTTTTACACATTTTGGGATGTAATGGTAAATTGGAGACCGGAATCCAAAATCTGACAAAAACCGAAATTGTATTAATATCTATATATATGTAGAAGGCTTGGACTCAAACTCTAAAGATGAACGAGATATAATTTTATTACTGATTCTCGATAAATTGTTATATCGATAACACTGGTTATCGAATTTCGGAAACAAGCTCGTACTGCGCGTGCAATATACGAACCTAACACAAAAAGAATGAAGTTTTTAGCTCTTGTATCTTCGGAAATCCTTGCGTTCAAACATACGGACAGACAGACGGGCATGGCTATATCAACTTTTCTCGTCACCCTGATCAAGAATATATATACTTTGTGGGGTCTGCCACGCCTTCTTCTGCCTGTTACATACATTTAACAAAACCATTATATATGAAAAACTAAATATATTAATTACGTCCGATCCAATATTAGCTTATCCGAATTTCGAAAAAACATTTTGCCTCACAACTGATGCCAGTAACATAGCCATCGGAGCTGTTCTGTCCCAGAATCAAAAACCAATTTGTTTTTCAAGTAGAACCTTAAATGAACATGGAAATAATTATTCAACAATTGAAAAGGAACTATTAGTCATCGTTTGGGCAACCAAATATTTCCGATTCTATCTCTACGATAGAAAATTCGAGACTCTCAGCGATCACAGACCACTCGTCTGTCTCAATAATATTAACGAACCAAATATGAAATTACAACGCTGGAAAATAAAATTAAATGAATTCGATTATTACATTAAATATGTGCCAGGTAAAGAGAACTATGTCACAGATGCTATATCCAACTTCCGATGCTACCGCAGCAAAAATCCGTAGCTATCAAGAAGATAGCCAACACTACGTTTCCCTCACAGAAAGACCTCTTAATTATTAAAAAAAAACAAATAGAATTAAAAAAAAATAATTCAAATAACGTAAAAGTAGCAAACTACTTTCATAAAACAAAAATTTTGATAAATTATCTTGAAATGACACACGATCATGTAAAAGAATTAATAAAAGAATACTTATGTTCAATGAAAAGTTTTATATATTTCAGCAAAAAAACTGATTTTCTTACTTTCCAGAACGCTTTCGTTGAAATAATTAGTCCTAATAACATTAAGAAAGTTATGCGGTCAACTAAGAAATTGACAGACTTCCTATTCCGAATTTAAAGAATACATTGTTTGTTTATACACATCAAAAGTTACGACATCCCGGAATAGAGAAAATTATACTCTTATTTAAAGAAAAATATTATTATCTAGATTACCAAAATTTAATTCAAAATATAATTAACGAATACTAAATTTGTAACATAGCAAAAACAGAACATAAAAATACTAAACTAGCCTTTGAATTAACTCCAGAAGTCCATAATCCTAGATAAAAATATGTCATTGATTCTTATATAATAGACAACAAATAATTTCTGTTTTGCACCTTAATTGAACTAAACGGTCGAGAAATATTGAAATGAAGGCAGATAAAGACTTAGCTTTCTTGTGCTCCGCACTACAAATATTGTTAGAATCAGAAAACGTAAAAATATTGGGTCGTTCACTAAGTAATTTCGTTTTATGACATCAGTTGATCTTATTGAATTGTTTCGCAGCCAACTTCGCAATTATCCGCTCTCCCGTTATAAATTTCAACAAATATCTATCACAACTAGTAACAAGTAAGAAGGCTCTAGTCGAGAGGTCTCGACTATGAGATACCCTGAACTCTGCAAAAAAAATTAATATTCTTCTTTACGCACATAGAAGCGCGTCCTCTGCTAACCGCTGAGTTGCTGCCGTAGCTTGGGGGTGGGATGGGCTATACTTTGAACGCTTATAACTCTATTTCCAGATGGAGTATCTTCATGAAACTTTTAGAATATATTAATAGCATTCAAAATAGTCTATTTGCCAAATTACAAGTCCTCGTATTTGAAATAAGTTTTTTTTAAATTGGTGGCGAAGGGGGCGTGCCATCCAAATTACAAAATCATCTGAAAATTACAAAATATGCGTATCAATAATATCTAAATATACAAATTTGAAGTCTCTAGCTAGAAGTTATGCTCGAAAAACGTAAAAATCGTAAACGAATTTTCGATGATTTGGATGAGTTGACGAAAAAACAAAATAAACTTGTACTGCGTAACTTACATACATTACATTTCCGAAATCTCGACGGACGGACGGACAGACGGACAGGGCTATATCAACTTATTTGTTTGTGCCGATTAAGAATATTCTGCCTGTTACATACATTTTCACAAAAGCATTATACCATGAATTCCCATTTTCAATGGGTTCATTTCAGACATAGAAAGATTTCATAAAACAATAAACGAAAAATTGTGAATTATTAATCCTGATACAAATCAAGAAAATAAACTAACTAGATTTGAAATAATACTTTCACTTATAATCATAAAACTAAAAATAATACAACTAGTAGAATACCAGCAGATATTTTCATTTATGCATGATCCGCTGAATGCACAACTGAATAAGAAAAATAAAATAGAAATACTAAATGAAAATAGAACAGATTTTGAAGTAGACATTTGGTACAGTAACCACCATTAGTAAAATCAAAATCTACAAACCCTTTTAAACAAACGGGAAATATAACACAAATAGATAACAAACACTATAAAGAAATCAACAGAGGTGGAAAAATAACACACTATAAATAAAAATTTATAAAAAGAAAAAGAAAGCTAATAAAAGCAAATATGATAATTTATTACAGGTCAACAGTTCAAGACTACCATCATAAATATAACAATAATCATCTTATCAGTAAATATAAACACATCACAAAGCATTAAGATAAATTAAATAACCAGAACGGTTATTTACTATTTAAAACAGGCACAATGGATTTACCAATTAACTTCGAACATCATTACTTAAAAGTAAATACAACTAAAATTGATATAACATATAATAACTTAATAGAACAAGCTCAAGAATACAATAATTTAACACAAATTCAATACCTAATAGATAAACTAAACAGAGAAATTAAAGGAATTAGAATAATCAAGCGAAATAGACGCGGATTAATAAATGTTGTATAATCATTTTACAAATATCTTTTCATAACATTAATTCAGGAAGAATTAGAAGACAAAATAAATAATATTTCAGAAAATAGCGTACAAACCAACGAGCTAAATCACATAATAGACACCATAAATCAAGGATTAGAAATGTTAAATTCCATTAGAGAAGAAAAAGAAAAATCACTGAAATTAGAAACCTAAATATTCAATTTAATATTAATATTCACTTCACAGAGTATATCGAAGATATAGAAATGGGTATGCAAATCACAAGATTAGGAATATTTAACCTAATACTATTAAAACAACTATTTACAACACGTTAATTCAGAAGAGATATTAAACATAAGAACTTCCACATGGTGACATAAACGAAATACTAATAATATCAAATATACCAAGAGAGATAATTAAATCGCCTATTTTTGAGATACTTCTATATCCTGATGAAAATAAAAATATTTTAACTGAAAATTGCTACGAAAAATATTATTATAATAATGAAGCCTTATTCAACTAAAACACAAAAATAATTGAAAAGAATACTTGTATATCAGCAATAATAAACCAAACCATATAAGAATTATCAGACTTAATTCATTGAACCAAATATAATTGTAACTAATTCAAAATTGTGTAGAAAATGAATTAATTATAGAAGACAATAATATAATAAAAATATTTGATTGTTCAATCCAATTAAACGAAATATCTGTAAAAAACTCAAAACTCGACTATACACACAGCATTTATTTAAATAATAATATTACAAAGTTAGAACCAATATCATATATACAAACCCACTAAACACACTAAACATAATAATATCTTTAAAATAATTATCATTACTACCTTTGTAATAATAACTATAAGTTTAATATTGTACTTAATCTTTAAGTTTAAAAATATTCCTAAGAAACTAATTGTGCTATCAAAGTCCATTTCGAATAAGCTGTAGACTTTCCAATAGGAATCACCAATACATAAGCAAATTAATTCATATAAATATATCATAAGAACCATTGTAAATCAGTCTAACGCCTACATTATCAGATTTGATGTGTCGATTCAAAATCAAAATTTGTTCTCAGATAAATATAAGTTAATAAAAGAAAATAAAAACTATTTTTTTATTTAAAGTTCACGATAAAAAATTCCATTATATATATAATTTTAATAACTTATTCTCAATAAACGGTTTTTAATCTCTAACTTTGAAGACAGTCATCGAATTTCTGAAATAAACTTGTAATATACGTGCAATACATTCACTTAACAAAACAACTATTAAGGCTATAACTCATATTTTCTCAGATTGACGCATACATACGAACGGACGGACGGATAGACGGACCGGGCTAAGTCAAAGTCAATTTTCGATATGTATCGAAATTAGTTATTAAGAAAATAAAATAAACTCGTACTGCGTATGCAGCACACGAGTATTCACTATAAACCAAACAATAACTAATATTCAATTCAGCTCTTAAGCTTTTGTATTTTACGAAACAGGACTATAGTAACTGAGCTCGTCGCGCTAATGAAGAATATACATATCTGCCTTGACTCCATCTGCATATAACTACTAACCATACAACACATAGATCGGACATCTATATTAAACGTTTTTACACCAAATATAGCGACGGAGAATGTGTGTGCATCAAAAATCTTTAAAAAAATATCCTTAAATTTGATGTCTCTCGCTCAACCGGTGTACAAACTTCTCTTTAAAACTTCTCAAAAAGCAGAAGAAATTTTTCGAAAAATAAGAACTTGTACTACGTATTTAACAAACGAGTATTCATATAAAATTTCACCTTTTTAGCTTTAGCAGTTTACGAAATCTCAGCGTTCATACGGATGGACGGATGAACAAACGGACAAGGCTATATCGATTCAGTTTTTCGCGCTGTTTAAGAATATATACTTTATGGTGTCTGAGTGTCTCCTTCTGCTTGTTACATACATTTTCACAAAAACATTATAACCATTTTCCATGGGTTCACGGTTTAAAAAACCAAAACTTAAGGTACTCAAAAACCATTTTTTAAGTAGATCCAGCATTAAGTAGATTCCAGCATTAAAACATTAAGTCTTTGGTTGTTTACCTGATTGTGGGTTGTAAAAATTACATATTTAAACTTTAAAGCTCTTAGACTAATAGGATGGTGACATACTGACAAAAGCATGTGACACATTTACTGCAAAATATATTAATAACAAGTAAGAAAGCTCTACTCGAGACTACTCGACTATGAGATACCCTGGAACCCTTCTTCAAACAAATAATATTCCAGAATGCGTCGTTTCGATTCCACACGCGTAAAAAACTATACATGCACACACATGCACGCAGACACACGATGATATACGCTTCTATGCATATATGTGTTTGTACACATTGCAGGCCTCGTGGTGTCTCGCTGTCTTGCTTGCTCTGCCACGTGGGTTTTGTTACGTAAACTTCTTTGATTAATAATTCTGTTTATAGATGGACATTCGTTGAAACAAACTGCGCATGCAATATATGAACCTAACACAAAAAGAATTAAGTCTCTAGCTCTTATATCTTCGGAAATCGACGCGTTATACGGACAAACGGACATGGCTATATCAACTTTCACCCTGATCAAGATATATACTTTATGGGGTCTGCCACGCCTCCTTCTGCCTGTTACATACTTTTAATACGACTATTATACCCTGATTTCCCTTTTTTAATGGGTTCAGGGTATAAAAATATATCTTTTAACAATAAATAATATGTTTGTATTTTTTAATAAAAAATTGGATGGACTATTAATAATGTTAGGAGGCTCCCTTCTATTCATAAGTTTAATTACCTCTCGCAATCTTCAATAGCTTTACAATCATTTGAGGGAGTTTCCAATATGATTCTTTCGCGCTTTTTCATTTCTTCATCAACACGACGCATTTCACGTAACGCAGTTGCCACCTACGAAAAAGATTTTTATATTATTTGCAATTCAGAAAGTTGTTTCTTGGGAAAGAAAGTTGTTTCTTGAAATGTTATCAGATGGGATCGATATTTAAATAACAGCAACAATCTCTCGTAAAATAGAATAAGTTCAGATAAACAAAGATAATACCTCTCAACTAATAGTCAAGTTGTTAAGGATAGAATGTAGAGAAGCTAATACAGCAATATTTTGTTTTATTTTATTTAAAAAATATATTGACATATTGAGAGTCAAACTAAAATTATAATTTAACAGCATAACAAAAAATACAAGAGATTGTTAACAATAGTATTACCAACCCGATGGGGTATTTTATTTCCCAATCAGGCCAGCTATGTCGCAATTCACAACCATATATGGTTAGTGATACTACTGAAACTATGAAAAGAAAGTGTGAAATGAAAACTGTACTTTGAACTCTTATAACTCCATTTCTAGATGGACTATCTTTATGAAACTTTCAGAATATATTAATAGCATTCAAATTTATCTATTTGTCAAATTACAAGTCTCTAGTATTTGAAATACGTTTTTTTTTTTCAAATTGGAGCGAAGGGAGCGTGGCATCTAAAATGTGTAGAAGTTATGCTCGAAAAACGTAAAAAAGGTAAACGAATTTTCGATTTCTTATCGATAATTAAGGAATGGGATGAGTTATCGAAAAAACAAAATAAACTTGTACTGTGAAACTAAGATACGAGTATTCATGTAATGCATTTCAGCTCTCTAGCTTTTGTAGTTTCCGAAATCTCGACGTCCATACGGACGGACAGACGGACAGGGTTATTTCAACTTATTTTTTTGTGCTGATCAAGAATATATATACTTTATGGGATCTGCGACGTCTCCTTCTGCCTTTTACATACATTTAACATTATACCCTGAATTCCCATTTTCAATGGGTTCAGGGTATAAAAATTAGTAAAGAAAAACGAAAGTATTAACAATATTGCAAGATAGTTAAAAGAAGAAAGAATAAGAGATAAAAAGAAAAGTGTAAAGGAAGAACTAAAATAGAATATAGGATAGGATTGAGAAATCACTGCAAATAACATTGGCAACGTAATGTATACCAGAGTTTATGTCTGCAAGTGATTTCCCTAAGATAAGCTAAAAGCAAGGATTTTATATTAGGAAGAATGTAGCGGACAATAGTATCTAGTTGTTGGGGACGGAACTTAACAATTAAGACGCATCAACAAAGAGAAGGAATCAATATTCCCGTTAATCAATTTGTGCAGAAAAGCAATTCCTAAAATTTTTCTGCGATTGATTAACGATGGAAGATCAATGAGCTAAAGCCTACTATGGTAAGACTGTAATTGTAAATTACTGTGCCAGTTAAGATTCCTGAAGGTAAGAGAAGAAATTGTTTTTGGACCCATTCAATACGATCCTGATACAGTTTATGTTGCGGAGACCAAGCAACTTAGCAATACTTTTAGATAGTATGCACAAGCGAAATAAATAATTGTTTGGTAATAAAAGGATCTTTAAATTCATTAGACAAACGTTTAATAAAGCCAAGAACACTTTTGGCTTCATTTGTGATGGTAGACATATGAAGATTGAAATTGAGTTTACAGTCAAAAAGAACACCAAGATCTTTGACCGTAAGGATGCTTTGTAAGGAGTAAGTAAGTAATTTTATAATCAACAATATGAGGAACGGTACGACTGAAGGTCCTTGTCATACACTTTGAGCAATTTAGGTGCAACAGGTTTGCCACACACCAAAGTTGAAATGCATTCAGGTCATCTTGAAGGTGTAGATACCCAGTTGTACTGGAGTAAGGAAGGCAAAGTTTTACATCATCAGCATACATAAATATGGTAGAATAAGAGATACAACAAGGAAAGTCATTTATAAAAAGCGAAAAGAGTAATGGTCCCAAATGGCGACCATGAGGTACACCAGACGAAACAAAGATAAGTTTAGAAATAGCTGTTCTCAGCAAAACTCTTTGGGTTCTACCCTTCAAATAGGATGAAATCCAGCACACAAGTTTAGGGGAAAATTTTAAGCTTTATAATTAGTATCTGAAGTCACTAACATCAGCTTACATTTTTGTAGAAAAACTGTTATTGACAAGCGAAGTAAATTCAAGTATAGCATAGCATATAATTCGCAATACCTCTATAATTGGAAATATCATCTTCTTCCTTTTTATATAGAGGAATGAAGAAAGACTCTTTCCAAATTGAAGGGAACACAGAAGTTTTAGTAATTGTGACTGAAGAGAAACACTGTACCTTTTAATCACACAACTTGGAATGTTGTCAGAACCAGGAGAGAAAGATGATGTCAACGTCCTAATGGCTACAGCTAGAGAGGCTGCAGTGACCTTAGGAATATTAATAGAACCATATTCAGGAAGTAAATATGGATATGAATTGCTATAGAGATCAACAGAAGAATAAATGGATTGAAAAAATCTGCAAATAGATCAGAGGAATCCTGATCATTACGAGTGTTTTCAGCATCAAGGACAAATGCGGACAGCAAACCAGAATATTTACGCTTCAAGTTTACAAATGTGTAAAATTGTTTAGGATCTCGAGCAACTAAACATAACAACGAGAATTTAAAAGATGAAGTTTCAGGTTTCATTTCATGTTGTTTCATTTTTTTTTAAATTGTTTAAAATAATACCCAACCACATTTGTTAATTAAAGCCTATCAGTTGTTAGTATTGCTCAAATTCGTCAACTCGCTATTAGAACTTATTATAAGGCAAGTTAAGGCTTGCGCATTTCTGCGGCCCCCTTGCATTTCTTCGCTCTTTGACGAAGTTCAGTAGTAATTTCGTTAATACGCTCTATGTAGCGGTGTCGGTCCTCATCTGTAATATTACATTACTGTATACATGGATAGTTTATATTTAATATTTAATTTAAAATATTTGTTTTTGAACAGAATTACAAATTTTAAATAATATAAGTTACAAGTAGAGCTCATAGTCTAAATTTAGTTATGTAATGTGCTAATGATCAACTAATATAAATAATATGAGTCTTTTATTCAAATTACTTACCTCTCTTGCAAATACGCCACGTAATCGACTTTGTATTATTATTACGCTTCGTCGTATTCTTAAAAATTTAATTCGCAATTTCCAACCCCTATACGCGTGTTGTATTATAAGTATAGATTTCCTTACGTGCATATAGTACTTATTGTTTAAATAACGTCTCCAGTTTTTCTGTATAATTATCGAGTTGGCACTTCTTATAATTTTTCTTTCATCCTCTAATGGGTCATTTGCAGAACTTCTTAAAAATATTTTTGTTTTACCGATTTGCCACTCAGTTTCAGGGACTTTAAGTTCCTTTAATACAAGCAGTATATCATTTCGGCTATTAGAATATGTTTTATTTCTTATTAAACATTTGTATTTTGCGAGAAATTCGGAGAAAGTCAGATGAATAGGAAAGCCTTCCCGTCGTATTCGAATTATATCTAAAATTCCAAGATACCGTAATTGATCAAGTACTAAGGATTTATTGTAAATATCGGCTTGTTTAAGAGAATTCGGTTTTATACATCGTATATACCTAGAAAAAAAATTTAAGTGATTAAATTAAAGATTCAATAATTATTTACAAAGCTTTGAATATTAAAAATTTATTTCCATATTATTTTTGTATATTAAAAATTTATTTCCATCCAATTAATGTTAAATATGGTTACAATGGTTTTATAAATATCTATATCAATAGCTACAACGCTGAAACTAATTTTTTTTTTATATTTTACACTCAAAGTATTAGTTTTAAGAAAATCTATAGGGATATCGATATTTCCATCCATATTAATCTTATTTATTGTGTAAAAATCATCTTTATACAGTTTTACTGGATTTATTATGCCCCCAATGAACGAATAACCACCATAACTTTGTATACCCTGAACCCATTGAAAATGGGAATTCAGGGTATACTGGTTTTGAGAAAATGCATGTAACAGGCAAAAGGAGACGTCGCAGACCCCATAAAGTTATAAGTTAACACACGCCTATCAAATAGTGCTGACAGCGAATCATCAACTTCTACACCGGATGCCATTGCGACAGAGTTGCAGAAGCAATTGGACACCAGCATGCAAAAGCGGGCTGTCCACAGAAGATGCAAGCTCAGCGTTGTGTCGGCCCGGCCGCCGGCAGCGATGGCTTGGGGTCGCCATTTAGCTTTAAGTTGGTTTATTTTATAATCTTCTCCGAGAATGCTCACACGAGCTACAAAGAGATTCATTTAATAAAGTTATAAAGTGCTCTTGTCATAGTAACCCTTGTTATTACTTATATATTCACGTTCAGCACAAAAAAAGACGTTGATATAGCTCTGTCCGTCCGTCCGTATGAACGTCGAGATTTCGTAACTACAAAAGCTAGAGAGCTGAAATTTTACATGAATACTCATATGTTAGTTACGCAGTACAAGTTTTTTTTCGATAACTCATCCCAATTCCTTATTATCGATAAAAAAAATCGAAAATTCGTTTATTATGTACGTTTTTTAAGCCAATTTGAAAAAAAAAAAAAACAAGTAACAAGGCTCTAGTCGAGACGGCTCGACTACAAGATACCCTGAACTCGGCAAAAAAACTTAATATTCTTCTTCTTTACGCACGTATAAGAGCGCGCTCTGCTAACCGCGCAGTTGCTGCTGACGGTTGGGGATGGGATGGGCTATACTTTGAACGCTTATAACTCCATTTCTAGATGGACTATCTTCATGAAACTTTCAGAATATATTATTAGCATTCAAATCTGTCCATTTGCCAAATTACAAGTCTCTAGTAGTTGAAATACGTTTTTCTTTTTTTTTCAAATTGGGGGCGAAGGGGGCGTGGCATATAAAATCTGAAAATTACAAAATCTTCATATCCATAATATCTATCTAAATATACAATTTTAAGAGTCTAGTTAAAACGGTGTAATTATGCTCGAAAAACTAACAAAAAATAAACGAATTTTCGATGTTTTTATCGATAATTAAGAAATGGGGTAAGGTATCGAAAAAAAAACAAAATAAACTCATACTGCGTAACTAAGATACGAGTATTCATGTGAAATTTTAGCTCTCTACCTTTTGTAGTTTCCGAAATCTCGACGTTCATACGGACGGACAGACCTGGCTATATCAACTTATTTTTTCGTGCTGATCAAGAATATATATACTTAATGGGGTCTGCGACGTCTCCTTCTGCCTATTAAATACATTTTCACAAAACCATTATATCCTGAATTTCCATTTTCAATGGGTTGGCCGTAATATATATACGTGCGTAAAGAAGAAGAATATTAATCTTTTTTGCAGGGTTCAGGGTATCTCATAGTCGAGCCGTCTCGAGTAGAGCGTTCTTACTTGTTTTATCTTGGTATGTCGACTGAAGTATAAATTTAAAATTTCAACTCACGAAAACTTTAAACATCATTTTAGAAATTGAAACTCTTCTAGAGGGCTTATTGGAGACGCTTATCAAATGAGGATCTATAAGAGTATGTATTCAGAATAGAATAGACACACAAACACATAGCAGAAAATCAATATACATTTTTCACTCTGTGAGGAATCAATTCCATTACATACATTATCACAAAACTATTATACAACTTCAGGGTTTTAGTGATAGCATTAAGTAAATGTAATTTATTTGTAAATACATAGTAAATTATTAAAAATATTTTCTTAATTTAACAACCAGAACCTAACATCAACGAATAGTCATATAATTTAGATCGATCCCATCTCGTTAGTATTAATAAATATACTAAAAAGGCAGTAAACGATCCGAAAAATATTTGAATTTGTAAACGTAATTGTCCAATGTTAAATTAAATTAAAAAACATTTAAAAGTAAATATTTATTGATCATAAACTTACCAAAGTTTTGTATTGTGGAGTACATCAATTAAAGATTGTAATTGTTGACGAAATTGATCACTAACGGTAGATTTTGATTTACTTGTACCCCGTTGATTGGTTGATACATTTTGTATTAAATTGGAGCACGATTGATCCTTTTGTATAAAAAAAAAATACTATTAATTTTTATGAAGTAAAGATTTGAGAAATGCCATACATTTTTAAAAGTTTGTATCAATATTAACAATTATTAGGAGATACTCTGAAATACGCACTGTTTCTATAAAACGTGTAAATTTTTGTTACTTAATAATTTTCAATATTTCTACATGTTCCATTGAATACTTGTCAGTTTATTAAATATGGAGATTGATTAACATATTGCAAATATATAGTAAACAAATAAATCACAATTGCTATTCTTTGAATATGGAAGATTGCAATTATTTTATATATGTATGCAGAATTATAAAGGAAATACGTATGTATGGCGCACCAACATTATCTTTTAAAGAAACTTAATCTGCGAATGATCTATATAGATTTATAAAATGTTCAGGTCTCGATCTTATAAAGCTTTGGATATAAAGTTATAAAGTTTTATGAAAAAATCGTGTCGAACACAAAATTTTAACATTATATTATTTTTGTATCTCCTAGTTAGTTAATCAAGACTAAAACTTTTTGCATGTTTCAGTTAATAGTCTTTAAAAAATAATAGATCAATCGTATTCTTTTAAATAAATAACTTACCTGGCGTTTAGAAAGATCGCATAGAAATGTATGTTCACTGCGGCTCATGTAATCAAAAAGTACATCTTGTTGAATATCTCGATTTTTGTCAACAAATCCCTCAACTGAATAAATTACTTTTCCTGCGTAGTGTCTAATACCAAACTCTGTTTCCCAATGACGACGATCTAAACCCTTTATGTACATAGGATTGTATTCGAATTCCGCATGCAGATTACTCAAATAGGCAGAATCAGATCCCTTGGGCATGTGACATTGTTCAGTCAATAACTTAAATATACATCGAGGTGGTTTTTCTATAAGCTCCAAGCATAATGAATTATCTTTAAACTCAACGTGAGTATAATTTATATCTTCTTGTTTATACTAGAAAAAAGATCAAAGTTTTAGTAATAAGACTGTGCAATTTTTTAATAGGAATTTTGTTATTTTTTTTTTTTTTATATCTTGAACCCAGGCACACAGGCAGAAGGAAAAGTCGTAGACCCGTTGATAGAAGTATGTTTGAACGCAGAGATTTCGTTAACTAAAAAATCTAGAGAGCCTAAATTTTACATGAATACTCGTATGTTAGTTACGCCGTACGAATTATATATATTTTTTTTGATAACTCATCCCATTTCCTTATTATCGATAAAAAAAAAAGCGAAAATTCAATTACTTTTGTTTTACGTTTTTAAGCGTGCAATTTGCTAAATAGACACATTTTAGCGATATTATTATATTCTGAAAGAATATAGAAACGAAGTTATAAGCCTCCAAAGTATAACTCAACCAACCCCTAAGCCACGGCATAAATATAAAGTCTTAGTTTTTCTGCAGGGTTCATGATATCTCGTAGTCGAGCGGTCTTCAACTTTGGCATGTATACTCGGGTTGGCTACCCAAGATCAATAAGCTATGGTAGATATATCTACGCCTACAGGGGGCGTGGCAAACCGCAAAAGCTTATATCTCCTACATTTTTGGAGCTAGAAGCTTCAAAATTGGATGACCCAAAAATAAATTTTCAGCCTCTTTGGAGGCGTGGCATATCGAAAAATACCCTGTAATTTTCGCATTTTTTGGAGTATAACTAACCATATTTTGAAGTTATGTTACCCTCGGCTCTTTCTAAGAACTGGCAAAATTATGCGTCTACGCCCACTGGGGGCGTGGCAAATCGGCAAAGAAGTTTTTAGTGGCCAACTGCATCACCCATGCTTACAAATGGCTTAGTAATAATTGCTAAGATGGCAGAAAGCATTTTAACATAATTATACAAATATTAATGAATTTAAAAAATAATATTTAAAAATTTTCGATTAAAAAGCAAAAAGTTTCCAGCGGGATTCGAACCCAGCTTATTTTGATAATAACATGTAATCGTTAGCTAAACCTAAATAAGTTCACTGCTGCACAACACACAATTCAATAGCAATTCTTAGAATATTATAGAATGCAGCTTTTGTATGTAGGCATAGAAATTCAATTAATTTGCTCGCACAACAGTTTGTTGCTTGCAATGTACGTTTGCTAACTGCCGAAATATTTCGTTTATTAAATTTTTATTAAATAAATAAAATGCATCTACGGGAACAGAGTATCTCGCAATTAGTTGTGTAATTTCTTTGTTTGCGTTACTTTTTTATTTTTTATTTATATTCTCAATTAGCATAAATTACAGCTTTAACATCTGCTGAGTTGGCGAGCTTTTTCAGCACCTCTGGCTCCAATCATTTACGAAAACACAAATAAAAGCCAATAGAATATAATTTAATTTAGCTTATCATTTATTAATTTCATGCCGAATCCGTGGTATTTGTTTAGTTCACTATATGCGAAAACGCCTAAATAGGTGTTATGCACTTAAAATCAATTTTTGTATCGAATTACAGTTTAAGGAATAAAAAAAAATGCAAGTAGAAGGTAGAAAAAAACAGTTAGAGACTGCTCGACTATACGAGATCCCATGAATCCTGCATAGAATTGATATACTTGTTCAGAACGGGCGGAAAAGCGCGTACTCTAACTGAGTAGTTGATGCAATGGTTCGAGAGGCAGTTGGGTTGTACTTTGGACGCTTATATCTAAATTTCTAAATGGACGTAATAATAGCATCAAATGTGTCTGCAAATTACATGAAATTAAAATATGGTTTTTTAAAATCATTAAAAATTACAAAATCTCCGTGTCCATAAAATCTATCTAAATATACATACACTTACTCTAATAACTCTGCGTACACTCAAAAAAATATTTGTTTTTAAAGTTTAATCATTAATAGCGTTCAGTAGAAACAAGATACCGAAATTTTTATTTTTTATTTGTTTTTTTAATTATTAAACTTAATATTTAATATTTTATTTATTAAAACAAAAAACTAAAGCATAATATAACTATTTAAAAAAAGAATAGCAAAAAGAGACATTCCAAAAGTCTGCGTACATACGTAGAATCCTGCATACAAAGAGAGAATTCGCGATTACCATTAACTTTTTCAGCTTCTTTTTTTCGTTAATTATTTTCTCGGAAATTTGCAAGCACATTTTTTCAATTTTCGGCACGCGTTGCATCATAGAGAGCAAGGGAAAATAAATCTGCGTTGAAAATCACAAATCAATTTTAATTTTTTTGGAGGGCAAATCTTGGCGAGAAGTCAGACGATTGGTTGGGAACTCATTCTTCATGTCAGAGAGTATATGAAAACTACATTTCAACAGGCTCCATATTATCGAAGCCCCGATTTGGCCACCCTATGTTGCTGAAATGCAGGGAGAAAAAGCGAATTGTTCAGCTGGTGCTCTAAATCCAAGGATCACTAATCACCAAGGAAATCTTGAAGTCGCGGAAGGCGGGGTGTAATGGAAGAGTTGCCCGTTGGAAGCCACATGTTTCAAAGGCAAACAAAATAAAGCGTATGAACTTCGCCAATGAGCACTTTTCCAAACCGACTATCTTCTGGAACAAGATCATATTTTCGGATGAGAGCATGTTTTGTATATTTAGAATTCTTATCCAAAAATATGACCTTGTTCCAGAAGATAATCGGTTTGGAAAGGTGCTCATTGACGAAATCATATCTTAGCATAGAGAACATAGAGTGGGTGAGTCAGATAGAGAGAGAGAATAAAGAAAAAATTGCACGTAGTAGTGCTTCATATAAAATAGAACCATTTCGTTCAAGCGCTGGCAGCGAACTGACTAACGAATACTATATTGCTCGAGCCGAACTATAGAGCCGAGCAAAGCCGAAGATTATTAGCACATGAAGTCCAAATCTGGTGTGTGTTAAAATTTGTTCTACATGTCTAGTCTAAGTGTTGTATGGTTACTCTCGAGCTCAATCGGCTACGCTTAAAAAACGTACAAAATAGGAAACGGATTTTCGATATTTTTTTATCAATAATAAGGAAATGGGATGAGTTATCGTACTGCGTAACTAACATATGTGTATTCATGTAAAATTTCAGTTCTAACTTTTGTAGTTTACAAAATCTCTGCGTTCATACGTACGGACAGGCGGACAGTGCTGGTCAATAATATATACTTTATAGGTGCTGCCACGTCGCCTTCTGCCTATTACAACATACAATTTCGCAAAACCATTACACCCTGAATTAATATTTTAATGGATTCAGGATATAAAAATCAAAAGAAGTTCCGTTCATCTCAAGTAAAAACTAGGTAAAAATATATATTTCATAATTTTTGTGTATACTTACAATTGCGAGTTCCAAAGCAAAGACGTAATGATTAAAGAATTTGTGCAATTTTTCGTTAGTATAGTTAATGCAGAGTTGTTCAAATGAATTTTTTGTAAAATTTTCAAATCCGAAAATATCGAGAACTCCTAAAAATTGATTAAAATCGTTTCCAGGACTTGTGCAGATGTTTATTTTATTTACAAGCCAAGTAAAAGTCTTGGAGTATAATGCTCTAGCCATTGCATGTCGATTTTCTTTGGCCTTAAATAAAAGAAAAAAAATGTATATGTATTGAGTTTCACTTATATAAAATTAAAGATAACAAAATATTTGGTAAGTGAAAAATTACATTACTAAATGTAATACTCATACCTACACTTGCCCTCATAACTCTGCGTACACTCAATATTTGTTTTTTAAAGTTTGACCATTTATAGCGCTCAGTAGAAACAAGATATCGTACTTTTTTTGTATTTGTTTTTTAAATTATTAAACTTAATAAAAATTTCATTTCATTTTTTAATCGGAATCTAGGAATCGAATCTACAAGCTTGCGGGTATCCTCTGTGGTTATTTTGAGGCAATGGTATGCTGCCAAATCCTGCGCTCAAGTAAATCCCACAGATGCTCTATTGGATTCAAGTCAGGTGATGGGGCTGGCGTAGTCAACTGTTTTTTTTAACATTATAGAGGAGCCATAGCTTCACGTTACCATTACTCCTCCTCCTCCATGTTTCACGGTTGGAATCAAATTTTCTTTTTCGAAGGCTGCTTCTCTTTTTCTCCAAATCATTTTCTTCCCCTTAATTCCAAATATACAAAACTTGCTCTCATCCGAATATATGACCTTGTTCCAGAAGCTAGTGGGCTTGGAAATGTGCTCATTGGTGATGGTGTTCGCTATTTTGTTTGCCTTTGAAACATGGGACTTCCTACGAGCAACTCTTCCATTATACCCCGCCTCCTTCCAAATGCGGCGAACAGTTTGAGTGGACACTGTTTTGTTGAAACGTTCCGTGACTTCAAAGCATCCTTGGTAGTAATCCTTAGATTTGGAGGCACAGCTGAACAATTCGCCTTTTCTCCCTGCATTTCAGCAACAAAGGATGGCCAAATACTCTCTGACATGAAGAATGAGTTCTGCCAACCAATCGTCTGATTTCTCGCCAGGATTCGCCCTCCAAACGCAATTTTAAAATAAATTTGCGATCTTCAACGCAGATTTCTTTTCCCTTGCTCTCTATGATACAACGCGTGCCGAAAATTGAAAAAAAAGTTCGATATCTTGTTTCTATTGAGCGCTATAAATGGTGAAACTTTAAAAACAAATATTTTCTCGAGTGTACGCGTTATGAGAGAAAGTTTATGTATGTACATAGTAAACCTTAAGATTCCAAGCTCTCACGATGTAAAGCCGCGCTTCAAAAACGAAGTCAAATTCAAGGCCGGTATCCAAAACATAGCAAAAATAAACACAAGCATGAAGACTGCTCGACTACGAGATCCCTTGAACCTTCGAAGAACTGATACATTCCAAGAAGTCAATACTTCGTCGATCGACTTTCGTAATTAAACTTACAGATTATTAGTATGACATTCATATGTATGTACATATACTGTAGTGGGTCTGCCAGGCCACATTCTGCTTGGTACATACTTTAAAAAAAATCATTATATACTGGTTTCCCATTTTCAATGGGTTCAGGGTATAAGAATTGAACTCTCCGGCAATTTAAACTAAAAATCGTTTAAACAATTCAAAATTGAGGTAGGCACAAGCCCAATGTTCTTGTCCCATGCACTCATAAAAACATGTAAATGCCACAGCAGACACACACATATCTGTGTGTGTGTGCGTGTGCAGGTTTGCAAGATCTACCCAACAGCAAATATAGGGAGTTAAAATTGTTTCAGGCAGCAAGAGTATCATAAACAGGACATATAAATGCTTACACATGTAGCGACGGAGAATGTGTGTGTATGGTCATCGCGAAATAATATTCTTTTTTATGATATTCACACTTTCATACCCTTTCCACAACTAATCATGAAAACGCTTGACAATATTTTGGATGAGCATGGTAAAGCCATTGAAGAATTCGGTATACTCTTAACTGAGAAGAGAAACAATGAAATCGCGTCGAGAAGAAATTAAAATTTTTGTGTACTGCTGTTTATATATTTATATATATATTTTATTATACTTTGTTCCCAAAGGGAAAAAGAGTATATTGACTTTGTGCAATGTGCGTCTTGCTGTCCGTCCGTCTGTCCATCCGTCCGCCCGTCTGTCCGTAACGCAATATTTTTCGGCGATATTAGAGCTAGAGACTTGAAATTTTAACCATATTCTCATGTATGCTCTCGAATTATAAAGAGTGAAAATTTTCACGATCCGCAAACTAGGGGCGTGGCAAATCGGCAAATCGTGGCGCCCGTATGCCAGTAATCGTAATAGTTAATGAGCTAGAGAGTTGCAATTTGAAATGTATACTCGTGGTGACAACCCAAGTTCAAAAAGCTATGGCGGATATATCTGCGCCCATTGGGGGCGTGGCAAATCGGGAAAAACCTAGTGATTTTTTCAAATTTTTAATATATTTTGAACACTATTGACACTAGAGACTTTAAATTTGGAATGTATACTCCGGTTGACTACCCAAGATCAATAAGCTATGGTAGATATATCTACGCCCACAGGGGGCGTAATTGCTAAGATGGCAGAAAGCATTTTAACATCATTATAAAAATATTAATGAATTTTAAAAATAAAATTTATAATTTTCGATTTAAAAAACAAAAAGTTCCCAGCGGGATTCGAACCCAGGTCCCTTTGATAATTACACGTAATCGTTAGCTAAACCTAAATAAGTTCACTGCTACACAACACATAATTCAATAGCAATTCTTAGAATATTAATTTGTGCGCACAACATATTTGTTGCTTGCAATATAAGTTTATGTATTAAATGTTTATTAAATAAATAAAATGCACCTATGGGAACAGAGTGTATCGCAGTTAGTTGCGCCTAACTGCAACGTTCTTACTTGTTGATAAATAAATTTGTATATATTTATCTATGATGGAATTAGAATGAAATAATTATGTTTAGAATTCTAGAAAATTACTTTCGCTATTGCCAGAACTATTTGCCAAATTACATGTTTAAAAGCAATTTTTTTAATTTGAGCCGAAGGGGGCGTGGCATCAAAAATCTAAAAAAAAAAATATAATCCTTAAATTTGATGCCTCTTGCTCAATCGGTGTACAAACTTCTCTTTAAAACATAAAAAGCAGAAGAAATTTTCGAAAAATAAGAACAAAATAAACTTGTATTGCGTATGTAACAAACGAGTATTCTATAAAATTTCACCTCTCTACCTTTTGCAGTTTACGGAATCTCACCGTTCATACGAATAATCGGACGAACAGACGGACAAGGCTATATCGATTCATTTTTTAGCGCTGTTGAAGAATATATACTATATAGTGTCTGCGCGTCTCCTTCTGCTTGCTATATACATTTTCACAAGGTTCCACCCATTTTCCATGGGTTCAGGGTATAAAAAATCACAAACTTAAGCTACTCAAAAAAAATTTTTTTGCAGATCAATAATTTCTAGCATTTAAACATTAAATCCTTGGTTGTTTACCTGATTATGGGTTGTAAAAATTACATATTTAAACTTTAAAGCTCTTAGACTAATACGATGGCGACATACTGATAAAAGCATGTGGCACTTTTACTACTTAATTATTCGAACCCTGAGCCCATTGAAAATGGGAAATCAGGGTTTAATGGTTTTGTTAAAAGTATGTAACAGGCAGAAGGAGACGTCACAGACCCCATAAATTTTGATCGATCTGTCACGTCTTCTGCCTATTACACATATTTCACAAAACCAAAGCTCTCGTCCATTTAAATTGGTATCAAAGAATTCTACGTTTCTTTTCTGTGTGCATAACAAATAACCCAAGCACGAAAAAACACATACACAATGTTAAATACACACTTTGTTAACTGCGCTTGGATGTTTCCAGGCGGTGTTTCAATTGTGTGAGCACATTTATATAATATATTATATTCCCACTTACCTCATGGAGTTTTAATGGTATTTCCGTAATGTTCCCTCGAACGTTTATCTGGCGTAATAATAGAACAATTTTAAGCTCATCAGCACTGAGGCCGAGTATTTTAGATAATATGACAATGATTTCTTTATCAGCTTCCGAAAACTCGCATCGTTCACCGTCTATATCCATAAATTCAATATTGCCTAGCCATAATATTGAGCTTAAAACTCTAAAAATACAATCTATATCTGATTGTGGAATTTGCAATACTGTAAGAGCCATTGTCAGTTCATTAAATTTCCTTGACTCTAAGCTTATGTCCACTGAAACAGCTTCAGCAGTATTTAAATATCTATAAAATTCAGGAGGTTTTAAATACAAAGTTTCTTTCATTTCCTTGTTTGTTTGTCCTTGCGCTACTAACTGATACATAACGTGATAGTTTCGTTCTCCTGGTCCTTGAAATGTAATCCGTGATTGCTCAAGTAAATAGTCTTGTATTACACAACCTTCAATGGTGTGTTTCTCGTTGAAGCACACTTGCATGAATTTTCCAAAACGGGAACTATTATCATTGCGAATAGTTTTAGCATTACCTAAAATATATATTTATTTAATATCAAAAAATTGTAAATAATGTATTAAGTTTTATATGAACTACCACTACTTCTCTAAGACTAAACCAATAATAACGTGGCAGTCGGACGTTACCATACTACTTGTTCAAGCATGAACCTGCCACATAAATAAAAACATTAAAAATAGGCAATAGTCGATAGCCTGCGCGTTATCTGACGCAAAGTAATAGACATGTCATCCCTTAGTTGCACCAACAAACGCAGCGAGTAATAAAGATGAAGCGTGAGCCTAGACAACAGCCCAACGATCAAACTGCACTTGTGTGAATGGAATTAATTTTACCCTTCCAATGACTGGAAGTAATTTTAAGGTATATAAAGACTAGGCTTTTAAGAAATAAACAATTCAATTTTTGAATTCTGTAAATGTGGAGTTGTTTTCATTTAACTCTCTAACAATATTCATTCATTATTTTTGTGATAAATATTGAATGCCTACCTCTTCAATTTTAAAAAGCTTTAGCGCACATCTAGATATATCCGTAATATACTTTTAGACTTGGTTTGTCAACCATTTTCACAATTTTAACCTTTTAACGCTCAAGGATGTCTTCAGACACTTATTTTATTTTTTATTTAAAAAAAAATAAATCACACCAAAATACTTAGAAAAATGCTTTGAAAGCTTTCCAAGGCTTTTTATTACTTTTTATTTTCAAAAACACAAAACTAGTGATCAACTGCATGTAATGTTTTGTAGCAATTATTAAATTTATAAAAGTAATCTCTCAATAATATTTTGTTTGAAGGTATGTATATTTACAATTGAAATTCGTTTACAAAAATAAAAATATGTCACAATATGATAAGTATCTTGAGACACTTTTGGGGCTCTAAGCAACTTTTTTGTCAGCAGCTAGTTGAAAACTGTTTGCAATTTTGAGAGTATACTCTGGATTTTAATATTAAAAACTAACATATTAGATATACATATAAAGATGGCAAACCGGGTTCGATTCGAATTATCCGATTTAACTGATGAACGATTTTGGAATTGTTTGAGACAGTGCCCTCCGATAGAGAAGTGTCCGAACATTGAGTTAACTGACGACAAAGAATATTATTTAAATATGGTAGAAACTCTTGCTTGCTGAATGAAGAGAATGCCATGATGAAGAGAATGTGCACAATAATGGTCAACAATCTGAGCCTATTAGGACATCCTTAAAAAGACCACGATCATCACTACCAACTATTGAAGATATAGCATGCGCAATGTACTTTGGAAGGACAACAAGGCCGTAGGTGTTTGCTACGGATAGTATAAACGAAATAAGCATTACGACTGGCCGTTAGGACAGGAAGACAAAGCAAAATATTGTTATTGATTGCCGATTGCGTCGATCACATGGATGGACTTATGGGCCTTTATCACATAAAAACTAAAACCAGAGGTACTGCTACTACTATTTTTTACCATTGTATTGATAAGCAGATTTGTTTCTGCCTTATATTCTTTATAGGCGAATCCAAAAACAAAACGCGATTAGTGACAAATTGATGGAAATTCCCGATGTTCGCGAGTGAATTGCTGAAGGATTGGTGGCGTTTCAAAATAATCAGCATCCTATTTATACAGGGCCCGATACAGTCCCTATTTAAGCGTACAGACAGGTCACGACTTGATTGGATCGGGACAGTAAGAGACGGTGCAAGCTCATTCATTTGTGAAAAATATATTTTACATTTATGCTGCACTTCAACAAAAAATTGTTTCAAAATATACCATACGAAGAAATAAATTTAACATTTCTATTCAATACTTTTGTTTTACGCTCAGATGCCCAAGAGTGTCTTGAGACACTTATTACCATTTTTGCAGATGACAGCACCTTAATTTACCTTTTAAAAAATTGTTCAAATTATTCTTCTCCAATAGTTTAGAACCCAGCATTAGAGAGTTATGTCTATAACATCAATAGAGCTCCAGATATATAAGCATTTATATAAACCTCTATTTAGCCAGATCTTATTTGCCACTGCCCTTGTAGACGTGGATATAAAGTCGATTTTTAAGGACAGCCTTTCGAGCTCTGCAGCTGTTGAGATGATGTTTTAGTCAATTTGCCAGTCGGTGTATCACAAAACTCTTCACACTATAAGTCGAGGGATTTCACGAGTATATATTCCAATTTCACAACTTTAGCGTCAAAATGATTAGTATTCATGTCGACAGACGGACGGACAGAGGACAGGAAAAATGCAATTTTCGAGGCAGGTAGGCGGCTGAACGGTCGGAGAATGAGTCTCGAGCCGCGAAAGAAGATAATTGCGGACTCTCACTCTCGAGAGGGTGAATCGAGTAGATCGTGACAATTTACATAACGGGCGTCATCGGCGAACGATTGCGAACAAAGCCAAGAAATAAAGTTAGAAATTAAAGCGAACCCTTGCCACGCTTTTGAGTAGTTAATGAATGTAGATGGAAACCCTCCCGTTTTAACTCAACAAATCTGCCGCGGTGTATACTGGTATGGAGGGATAGAAATACTAACTGGTACGAGCGTGGTTACGCCCGTTCGCCGGAAGGAGAAATATTCGGCAATTAAGATTGCGTGACCTCGAGAGAACAGCGGTGGTGACGCTAGCAATTTCCTCCATATCAATTTTTCTGCGGCTAGCCACGCCTACTGTTGTCGTAAATATAACCGCCATATCTTTTTACCTTGGGTGGTCACCGCGAGTATACATTCCAAATTCCAACTCTAGCTCATCAACTAGTAAGATTACTAGCATACGGTAACATGCATATTCCAATTTTCCACGCCTCTAGTGGGCGGATCGGGAACATTTTTACACTTTATAATGATTTTCCTGGCGAAAAATGCCAAAATCAATATACTCATCTCACTTCGTAAACAATTTTAGATTATGATCGATATGAGATGATTTGAGTATACAAGTTATCACTCAAGCGAATCTTATGATAAATATAAACTTTCAAATTACTTAACTCACTCTTTCCAACTATAAACAAAGCTATAGTAATAATAACGTAAAAAATAATGAATCCGTAGGTATAAAGAAGGCTATAGAAGATACGTAGGTGCCTTAACAATGTTTAGAAACAAAGTCACAGGTAAGGGCAAACGATATCCCAACTAATCTCGGAACCGTACTTAATTTTGAGGCAATAATTGACAGATTAGATTTTGCAAATAGTGGCAATGCACATTTTAGAATAAGAATTAAGCATACTAAGACAGGGTAGTTTATCAGTTCTTGAATATTACAGCCTGGTTAATAAAAATGTAACTCACTTAATAAATAACACTATTGTGACATATTGTGACAAAGCTAATGTAATAAGTTAATTAAATAATATAAACAGGGGCAACGATTTACGAGTTTTCATCACAGGCCTTAATGGTTCATTATCAAACATTTTGTTTTCTGCTAAACCAGAAAACCTTCCAAATGCTTTAGCAAAAGCAAATTATCAAAGCTAATTGATTAATTCCATTAATATCCAACAATCGAATGCAAATAAAAACAAGTAAGAAAGCTGTAGTCGAGACTGCTCGACTACGAAATACCCTGTGCCCTGCAAAAAAAAATATGATACTCTCTCTGCTATATATGAGTATATGATACTCAACTGCGCAGTTGCTGCTCTTGCTTGGGGATGGGTTGGGCTATACTTTGGACGCTTATGACGACTCCATTTATAGATGGACGATCATTATAAAACTTTAAAAATATAATAATAGTGTTTGTATAACGTTTCCAAATTTAGACGGATGGGGGCGAATTTGTCGCTGGTATCCAAAATCTATTCTCGATTCTATCTCGATCGATTATATTCTTTTATTTGAATACATTTCTGAAATACATTTTTTACACGTTTGGGGGTATGGAGGTGAATAGGGGAACGGAATCCAGAATCTGACAAAAACCAAAATTGTATTAAATTAATATCTATATATATGTATAAGACTTGGAGACGCTAACTCTAAAGATGAACAAGATATAATATTATAACGGATTCTCGACAAATTATTATATCAATAACTCTTATATCTCGTACGGACCTAACACAAAAAGAATGAAATCTCTAGCTCTTGTATCTTAGGAAATCGACGCGTTCAAACATATCAACTTTTCTCGTCACCCTGATCAAGAATATATATACTTTATGTGTCTGCCACGCCTTCTTCTGCCTGTTACATACATTTAACAAGACCAATCTACCCTGATTTCCCATTTTCAATGGGTTCACGGTATAAAAATATGATAATCGCTAATCAAATCATCACAAAATCAAAAACAACCTTATCCCTCAAGACCCCACACATTTCCACTGAAAATAATAAAATTTACGATAGCGAACCCTCACCCGACATCGAAACTATACAATCAGCTGATAGCAGCCATGAGTATACAAATATTAATATAATTGGACAAAGCTATACAAAACTCTTAAATACATATGAAATTGCGAAATCTGCAATAACAAGTCCATTCAAGATACCCTGAATCCATAATATCTATCTAATTATACAAATTTCCAAACAGTGTAAAAGTTAAGCTTAAAAAAACATAAAAATGTAAAAAAAAGTTTAATTTTTTATAGATAATTAGAAAATAGGATGCGTTATAAAAAAAAAAAAGAAAGCTCTAGTCGAGACTGCTTGACTACGAGATAGCCTGATCCCTGATAAAAAAATTAATATTCTTCATCTTTACGCACGTATAAGCGCGCGCTCTGCTAACTGCGCAGTTGCTGGCTTGGGGGTGGGATTGGCAGAACTTTGGACGCTTATAAATCCATTTCTAGATGGACTATCGTCGTGAAACTTTCAGAATATAATTATAGCATTAAAATGGTCATATTTGCCAAATTGCAAGACTCTAGTATGTGAATTAAGTTTTTTCCAAATTTGAGCGGATGGGGCGAATTTGGTGCCGGTATACAAAATCTAACAAAAATTGTATTAAATTAATATCTATATATATGCAGAAGACTTGGAGACTCTAACTCTAAATATGAACGAGATATAATTTTATAACTGATTTTCGATAAATGTTAAAATCGATAACTCTGAAACGAAAAGAATTATCGATTTGCTGAAATAAACTCGTATACCGCGTGCAATACACGGACCTAACAAAAAAAGAATGAAGTCTCTAGTTTTTATAGTTGCTGGGATCGATGTGTTCATACATACATACGGACGGACGGGCAGACCGACAGCGGTACATGGACTTCTTTCTCGTCACCCTGATCAAGAATATATATACTTTGTGAGGTCTGCCACGCCTCCTTCTGCCTGTTAAATACTTTTAACAAAACCATTATACCCTGATTTCAGATTTTCAATGGGCTCAGGATATAATCAAGTAAGAAAGCTGTAGTCGAGAATGCTCGACTACAAGATCACCTGAACCCATCTTCGAACGAATAATATTCCG
This sequence comes from Drosophila stalkeri, assembly GCA_035047405.1. Lineage (NCBI taxonomy): Eukaryota > Metazoa > Arthropoda > Insecta > Diptera > Drosophilidae > Drosophila > Drosophila stalkeri. The sequence continues at coordinate 158,967 of JAWNPR010000123.1, forward strand.
AAAATTATTCGATTCGTTTCTGCACGCATAAAAAAGTATACATGCATATGCACACACACACGCACACACACACATATATACACATACACACGCTGATCTACGCTTGTACGCATGTATGTGTGTACATACATACGCATTGCAGGCGTCTTGCTGTCCCGCTGCTTAGCTTGCTCTGCCACGTGGGTTGCGTTGCGAGAACTTTGATTAATAATTCTGATTCTAGAAATACATTCGTAATCACACGTTCAGATTGTGATCATGACATTCATATCTATATGCCAAAACAAACTGTATGTCTTTAGTATTTGAAATAAATTTTTTATACATTTGGAGGTGTGGGGTGAATTGGGGATCGGAATACAAACTCTGACAAAAACCGAAATTGTATTAAATTAGTATCTATATATATGCAGAAGGCTTGGAGACTCGTAACTCTAAAGATGAAGGAGATATAATTTTATAACTGATTCTCGATAAATTGGTATATCGATAACTCTGGATATATAAGACTTATCGAATGAATGAAGTCTCTAGCTCTTGTATCTTCGGAAATCGACGCGTTCAAACATACGGGCAGACGGACATGACTATATCAACTTTTTTCGTCACCCTGATCAATATATATACTTTATGGGGTCTGTCACGCCTCCTTCTGCTTATTACATACTTTTAACAAAATCATTATACCCTGATTTCCCATTTTCAGTGGGTTCACGGTATAAAATGCCTGGAAAACGATTGAGCTTTGAGAGAATTGTGGACATATTTTCTGTGCCCAGGAGAACGGCTTATAATGTGATAAACCGGGACGAAAAAGAAAACAAGCTGTTTTCAAAGATGGAAGGAGGGGCGAAAATAAAGTTAACTAAACGAGTAGAGAGAAGTGAGCGCTAATCCGCATATGTATTTCTTCCAGAAGTCTTGCCAAAGAGGTGAAGGAAGAATGTGGCATTTTGTGGCGAAAGAAAAATAATGCAATTTTGTAATTTATTTATTTATTTTAAGACATTAGCATATCGTGAGTCAAATAAAAATATAATTTAACAGTCTACAAAGAATACATAAAATTGTTTCAATAGTATCACCAACCCGATGGGGGTATTTTATTTGCCAGCCCGGCCAGCTATGTCCTAATTCACAAGTCAGTGACACTATTGAAACTAGTTAAAAGAACAAAGAATAAGAGGTAAAAAGAAAAGTGTAAAGGAAGAACTAAAATAGAATATAGGATAGGATTGAGAAATAACTGCAAATAACATTGGTAACGTAATGTATATCAGAGTTTATGCCTGGGCACTGCAAGTGATATTCCTAAGATAAGCTAAAAGCAAGGATTTTATATGAGGAAGGATTTTAATTAGGAAGACGAGAAAGCTCTAAGGAAAATACGTGATATTATTTATTAAAACTAACACTTAGAATATGAAATGCACTGTGCAACGAATAATCCGTAGTGCACACAGGTAAATGTAGCGGACGATAGTGTCTAGTTGTTCGGGACGGAACTGATCAATTAAGACGCATCAACAAAGAGAAGGAATCAATATTACCGTTAATCAATTTGTGCAGAAAAGCAATTCCAAACATTTTTCTGCGATTGATTAACGATGGAAGATCAATAAGCTAAAGCCTACTATGGTAAGACGGTAATTGTAAATTACTGTGCCAGTTCAAATCCTTTAAGGTAAGAGAAGAAACTGTTTTTGGACCCATTCAATACGATCCTGATACAGTTTATGTTGCGGAGACCAAGCAACTTAGCAATACTTTAAGATAATATGCACAAGCGAAATAAATAATTAAATAAAAGGATCTTTAAATTCCTTAGACAAACGTTTAATAAAGCCAAGAACACTTTTGGCTTCATTTGTGATGGTAGAAATATGAAGATTGAAATTGGGCTTACAGTCAAAAAGAACACCAAGATCTTTGACTGTAATGATGCGTTGCAAGGAAATGTTACTAATTTTATAGTCAGCTATATGAGGAACGGTACGACTGAAGATCATCGCCATACACTTTAAGCAATTTAGGTGCAACAGGTTCGCCACACACCAAAGTTGAAATGCATTAAGGTCATCTTGAAGGTGTAGATGCCCAATTGTACTGGAGTATGGAAGGCAATGTTTTACATCATCCGCATGCAGAAATATGGTGAAGAGTAATGGTCCTAAATGGATATCCTGAGGTACACCAGACGAAACAAAGATAAGTTTAGAAATAGCTTTTTTCAGCAAAACTTTTCAAATAGGATGAAATCCAGAACACAATTTTGGGGAAAAATCCTAAGCGTTCAAGCTTTAGAATAAGTATCTGGCGATGAACTGAGTCAAATGCTTTAATGAAGTCAGTATAAATAACATCAGTTTGCATTTTTTAGAAAAAACTGTTATTGACAATCGAAGTAAATTTAAGTAAATTAGAGAACGTTGATCGATTGTGAACAAAAGCATGTTGGGATGGTTGAATAATCGATTTGCAAAAATGTTGCAATGCCGACGTTATAATTCAAATAACTTCGGAAGTATGCCAACATATTTTTGACACTGATATTATTGAAGTTTTTGTTGATTTATTTTTTACATATTGAATTTTTATTTTTTATTTTTATATATAGATAATGAACTAATATTAAAAACAATTGTTTTTTGCATTATTGACTTAGATATTTACATTCAAAATAAAAAATCAAATTTTTGTTCAGTGTACCAACTCATTGTTAACAGACTGTATATCTTGTAACTTGTAAAACCATTGTAGTTATAAACAACATTACCTACACAAATGAAAAAGAAAAATAATTCAACTATGTAAAACATGACCAATTTACAAACTATTTAGTTACGATTAGAAAATACAAGTACTTTATCAAAATGTTTATAGAATCGGAAAATAACCATTCAAAAATTACGTTTATTCTATTTATAATAATTTGTATTTTTATAATGATAAGGATTCTTAAATTTTTCCCAAAGACAACTTTTAATCCTATTACATTTTTAGTTTCAATACCATTCAGTGATCAAAATATTCAAAATCAAATGCTATAAACATTCATAAATTTCTTATGACGAGAATCAGGCACGATTCGTGTTAAGAAAGGGAGGAATTATCATCCAGCTACTCAAGCGAATTTCATGATAAATATAAACAACTTTCAATTTTCAATTAGTTCAGGGTATAAAAATAAATAATAAATAAATGAAATAACTGACACAATATTTGAATGATTATTATGTATTCGTTTATATCTTACTAAATTATTCATATTTGATATACTACATTCCTTTTAAATTAACTCCAAAATATTTTTTTTGTATTACCAAATGCTTCCAATATAGTATTCGCTTCCAAAATTTGTTGTTGAATCCAAGTCGAAACATTAGAGGTTATGGCACATAAATATTGTAAAACAAATTTAGTAGACTCTGTTTTTCCAGCTCCAGATTCTCCAGATATAAGGCAGGACTACAAAGTTTACAATAAAACATAACAAAATTTTAACTTCATTTGAATATATCAAAAATAATAAATTAATAGTGGTACAGATGTATATTATGTTTCTGGACATTAAATCAACTAAAATTGAAATGCTTTGAAACAAACGACATTTTAATCACAATTCGAATATCCAGCAATTTTACGATTGTAAACTATTTGTTGGAGTCTCAGGCTGATAAGGAAATAAACTATTATATTTTGAAACGAATTTATAATTTACGCTGAAGTAGTATTTGCAATCGATGAAAAGTAATAACAACTTTAGAAAACATATATATTTTTGCAGCTGTAGTTCTTAGTTACTTTCGATTGCAGAGTATCCAGTCGAAAAAATGCATCTTTCACATTTTTATGATTCAATGGTTCTTCAAATTTGTACAGTAATCTTTTTATTATTTGTATGAATGAGGTGAAAATATACATTAATAATCACTACATACCTGATTAATTTTTTCTTCAACAATGCTTCGATAGGCGGCTTCAGCTAACGCAAAAACATGAGGATCTAATGACCCCATTTTGGCTTTGTGATATTGCTGCACATAATCCTTTATAAACATGTTTATAAATATATGTTGTTAGTGAACAAAATACATATAATTAAAAATTTTTATCAGCACTTTTCATTCTTACACATTTCTAGCGTTTTCTTCTAAGATGTGATCTCGAAAACGTTTTATGACCGCAATTATATTTATAGGGATAGAAACAAACGTGTAAAGTAATTCTACTGAACGGAAGAGAAATACTATAATGAAAATGCATTTCAAATATATTAAACGATACTTCAGGAACAAAAACAATACTCAATGAGTCCAAAAAATATTACCACAAAAGACATTTCATTAATTAATTCTAAATACAAAGTTCTATCAAACAGAGCGTCCAAATAGCAAAATCTTTTTTTTTGATCAGGGCGACGAACTAAGTCTTAGCCTCGCCCGTCCGCCGTATGAACGCAGATATTTCGTAAACTCCAAAATCTAGAGAGCTGAAATTTTACATGAATAATCGTGTATTACTTACGTAGTACGAATTAATTTTATTTATTTGATAACTCATCCCATTTTCTTACTATCGATAAAAATATAAAGTTTTGCTGTGTTTTTATTTAGTATATAGTTATATTTATTGATACTGAGATTATGTAATTTACAGATTTTGGACACCACGACCCCTTCTTCACAAATTAGGAAAAACTTATTTCAAATCAACTGCATCAACTACGCGGCTAGCAGAGCACGTGTGTAAAGAAAAATAGTAACTTTTTTTTTACAAGAATTCAGGGGACTATAGCTGTACTTATTTTTCATATTTTGGATATCAGCAAAAAATATTAATCAGATTCGTTAATCAGAAGACCACTTGAACTAGATTGCCTATGAACTATATGAAATATTTAGTACAGTCAACTTTTACAGTTTATACAATTTCAATAGAAAATGTAGCGCAGCAGCTAATAATTGGTCTTAAATTTAGTTTTCTTAATTCTTTGCTTCGTCATTATACCCGGAACCCATTGAAAATGGGAAATCAGGGTATAATGGTTTTGTTAAAAGTATGTAACTGGCAGAAGGAGGCGTGGCAGACCCAATAAAGCAAATATATTCTTGATCAGGGTGACGAGAAAAGTTTATATAGCTATGTCCGTCTGTCCGTCTGCCTGTCCGTAATTTTGAACGCGTCGATTAATGAAGATACAAGAGCTAGAGATCTCATTCTTCATTGTGTTAGGTCCGTATATTACACGCGCAGTATGAGTTTGTTTCCAAAATTCGATAACTCTTATATTTCCATAGTTATCGATATTACAATTTATTGAGAATCAGTTATAAAATATATCTCGTTCATCTTTAGAGTTAGAGTCTCCAAGTCTTCTACATATATAGATATTAATTTTATTCAATTTCGATTTTTGTCAGATTTTGTATGTCGGTCCTCAATTCACCCCCACACACCCAAATGTATAAAAAATTGATTTCAAATACTAGAGACATACAGTTTGGTTTGGCATATAGATATGAATGTAATGATATTAATCTGAACTTTTGATTAGGAATGTCCATATAGAAACAGAATTATTAATCAAAGCAGTTCTCGCAACGCAACCCATGTGGCAGAGCAAGCGAGGCACCGGGACAGCAAGACGCCTGCAATGCGTATATACATACATACATACATATATGTATGTATGCGTCATCCATATAAATTTGTATGTATGCGTACAAGCGTAGATCAGCGTGTGGCTGCGTGCGTATATATGCATATAAAGCTAATTCTAAAAGAGTTGAGATTTCTAAAAAAAATCGTTAAATATTCAATAGAATTTGTAGATCATATACTGAAACTTCATTACATTCCATAAAATAATACTGGGGGTGGGTTGGGCTAAACTTTGGACGCTTATAACTCCATTTCTAGACAAACGATCTTTATGAAACTTTCTGAATATAAGAATAGCACTAAATTGGGTCTATTTTCCAAGTTGCAAGTCTCTAGTATTTGTATTATGTTTTTCCAAATTTGGGGGATTGGGGCGAATTTGGGACCGGTATACAAAATCTAACAAAAATCCAAATTGTTTTGAATTCGTATCTATATACATATATGCGGAAGACTTGGAGACTCTAACTCTAAATATGAACGAGTTATAATTTATAACTGATTCTCGATAAATGTTAAAATCGATAACTCTGAAAAGAACAAAGTTATTGATTTTCTGAAATAAACTCGTATACCGCGTGCAATACACGGGCATTACAAAAAAGAATGAACTCTCTAGCTCTTATAGTTTCTGACGCGTTCATACATATGGACGGACAAACGGACGGTCAGAGGGACAGAACTATGTCAACTTATTTTTTTGTGCTGATCAAGAATATATATACTTTATGGGGTCTGCATCGTCTCCTTCTGCATGTCACATACATTTTCACAAAACCATTTGTGAATCCCCTGAATTCCCATTTTCAATGGGCTCAGGGTGTAACAAAAAAGCTCTAGTCTAAACTATAATAAAAATAATTTTCCAAGAATTATTCGCTTCGTTTCTGCATGCGTTACAAAATGTACGTGCACAAACACGCTCGCACAGACGCGCTGATATACGCTTGTACGCATGTACATACAGTATGTCCATTAATTGTTTGCAAAATGAAAAAAGTCATGCAAATGCAACTTCGACATCATATTTTACTAGGAAAGGCACTTTTTTTCATAATTTTTTTTTTGCAGGGCTCTTCTCTTATGTATTCTTAGCGAAACTAAATAAGAAAAATTAGGAGAATAGCAACAGAAACATGAAAAATAATGCAAAATACAAAAATACAGCAAATATTGGCTGTCTATTAATTCTTTGCAAAATGCAAACATTAGTTGAAAGAAGACGGGTAAAAAGCTAACGGGACATCGAAATCAAGAACGGCTGGTCTCGTCTTTTTTGCTCGTCTTCCTCGAATTCATTCGCTAAAAAGAATTTCTTGAAACCACTACTACGTCTTACATAATTTGAATTTTTGCAATGCCTGGTAAACGCACTGATGATAATTTGATCCAATTAGTGTATTTCAATTATATCAAAGGAAAGAGTATCAAAGAGTTGGCTGAAATGTTCAATATTAAGCTTAGAACTGTTTATAATATTATTAGTCGGGCAGAAAAAGAAAATAGACTAGAATTAAACAGCTCTAAAGGCAGACCAGCAAAACTCTCTTGGCGGGATTGTTCAAAAATTCTAAAGACCGTGGATAACAAACCCCAAACATGCCTCAGAGAGTTGATTACTGATATTCAAAATAAACCTTCAGAAGACTGAGAAAAGTTCTTAATTTCCACAGATACTCATCACACATAGCAAGGAAGAAGCCGTTGTTGTCTGCTATAAATATTGAAAAACGCTTGACCTTCGCAAGACTTAATATTAACAATCCTCTTGACTATTGGAATAATGTAATTTTTATGCGACGAGACTAAGATCATGCTATATTATAATGATAGCTCTGGAAAAGTTTGGCGGAAACCAAAAACAGCCCTCCAGGCCAAGAATATAGTACCTACTGTTAAGTTTGGCAAGCTTTCTGTCATGGTGTGGGGATGTATTTCTTCCAAAGGTGTAGGGCAGGTGAGAATTTTCAACGATACCATGACAAAAGAGTATTATTTAGACATTTTAAAGAAGGAATTGACAGAAAGTGCGCGAAATTTTGGCTTCGTTGATCCAGAAGACACCAGTCAGCTCAGATACAAGCTGTATCAAGACAATGATTCGAAGCACAAATCGCTGCTGTGTCGCACTTGGCTACTGTATAACTGCAGTAAAGTTATTGATACCCCACCCCAGAGCCCTGATCTCAATCCCATTGAGAATTTGTGGGCATTACTTAAGAAAAAAGTGGCCAAACGAAGTCCAACTTCAAAAGTTGACTTGATTCGTTACATAAACGAGGAGTGGCGCAAAATACCCCAATACTACGACATGAATGCCTTAATAATGTCGATGTCGCAACGCCTCAGAGGTGTAATAGAAGCTAATGGAGGATATACCAAATATTAGCCAATTCCCTATTGATCTTCAAAAGATACAGATCTCCCAATATTAATGTTTGCATTTTGCAAAGAATTAATAGACAGCCAATATTTGCTGTATTTTTGTATTTTGCATTATTTTTCATGTTTCTGTTGCTATTCTCCTAATTTTTTTTATTTAGTTTCGCTAAGAATACATAAAAGAAGAGCCCTGCAAAAAAAAAATTATGAAAAAAAGTGCCTTTCCTAGTAAAATATGATGTCGAAGTTGCATTTGCATGACTTTTTTCATTTTGCAAACAATTAATGGACATACTGTACATACATATGCATGTTCGCATTGCAGGCGTCTTGCTGTGCCACGTGAGTTATGTTGCGGGAACTTATTTGATTAATAATTCTGTTTTAAGACGAACAATTGTAATTAAACTTATGATCATGACTTTCATGTCTATACATCTATATGTATGTATATGCCAAACCAAACTTTACATGCTATTTGAAATATATTTTCTACACAATTGGGGTGTTGAATTTGAGGCTGAAATCCAAAATCTAACAAAAACCGAAATTGTATTAAATTAGTATCTATATATGATTTGTTAAAATATGTTTATCGATAACTTTGAAACGATAAAAGATATAGGATTTAGGAAACTCGTAATGCGCGTGCAATATACGAACCCAACACAAAAAAAAAAATTAAGAGTCTTATATCTTCGGAAACCGACCCGTTCAAGCAAACGGTCGGACGGACAGACGGATATGGGTTTATCTATTCAGCGCGTCACCCTGATTAAGAATATATATACTTTATGGGATCGGCTATTACATACATTCAACGTAACCATTATATTCTGATTTCCCATTTTCAATGGATTCAGGGTCTAAAAGTTTAATTTGATTACGCTTTAATAGATACGATTAAAAATCGATTTATCATTTTAAAAAAAAATTCTATGTTAAAAAAAAAAACAAGAAGTCTCTTGTCGAAACTGCTCGACTACGAGATACCCTGAAGCCGCACGTATAAGCGCGCGCTCTGCTACCTACACAATTAATGACTTAATTGGACGCTTACAACTCCATTTCTAGACGATCGTCATGAAACTTTCAAACTTTAATCATAGAACTAAAATGTGTTCACTTGGTAGCATAAAAAATCTGAAAATTACCGAATCTTAGTATTCATAATATCTATCTAAATATACAAATTATCTCTAGCTCAAACGATGTAGAAGCTAAAGTAAAATAAGTTAGAACGTTGCAGTTAAGCGCAACCAACTGTGCATTTTATTTATTTAAAAAACATTTAAGCCGAAATACTTTGGCAAGCAACAAACCGTTGTGCCCACAAATTAAATGATTTTCTATGCATACATACACAGGCTGCATTCTATAATATTCTAAGAATTGCGATTGAATTGTGTGTCGTGTAGCAGTGAACATATTTAGGTTTAGCTAACGATTACATGTTATTATCAAAAGGACCTGGGTTCGAATCCCACTGGAAATATTTTGTTTTTTAATCGAAAAGTTATAAATTTTGTTTTTTTAAATTCATTAATATTTTTATAATTATGTTAAAATGCTTTCTGCCATCTTTGCAATTACTACTAAGCTATTTGTAAGCCTGAATGATGTAGTTGACCACAACAAACTTCTTTGCCGATTTGCCACGCCCCCAAGAGTCGTAGACTCATAATTTTTGGCCAGTTCTTAGAAAGAGCCGAGAGTAACACAACTGCAAAATTAGTATTTTTCGATATTACACGCCGCCAATGAGGCTGAAAATTATTTTATTTTGTCATCGATAGAGGCCATTAGTAACTGAACCATCTAATTTTGAAGCTTCTAGCTCTAAAAATGTAGGAGACATTAACTTCTGCGGTTTGCCACGCCCCCTGTGGGCGTAGACATTTCTACCATAGCTTATTGATCTTGGGTAGTCAACCCGAGTATACATGCCAAATTTCAAGTCTCTAGCGTCAATAGTGTTCAAAATATAGCACAATTTTAAAAATCTTTATATATTCAGGTTCGATCTTCATAGAATCATAACTTTAACTTTCATGCCAAATTTCAGCGTTCTAGCTTTAAAGCTGTAGAAGTTAAGTTTTTCCCGATTTGCCACGCCCCCAATGGGCGTAGTTATATCCGCCATAGCTTTTTGAATTTGGGTTGTCACCGCAAGTATACATTCCAAATTGCAACTCTCTAGCTCATCAACTAGTACGATTACTGGCATACGAGCACATGCATATTCCGATTTGCCACTCCCCTAGTGGACGAATCGGGAAATTATTTTCATTTTATAATTCAGAGGCATACATGAGTATATATTTAAGATTTCAAGTCTCTAGCTCTAATAGCACCGAAAAATATTGCGTTCATACGGACAGACGGACAAACGGACGGACAGCAAGACGGACATTGCACAAAGTCAATATACTCTTTTTCCCTTTGGGAACAGAGTATAAAAACTAAACGGTTTTTATCGATAACATGGAAATGGGATGAGTTAGCGAAAAAAAAAAATAAACTCATACTGCGTTACTAACATACCATATTCATATACAATTTCCGCTTTGTAGTTTACGAAATCTCTGCGTTCATACAGACGAATGGGCAGACAGACGGACAGGGCTATATCCACTTATTTGTTTCGCACTGATTAAAAATATATACTTTATAAAAATAATACTTTTTGGGGGTCTGTCACTTCTTCTGTTTTGTTAAAGATAACCATTATGCCGTAAAATCACATTTTCAATCGATTCAGATAGAACATATCTATGCTCATTGCAGACGTAGGATATATAGTAGAATTGAATCTTTTAAAATTTACTTTGACGAGGCGTATTATTTTGTAATCATAAACTTCAAATTAATAGAACTTTTAACTTATGACTTCCCAAATTCTCGATGTCTGAAAAAAAGTGTATAATAATCACACTCTGAGAAGAGAATCTGAGAGAGCCGAGCAAATACGAAGATGATAAGGACATGAAGTCCAAATTTGGTGAGTGGAAAAAGTTAGTTCTACATGTCTAGTCTATGTGTTGTGTGGTTAGTGGATGTACGAAATCTCATTTTTAACTGATTTGCAATCAGATTTTTAATCGATAACTTTGAAACGGGAATAATTATCGATTCTCTAAAGCAAACTAAATATGTACTATTGTGTTTCACAAGCTGGTTCAAACACTAAGCAGAAAACAAATATTCTGCAAATTTATTGTTGAAGACGGATTCTTTCTTACTATTCAGCAGTATTCAATCGGAAATATATGTATACGTTCATTACATTTGGTTAATAAAAGAAAAAAAAATGTTATAATTATTATTAGTTTTAATAGAATGAAGAGCTTACCTTGTTAAAGATATTAATACATTTGTATGGATTTACTGCGATTAATATCGTTCCAGAGTATGTCTAAAATTCCATGTTAAAAGTTACCAATTTTCGAAACAAATTTTCTGATTTCATAATTATATGTTTATACTTATATGTACAGAACGTACATTGTTTGCAAAATGAAAAAAGTCATATAAATTCAATTTTAACATCATATTTTACTAGGAAAGGCACGCTTTTTTGACCCACCGTCAAATAATAATTTTAACTGCTCATATTGTTTCAAAGATTATCTTTGACGGTGGGTCAAATAAGCTGTGACCCACTGTAAATATTAGGGGATCCACGCTCTTCTTTTCTAATAAAATGCAACTGACTACGGATCCTTCAAAGAACTGATATTCCAAGAATTCCAAGTTCTTACTGTCCCTCTTGCTTTCCCGTGGGAATAGCGGGATAGGTAAAATACTTTCCCAGCTTGTCGTACAAGGCGACTAACCTACCCGATGAATGAGGGGAGGAGACTGGATAGAGTCTTAAATGTTAATACTGATGTAAATTGATGACAGCCGGGTTAGCGGCTAATATCCAATCAGTGAGTGAAGCTAAATTAATAGTTGATCTCGAGGATATAAAAAAGCGAAGTATTACAGAGAAAATGGTAGAACCATTAGATGAAAATCGATATATATTCTCATCAATCTTTGTGGAGTGAGATTGTAAAGAATAAATTGATATATTGTTGGTGATGCATGAAATTATGGTAAACCATCACCCGTGGAGATCGTACTGGTTGTGGTGTGTTATGATGTGGAGTTTGAGTCACGACACGTTGGGCTCCAATTTTCTGTCAATTATTTTGGACCACAACCGGAATTTGAATCTGTTAAGCAACAGAGGGGAAACGCTTGACCTCACCTCTAACCTAGAGATTAACTTTGTCCGGCAAATAAAATTAAGTTGGCACATAGGGAGCCACCTTCTCTTTACGGCCGAGGACAGACGCTTTGTACCGACTCATGTATTATGTGTCATTTATGGCACATTCGAATACAATAGTAGTAAACTTCAATACGGAAGTACACGCTTTGTACATGGGCTATGGAAACTTATTTAATGAATAATTTAAAAGACGAGCAAGATATAATTTTTAAAACATGTTAATCGATTTATCGATAGCTTTGAAATCATAGAAGCTAGCGAATGCAGAATTAAGTCTCTCTCTCTCTCTTTTGCGATTCGAAAATGTTTAGGGGACAATTATTACTAAATTACTGCCAACTACATTTATAAACAAGAACGTTGCAGTTAGGGGCGACTAACTACGAGATACTTTGTTCCCGTAGGTGTATTTTATTTATTTAATATACATTCAATAAGCGAAATATTTCGCCAATTAGCAAACGGACAAGCAACAAACTCTTGTGAGCGCAAATTAATGGATTTTCTATGCATATATGTATATACAGGCTGCATGATATAATGTTCTAAGAACTGCGATTGAATTGTGTGTTGTGTAGCAGTGAACTTATTTAAATGTTATTGTAAAATGACCTGGGTTCAAATCGCACTGCAAACTTTTTGTTTTTCAATCGAAAACTTATAAATTTTCTTTTTTAAATTCATTAATATTGTTATAATTATGTTAAAATTCTTTCTGCCATCTTAGCAATTACTTCGAAGCTATATGTAAGCATGAATTATGCAGTTGACCACAACAAACTTCTTTGCCGATTTGCCACGCCCTCAGTGGGCGTAGACTCATAATTTTTGGCCAATTCTTAGAATGAGACAAGGGTAACATAACTGCCAAAATTGCTTGCTTAAACTCCAAAAATGCGAAAATGACAGTGTATATTTCGATATATACGCCCCCAAAGAGGCAGAAAATTTATTTTTGGGTCATCGATAGAGGCGGCCATTAGTAATCCATCTAAGACCGTTCACACAATTCTAAGGCCGAGGTCCACAAGAACAAACTGCAAATGTTAAGACCTGCTATTACTACAGGCAGCAACAGTTTCGCACACAGGTACATGCTCATACATGCAGCAAGACACTGCAAATGTGTGTGCAAAAAAGTATTGCTTATACACAGCTGCGTTTTCATATCCTTACAAAAAATAATCACGAAAACACTAAAATTTTGCATGAGCATTTCAAACATTTTTAAAAGTTCGGCATACTCTTACTCAGAAGAGAATATGTGATCGTCGCGAATCGCGACTCGCGGACAAATTTCAATTTTTGTGGGCTGCTGGATTGTGCGAGCGCGAGAGAGAGAGAAAGGAACGGAGAGGAGCGGGAGAGTAAGGAAAAAATAGCACATAGCTTCTACTCAGATAAAAATATACCCTATCGGATGAGCGCTTGCAGCGCAATGAATTCGTTGTATCATTTGTTGACTGCCCAACTCAGTAGAGCCAAAGCCGAACAAATACAAAGTTGACTGGTCTCTTCACACATATTTTGGTGCGTGGAAAAAGTTTTTTCTACATGTTCGGTCTATGTGTTGTATGGTTAGTGCTTATACATATCTTCTAAAATCGACGCGCACACACAAACGACAGACGGACAAGCCTATATCGTCTCAACTCGTCACCCTGATCAAGAATATATTTAAACGCTTTTTCTTTTTTTGTGTACGCAGATTTATGCGATTTATGTGTATAACTAAATAAGACAAGTTCAAATCTATAAAATCTGCTTGCAATCCTGATCAAAAATATATATGAACATATACTTTAGTGTGTTTCCTCCTGTTGGTTACACATTTTATACCCTAAAAATATGATATATTAATAATATTCTATTATTTTACTAAAACATGAAACGAATATTGTGCATTACGTTTTTATAACTTACTGATACACTTTCGACTAATTGAATTACTTTCAGTACGAAAAAGTCCATATTTATAAGGCATATAAAACCTCTCATTAAATCTCTTTTTAAAAGGATACATATATTATATCTTTAGAGTATCGAAGCCTTAAATTATAGTTTATTCCATCTTCGTCTATTTCGCTTATTGTTGTCATGTCCGAAATACTATTATTTGAAGTAGTCGCCATTATTTCTAAAAAGAAAAACAAAAATGTTTAATATTCAAAACATTACAAAGTTTTCTATATATAAAAATTAAGAAAGTTAATAGAAATTGTTAATAAAATTAAAATTAATAGATCAGGACTAATTTAGTCGTTAAACCGAGCCTGAAATATGCTAAGCCGACACTGCAAACTAGAGCTTTCTTACTAGTTTCGAAATATTTATTTACTTCAATTCTCCAACAAAATTGAAAATAAGAAGTATACTTAAATTGTAAGCAAATTTTAATTTAAGTCCCTCAAAGCTATAAATGTTTACAAATACAAATTCAATATAGTGATCCAATCCGCTTATTTTTAACACCTGTTCCGCATGGACTCCTTGAGTAATTTATACTACAAAACGGAAATGCATAATATTTCGGTATATGTATGTCATATGTACATGTTGATATTAATATACGAATGAAGATGTATACATACAAATATTTTTTAAGTCAAAAAAATTAAATATGTACCTTCATCAATCAGAAAACGAGATAAGTACACATACATACATATGTACATATATATGAATGTGTAAATAGCCCAGAAAATTATGAAACATGTACCTACATCTAGAACATATACTTACTGTAATGTATCTATGTATATAAATATATTTGTATGTATATATATACATATACATATGTATGTATGTATATGCGTACAAAGGTATGGGTGAATGTTTTATACATAGATTCCATGGATTTAATGTTCTAAATAAAATAAGGGTGTGTCGACACTTCATGCTTTCAAATACAATATATTTATACACATACATTGTATGTACATACATATGTATTTAAGCACATTTTTATGTAAATATGTGCAGAATGAATGAATCAATGTAAATATTTTCAGAATGAATGTACGTACAACTCTATTTTTCATTAATATCTTAGAACGTTGACTGAGCAATATATTTTAATAAACAGTGTATTCGGCTCATATTTTTTTAATTTTTGTTCAACTATTGTTTTAACATTAACTGTCAACTTTACTTTTGATTCTGTGACATGGAGTGAAATGTCAAAATAATGACGGAAAATAGTCCTTGAAATTCTCGGCATGAAGTGGAATGAAACACAATATCCGATTGAGGCAATAACTCTAACCAATGCACTATGGGCCAAAATCAAGATTTTGTGGCATTAACTAGAAGGAATGCAGTTAAAGATGCAGTTAGGATGCATAATAAAAAAAAAAATTGGAGTGATTTGACCACGCCCTCTCGAACTGCCATACTACCCCACGCAGTGTATACGTAATGTAACTTAAATTAATTTATGATTAAAATAACTTTGAAGCAATCATCAAAAATATCTTATTTAAAATAAAATCAATCATATAAGCACAGAAAGAAAATTAAATAATAACGGAGTAGAATAC
This sequence comes from Drosophila stalkeri, assembly GCA_035047405.1. Lineage (NCBI taxonomy): Eukaryota > Metazoa > Arthropoda > Insecta > Diptera > Drosophilidae > Drosophila > Drosophila stalkeri. The sequence goes on from JAWNPR010000123.1 coordinate 174,831, forward strand.
TTAATTAGTTATCTTCTATTTCTAATTCAAAGGAATATGGATTTATGTATTCGTTTTCGGAATCAGATTCACTGTCCGACTGATCAACATTAATATTTTCGGCATGGAACGATTCATCTAAGGGTGCAACGACATCCTTAGATAATATATGTTTTTTATGTTGAACCGACCTTTTTTTTGAGATTTATACTATAAATAAGTGGATCGGAGATGTCCGTTGATTTTAAGAATACATCTAACAAGTTATTAGCACAAGAGTTTTGACGAGCATGGAATTTTCTATCTCGTTTGTACAATTTGTTTTTCGCTTCAGACGCATTTTTACCAAGGCAACCCACAGGTAGTACTGATGTTTTTATAATTTGCGATCCATGTACCAAAATTTTGTGTAAAGTGGGCGACATTGGATACCATGGGAATATTACCATATATTACAAAACTTTTGAAAGCGAACCGAATTAATAGAAAATTCACTTGAAATGACTATTAAAATGGAACGAAGCCATTCTATAATTTCTAAGTCGATTTCTAAGATAGAAGCAAATAAGTCCTCCTCGCAGTGCTGCCATCGTTTGTGTTACTGTTACCATTTTGTTTCGGTTTATCCGCATATATAACCATTTTTTGCCACAACATCATTCAAAGTTCTTGACTTTTTTGTTAATTTCAGCTAAGTTTTTATAAAACTCTCACCAACCAACACCAAAGATACAGCACGAAATTGCATAAGCCTTTCGATTATTTTTCCAAAAGCGAGGTGCGGCAGAAGTCAAACTTGGCTGAAATAAATGATAATATAAATTTACCTCGAAAAAACTCAGAAAAAGTAATCATAACATAATTTAATACATACTTTGAGCTGTAATTTAATTATGTAATTTTGCAGAAATTCGCAGAAAGTTAGTTTCCACTCGACAATAGACGCACACATGGGTTAAACAAGTAAGAAAGATCTAGTCGAGACGGCTCGACTACGAGATACCCTGAACTCTGCAAAAAAATTAATATTCTTCTTCTTAACGCACGTAAAAGCGCACGCTCTGCTAACCGCGCAGTTGCGGCCGACGGGTGGGGGTGGGATGGACTGTACTTTGAACGCTTATAACTCCATTTCTAGATGGATTATCTTCATGAAACTATCAGAACATATTGATAGCATTCAAATTTGTCCATTTTCCAAATTACAAGTCTCTAGTAGTTGAAATAAGTTTTTTTCAAATTGGGGGCAAAGGGGGCGTGGCATCCAAAATCTGAAAATTAAAAAATTTTCGTATCCATAATATCTATCTAAATATACAAATTTGCTCTCTAGCTAAAACGGTGTAGAAGTTATGCGAAAAACGTAAAATGGTAAACGAATTTTCGATTTTTTATCGATAAATAAGGAATGGGATGAGCTATCGAAAAAAAAACAAAATAAACGTGTACTGCGTAACTAAGATGCGAGTATTCATGTAAAATTTCAAATCTCTAACTTTTGTAGTTTCCAAAATCTCGACGTTCATACGGACGGACGGACGGACGAACAGGGCTATATGAACTTATTTTGTTGTGCTGATCAAGAATATATATACTTTATGGGGTCTGCGCCGTTTCCTTCTGCCTGTTACATACACAAAGCCATTATACCCTGAATTCCCATTTTCAATGGGTTCAGGGTATAAAAAACATTAACATATACAAATTGAAATTTCGTGCAGTATTTTCAATTAAAACAGTTATTTTAAAGATTGTTTGTTAATTTTTTACACTGCCTCAATTTCCCGCTTTTTTTTGCAGATCGCTGCTGACTAAACACCAGACTTTAAAAGGGTGCCAAAATTTAAGGGGTGCAGTAAAAACAAAAATATTTTTTGGTTCGATATTTTCTAAGTATTCTGTGCAACAAGAAATTGTTTAAATACGATTTTGTTTCAACAAATTTTTTAGATTTATGCCACAAAATCTGGACTTCGGACCACAGTGCAATGGTCTCGCGAACAAATTTTAATTTTTGTGTGCTGCTGGCTTGTGCCTGCGTACAGATACATACCGATTCATATATTTGAGAGGCATATAGAGACTGAGTGACAAAGTGAATATAAAAGAAAGAATAGCACATAGTAGTGCTTCTTATGAGAATGGCACCATTTCGTTTGAGCGGTAGCAGCGAACTAACATTGCTAGTTTTTCTGTTACGTGATGTATGGTTTGTGTATATAAGTTAACACGCGCGAACCAAATAGTGCTGACTACGGGTCAGCAAGTTCTGCACCGGATGCCGTTACGACAAAGTTGCAGGCGAAATTGGACACTAGCACGCAGAGTCAGGCTGATCATCCACGGAAGACGCAAGCTCAGCTCAGGCTTGAAGTCGCCGTTTGAATTTTTTAATGTTTAGTTTTTAATCTTCTCCTGAAACGCTCACACGAGCTTGCTAAATAAAAAGATCTAAATATAACCAACAGTTTTGAAATAATTGGCGCCCAACGACGAATAAACCCGCGAGTTTTACTAAAATAAATACCCGCGTAGTCGATTTATATGTAATCCTTTGAGATAACGCCAAGAGTAATAAGAACAAAAAAAAAAAAAAATTTGTGATCTGTGCAACTCTTTGGCCATCGCCAAGAACCAAACCAACAAATAAAACGGAAAATTAGTGAACAACAACAAAAAAAAAATAGACAAAATTAATAAAAAGCTAAATTAAAAAAAAAAAACCCCCAGCCACGAGCTGAGCGAGTAAAAAAATAAAATAAAACACCAGCCACGTGCTGAGCGAGTGAGAACTGAACAAAATATAAACAACAAATACATACGAAACCCAAGTGGAAAGGAAACAAAGACAACGTTGGAACAAAACACTGCATGACTGCATCGGCCACCAACGATCAACTTTAGTAATAAGAATATATCGAATTTAGAAATGATCTGTGATCTGTGTAACTCTTTGGCCAACGCCAAGAACCAAACCAACAAATAAAACGGAAAATTAGTGTCTTGCTCTGCATAGACATCTGTGTTTGTGATCTGAAAACACAATAATTAACAACAACAAAAAAAAAATAGACAAAATTAATAAAAAAGCTAAATTAAAAAAATAAAACCCCAACCACGAGCTGAGCGAGTATAAGAAAATAGAAGTAAATAAAACCCCAGCTATGAGCTGAGCGAGTGAGAACTGAAAAAAATATAAACAACAAAGACATACGAAACTCAAGTGGAAAGGAAACAAAGACAACGTTGGAACAAAACACTGCGTGACTGCATCGGCCACAACGATTTATTTTAAATTCTTTTACTGAACTTCGTTGAAAATACTTCTATTGTAAAGTGATCTCGGTTTAACATTCTAAATGAATGAAGGATGTTGACAGATCAGACGACAGCAGCGGGGATGAATTAATTTCTTACTACTTAGACAAAAAAAAACTTAGACAGAAAAATGACAGACGAACAAGTAGCACAACTCGAAGCTCAAATGCGCGCAGTAGGCACTTAGATTTGAGGAAAAAATGTACACTCTTACTCAGAAATTCACTAGGCTTCAAGGGTCAGCTCCTCAAAACTTACGAGGAAATACAAATAATCCCAGGAACTTGATGCGACGAGCCTCTAGACATAGTAAAGTCCATCTCAGAGTTTAACGGAGAACAGGAAAATTATGTCTCATGGAGACAGGCCGCTAGTGCTGCTTATAAAGTATTTGAGCCATATAATGGCAGTTCAAGGCATTATCAAGCTGTAGCTATAATACGCAACAAAGTAAGAGGCTCAGCAGATGCGGTGCTTGCATCATTTAACACAGTGTTAAATTTTAAAGCAGTCATTGCTAGGTTGGATTTCACGTTTGCTGATAAAACTCCAGTACACGTGATCCAGCAGCAGCTAAGCACTCTGAGGCAGGGCGACCAATCATTGTTAAATTACTATGATGAGGTCGAAAAGAAATTGACAATACTGACAAACAAAACTCTAATGACACATGACACTGCCAGAGCAGCCGTTCTGAATGAAAAATTCAGGAGCGATGCACTCCATACTTTTGTCTCTGGACTGAAAAAGTCTTGAGGTGGGCTGTCTTACCAGCACAGCCCTAAGACCTCCCAATTGCTCTAGCTTTAGCTCAAGAGGTTGAGTCAAGCAATGAAAGAGGCATTTTTGCTGCTAATTTTGGAAAATACTCGGAAGAACCGCAGAGACCCAGTGGCCAAAAGACCCAAAACTGGAGTTAGAATAGCCAACAGAAAAGTGAGGATAGCTCTCAGAAGAACCATCCTCATTTCCAGAAATATAGCAAAGATAACCAAAGCCAGCCAAAAGCAGGCAGCTCAAAGCAGCGCTTTCAGCCCAGAAACTCACAAGGGAGTGGTCCTGAACCAATGGAAGTAGATTCTTCTTCACGCTTCAGACAGCCCACTCAGAGCTATGGAGGCAACCAAAACTATGGGGATCAGTCAATGAGAACTCAACAGAACATCAATCACTTATCCCAAGAAGAAGGCAAGGAAAAAACGACTTATGAGTCTTATTCACAGCATCAAGCGGAGGCGTTCGAAGACGACCTATACGGAGCTGAAAGCTGTAATTTTTTAGCGGAAGCTCCCTGTTACCGTTTGTAAGACGCACGGTCGCAGGGCGAACAATAAAACCTCTAATAGACACAGGAGCCTCTAAGAACTATATCAAGGCCCTTCCCGAGCTGGCTCATTGGAAGCCAGTAAACAGTCCCTTTCAAGTTAAAACAATCCACGGGCACACAAAAATTGAGCAGAAATGTCTTATCGACCTTTTCAATGTCAAATCATACTTTTTCATGTTAGAATCAGTAAAAGATTTTGACGGCATAATTGGCCTTGATCTCCTAAAACAGATCAACGCTCAGATTGATTTCACCAATAACACCAAAAAGCACAACAGAGGTGCAGAGAGAATTGAGTTCACAACATGTCAACAGGTGAACCATTTTCAAATTAGTGACGCGGATGTTCCCGACGCAGTCAGCCTTTGCAAACATTAACGAATCCCTACCATACAATATTAACACTGTTGCCACAATCTCAACAGACGGCGAACCGGTATATTCAAAGTGGCGTGTCAGAATTTGTCAACGCAGAAGTTAAACAACTTCTGGCGAACGGCATAATCAGACCCTCAAAATCACCCTATAACAATCCAATATGGGTGGTCGACAAAAAAGGGGTCGACGAGTCTGGACATAAAAAGAAACGTCTGATAATTGATTTTCGCAAGTTAAATCAGAAGACAACCAACGACAAATACCCTATCCCAAGTATTTCGACCATATTGTCAAACATGGGTGAGGCTCAGTATTTCACAACACTGGACCTTAAATCGGGTTTCCACCAAATTGAATTGGCAGAGAGAGACAGGGAAAAAACCGCATTTTCTCTAAATAATGGCTAGTATGAATTTTGCAGGCTCCCCTTCGGGCTGAAAAACGCCCTTAGTATTTTCCAGAGGGCAATAGACGATATCCTCAGGGAACAAATTGGAAAAACTTCTTACGTCTATGTATATGACGTAATAATTTTCTCCCCCAATAAGGAAGACCACATCAGACACATTGAGTGGGTCTTGAAAAGCCTTAGGGATTCAGGCATGAGGGTTTCCCATGAAAAATCAAAATTCTTCAAAAAGGATGTGGAATATTTGGGATTCACCGTTTGCAGAGGTGGAATTCGGACATCGACGGACAAGGTACAGGCCATAAAGAATTTCCAACCTCCGACAACATTGTTTAACCTTAGATCATTTCTAAGATTAGCAAGTTATTACAGGTGCTTTATAGCAGGATTCGCCAGCATTGCAAGACCCCTAACGGACGTCTTGAAAGCTGAAAACGGAAAAATAAATGCCAACCATTCAAGGAAAGTCAAACTCGAATTGAATCAAATCCAGTTAGACGGCTTTAACAGGCTAAAAGAGCTGCTAGCCTCCGAGGTTTTGCTATTAGCATACCCGGATTTCAAAAAACCATTCGACTTGACACAGACGCACTGTCTCGCCAGAATATTAACGCACTGGACGATACGCCAGAATCTGACGTCGCTACGATCCATAGCGAGGAGTCTCTAACTTACACAATTGAGACCACAGACAAACCAGTCAACTGCTTCCGAAACCAGATCATACTGGAAGAAAGCTCTGTTCCACAATACAAGACATACATCTTGTTTAGAACAAAAACCCAACATGTCATACAGTTTTCCGATCGCAACACATTAATGCAGAGAAGTCGTAAACGCCGGAGTCACTAACTCAATTTATTGTGAACTTCCTATTCTAGCCTTCATCCAATATAATTTGGTAAAACAATTCCCCTCAACAGCGTTTCAACATTCAAAAAGTTTTGTTACAGACATCTCAGACATTACAGAACAAAGGGAAATAGCTATAGCGGAGCATAATCGCGCTTATCGTGTAGCTCAAGAGAACGCCCAACAAATTCTTAGAGACTATTTTTTCCCAAAAATTGGACGCTTAACAACTGAAATAGCCGCAAATTGTCGAGTATGCGCTATGAACAAACATAACCGACACTTGACCAGACAAGAAATAGGGAAAACTATACCCTCATACGCTGGAGAAATGTTACATGTGGACATTTACTCTACAGATGGGAAATATTTTTTAACCTGCATTGATAAATTTTCCAAATTTGCAGTCGTTCAATCAATCCGCTCACGTGCAATTGTGGATGTAAAAGCTCCACTCCTCCAACTTTTAAATTTTATTCGAAAGACTAAAACAATTTACTGAGATAATGAAAAATCTCTAAACTCAGAGACCATCAGAGCAATGTTGTCAAATAATTTTTACATTGTCATCGAAAACGCACCGCCCTTACACAGCGTATCTAACGGGCAGGTCGAGCGTTTCCACGGCACTCTAGGAGATATAAGTCGTTGTCTAATATATGGAAACCACATTGAAGACACTATTGACAGTACTCTCCTTGCAACAATAAAATACAACAGATCAATTAAAGCAGTGACAAGAAAAATACCGAATGAAATTATTCACAATATCCCAATGGACGTTGCAGTGCAAATAAAAAACAATATTACGTCAGCACAGGAAAAATCCTTAGAACATCAAAACAAGAATAGGGTACAAAAAACATACGACGTAGGTGAGAAAGTATGGGTAAAGTCCAATAGGAGACTGGGAAATAACCTTTCGCCCTTATTCACTGAAGCAATGGTCGAAGGAGACGTTGGGACAACGGTCCTCATAAAGGGGAAGGCGGTCCATATTATTAACGTCAAGTAGGACGTTTTTTTAATTAGTTATTAAACAAAATATCTTTTTAACATTTAAGAAAAAATATAATCAATCTTTCATCGTTTTTACTTTAGGATAAAATACATTTTAGTTTAAACAAGGACAACTAATAGATTCCGAAACAAAACAAATCAAGATCAATAACAAAATCCAAGTAAGACTCAAATAAATTTCAAGAGCTCCTAACGAAATTCAGGAACCAGGTGCCGAAGTTGAAAATTTTTATACGACTGTCTTGGCAAAAAATAGAATAATAATTGCAAACCTAGAAAATTTGATCCTTTCAATTTCACTCGCAAAAATTAACTTAATCAGTCCACTCATAATCGAAAGCATTGACGTTAAAGAATTAAATGAGCAACTCACAAATAGCAAATAGCAGCTGATGTCAATGTGCATCGCACAATGTGCTACACGCCTTGGGCATCTAAAGCCCATAATCGAAATCGACGAAGGCATCATTATCAACAGCGCCACGGTTCACGTGGTGGATAGCACCAGAACGGGTCAACAAGTCACTGGGACTTATTTGATCACATATGATGACCACATCTCGCTAAATGGAACCCGCTACATAAACCATCGGGGTGTCCTGAAGAAAAACCCAGCGGTTTCGACGGCAGGAATAGTAAACATCACACTATACCGGGAACACCTGAGCCTCCCTTTCCTACATGACCTGAGCCTGAGTAATCTGCATGACGATGATGACGCAACCCAATGACCTTGAGATTACCGATGTGGTGGTAATCTCAAGGCCGAATTGTCATCAAGGTCATTGGGTTGCGTCATCATCCTTGCTTCTTTGGTCCTCCTTCGATCATCGGAAAACCGGAGGACGGGGAGGAGTTAACACGCGCGAACCAAATAGTGCTGACTACGGGTCAGCAAGTTCTGCACCGGATGTCGTTACGACAAAGTTGCAGGCGAAACTGAACACCACTACGCAGAGCCGGGCTGATCGTCCACGGAAGACGCAAACTCAGCGTTCTGGCGGCGCGGCCGCCAGCCGCAATGGCTTGGAGTCGCCGTTTAAATTTATTTATGTTTAGTTTTTAATCTTCTCCTGAAACGCTCACACAAGCTTGCTAAATAAAAATATCTAAATATAACCAACAGTTTTGTTATAATTTATACGTAATGTATCCATTATATCCTAATTTACTATATGGGTTCAATCACTAACCATACAACACATAGACCGGACATGTTGAACAAATTATTTCAACGTACCAGATTTGTGCTTTATGTCCTAATCATTTTCGTATTTGCTCGGCTCTGTAGTTTTCGGCTCCGGCAGCGAAAATATGGATAGTTGATAGTTGGCAAAACTTTTTAAGAGTTCAGCATACTCGCGGAAAAAATTTAATTTTTATTCGCTGCCGACTTGTGCTTGCGTACACATTCAGGAAAAAATAGCACATAATGGTACTTCATATGAGAATAGAACCATTTTGTTTGAGCGCTGGCAGCGAACTGGCTGTCAGATTTTTCCACTATCATTACCGCAATCGTCGTCCAGACTGAAAATTAGCCAACCACTAGTAGACATTGAGATCCCAGGGTATACCCTCAAACAAAAAGCTAGCTGAACCTTCATTCCATGACACAACGGATTGTCCTTCTTATCGGAGCTGGTCTCTTCTTCGAGCTGTTGTGCGTTGGGCAAATTTAGTTGGCACTTGGATTGCCAGTTTTGAAGAAAACGCTACTCGGCTCGAAGCCAAAGGGCTTCGGAATGCACCAATCACTGCACTCGGCTTGATAATTTGGTGCGTAAATTTTGTGAAGTTGAGAACGAGCATATCGCCAAGATAACAACAGAGGAACTCTACTGTGCGCAGAATTTCATCACAAATCATCGTCGATTATCTTCAGGGGAGTATTCAGTTTGCTTGACAAAAAAGCAAGGCGTCGAATCTGTAGGTGACTCTTCTTTGCAGGTCAACCGTCGGCTCGTAAATTTCGAGAATAAATTCGCTCGAGATCAAATTCATAATGATAAATATACAATATTTATAAGGGAACATGTTGTTGATCTCAACCATATGTCACTAGTGCCCACCGAAGAAATATTGTTGTTGTCTTCGACGGCGCGGCCATTACCATGTCTGTGCTCTCATTAAACGATTTGCTTATGTCAGAATCGACCATTCTAGCTACTTTCAATGTTAAACTACTGTCAAAAAACAGGCAGTTTTCTTTTTCCTCTTACTTTCTTTTTCAGTCTCTTTATTCTGACTGCGCTCAGGAAGAGCTCCGCGCGATTGTTCTCTCTTATTTTTTTTCGCCCACGATACGATTCGCGTTGCCTGCTCGAGAGGAATTCAATCTCGCGACCACTCATCTCCGTCGTTCTGTTACTCTTTCACCACACTGAGCACGGTTGCCCTGCCGATCACAGCGATTTGCTCGCGTTGCTCCCCATTGAAATTATGCGCTCCTTGCGCTTCTTTTTTTTTTTTTAAATAACAATCGGATTGCATTAAGCGCTCCTTGCGTTTCTAGTTTATAAAAATAAACGATAAGTTTATTTTTAGAAACTATTATTTATGCACTCTTTGCGCGTATTATCTTAAAATTATGTGTCTACCTATCACCTAGTAATATAACTGTTAGGTGTGTTTCGGCGAGCCTCACAGCACCACCTCCCTTCCTCCCCCTTGCTAAACGAGTATCCTCCTTCGTCGTCCCTCCAGCATCATCCTCCAGTTCCGCGTCGCTCTCATCATCATCTTGATGGGACGGCATTAGATGGGAAAAATTGGTCACTCTCCTCTTAAAACCCGGTCTCGATAGGCCAACTTTTCCCGGGAAAAGCTTGACTGCCTTCTGTTGATTTTGAGGTTAGCCGCTCTCAACAATATGAGATCCGAATTGCATGTATAACTATTTTTTGCCACAACATCATTCAAAGTTCTTGACTTTTTTTGTTAATTTCAGCTAAGTTTTTATCGCTCATAAAACTCTCACCAACCAACACCAAAGATACAGCACGAAATTGCATAAGCCTTTCGATTATTTTTCCAAAAGCGAGGTGCGGCAGAAGTCAAACTTGGCTGAAATAAATGATAATATAAATTTACCTCGAAAAAACTCAGAAAAAGTAATCATAACATAATTTAATACATACTTTGAGCTGTAATTTAATTATGTAATTTTGCAGAAATTCGCAGAAAGTTAGTTTCCACTCGACAATAGACGCACACATGGGTTAAACAAGTAAGAAAGCTCTAGTCGAGACGGCTTGACTACGAGATACCCTGAACTCTGCAAAAAAATTAATATTCTTCTTCTTAGCGCACGCTCTGCTAACCGCGCAGTTGCTGCCGACGGGTGGGGGTGGGATAGACTGTACTTTGAACGCTTATAACTCCATTTCTAGATGGATTATCTTCATGAAACTTTCTCTAGTAGTTAAAATACGTTTTTTTCAAATTGGGGGCGAAGGGGGCGTGGCATCCAAAATCTGAAAATTAAAAAATCTTCGTATCCATAATATCTATCAATCTATACAAATTGACGTCTCTAGCTAAAACGGTGTAGAAGTTATGCTCGAAAAACGTAAAAAAGGTAAACGAATTTTCGATTTCTTATCGATAATTGAGGAATGGGATGAGTTATCGAAAAAACAAAATAAACTTGTACTGCGTAATACGAGATACGAGTATTCATGTAAAATTTCAAATCTCTAGCTTTTGAAGTTTCCGAAATCTCGAAGTTCATACGGACGGACGGACGGACGAACAGGGCTATATGAACTTATTTTGTTGTGCTGATCAAGAATATATATACTTTATGGGGTCTGCGCCGTCTCCTTCTGCCTGTTACATACATTTTCACAAAGCCATTATATCCTGAATTCCCATTTTCAATGGGTGCAGGGTATAAAAAACATTAACATATACAAATTGAAGTTTCGTGCAGTATTTACATTCTAACAGCTTAATTAATATTATCAATTAAAACAGTTATTTTAAAGCTTGTTGTTAATTTTTTACACTGCCTCAATTTCCCGCTTTTTTTTGCAGATCGCTGCTGACTAAACACCAGACTTTAAAAGGGTGCCAAAATTTAAGGGGTGCAGTAAAAACAAAAATATTTTTTGGTTCGATATTTTCTAAGTATTCTGTGCAACAAGAAATTGTTTAAATACGATTTTGTTTCAACAAATTTTTTAGATTTATGCCACAAAATCTGGACTTCGGACCACAGTGCAATGGTCTCGCGAACAAATTTTCATTTTTGTGTGCTGCTGGCTTGTGCCTGCGTACAGATACATACCGATTCATATATTTGAGAGGCATATAGAGACTGAGTGACAAAGTGAATATAAAAGAAAGAATAGCACATAGTAGTGCTTCTTATGAGAATGGCACCATTTCGTTTGAGCGGTAGCAGCGAACTAACATTGCTAGTTTTTCTGTTACGTGATGTATGGTTTGTGTATATAAGTTAACACGCGCGAACCAAATAGTGCTGACTACGGGTCAGCAAGTTCTGCACCGGATGCCGTTACGACAAAGTTGCAGGCGAAATTGGACACTAGCACGCAGAGTCAGGCTGATCATCCACGGAAGACGCAAGCTCAGCTCAGGCTTGAAGTCGCCGTTTGAATTTTTTAATGTTTAGTTTTTAATCTTCTCCTGAAACGCTCACACGAGCTTGCTAAATAAAAAGATCTAAATATAACCAACCGTTTTGAAATAATTGGCGCCCAACGACGAATAAACCCGCGAGTTTTACTAAAATAAATACCCGCGTAGTCGATTTATATGTAATCCTTTGAGATAACGCCAAGAGTAATAAGAACAAAAAAAAAAAAAAATTGTGTTCTGTGCAACTCTTTGGCCATCGCCAAGAACCAAATCAACAAATAAAACGGAAAATTAGTGTCTTGCTCTGCATAGACATCTGTGTTTGTGATCTGAAAACACAATAAAGAACAACAACAAAAAAAATAGACAAAATTAATAAAAAAGCTAAATTAAAAAAATAAAACCCCCAGCCACGAGCTGAGCGAGTAAAAAAATAAAATAAAACACCAGCCACGAGCTGAGCGAGTGAGAACTGAAAAAAATATAAACAACAAAGACATACCAAACCCAAGTGGAAAGGAAACAAAGACAACGTTGGAAAAAAGCTCTGCGTGACTGTATCGGCCACCAGCGATCAACTTTAGTAATAAGAATATATCAAATTTAGAAATGATCTGTGATCTGTGTAACTCTTTGGCCAACGCCAAGAACCAAACCAACAAATAAAACGGAAAATTAGTGTCTTGCTCTGCATAGACATCTGTGTTTGTGATCTGAAAACACAATAATTAACAACAACAAAAAAAATAGACAAAATTAATAAAAAAGCTAAATTAAAAAAATAAAACCCCAGCCACGAGCTGAGCGAGTATAAGAAAATAGAAGTAAATAAAACCCCAGCTATGAGCTGAGCGAGTGAGAACTGAAAAAAAAAATAAACAACAAAGACATACGAAACCCAAGTGGAAAGGAAACAAAGACAACGTTGGAACAAAACACTGCGTGACTGCATCGGTCACCAACGATCAACATTAGTGATAAAAAAATATAGAATTTAGAAATTACCATGTAAAAGAATTGGTCATCTTCCTTAAAAAAAAAAAAAAGAATAAAAATCAACGCTGTCTAGTAGATACGTTAAATATAAAATAACACTTATTCCAAACTTAAAAGTTACGATTTGAAAAAATAAATATAAATTTTTTATTTTGTTTCACTGAATTTTTTTTATTTTAAATTCTTTTACTGAACTTCGTTGAAAATACTTGTATTGTTAAGTGATCTCGGATTAACATTCTAAATGAATGCAGGGTGTTGACAGATCAGACGACAGCAGCGGAGATGAATTAATTTCTTACTACTTAGACCAAAAAAAACTTAAAGACAGAAAAATGACAGACGAACAAGTAGCACAACTCGAAGCTCAAATGCGCGCAGTAGGCACTTAGATTTGAGGAAAAAATGTACACTCTTACTCAGAAATTCACTAGGCTTCAAGGGTCAGCTCCTCAAATACAAACTTACGAGGAAATACAAATAATCCCAGGAACTAGATGCGACGAGCCTCTAGACATAGTAAAGTTCATCTCAGAGTTTGACGGAAAACAGGAATATTATGTCTCATGGAGACAGGCCGCTAGTGCCGCTTATAAAGTATTTGAGCCATATAATGGCAGTTCAAGGCATTATCAAGCTGTAGCTATAATACGCAACAAAGTAAGAGGCTCAGCAGATGCGGTGCTTGCATCATTTAACACAGTGTTAAATTTTAAAGCAGTCATTGCTAGGTTGGATTTCACGTTTGCTGATAAAACTCCAGTACACGTGATCCAGCAGCAGCTAAGCACTCTGAGGCAGGGCGACCAATCATTGTTAAATTACTATGATGAGGTCGAAAAGAAATTGACAATACTGACAAACAAAACTCTAATGACACATGACACTGCCAGAGCAGCCATTCTGAATGAAAATTTCAGGAGCGATGCACTCCATACTTTTGTCTCTGGACTGAAAAAGTCTTGAGGTGGGCTGTCTTACCAGCACAGCCCTAAGACCTCCCAATTGCTCTAGCTTTAGCTCAAGAGGTTGAGTCAAGCAATGAAAGAGGCATTTTTGCTGCTAATTTTGGAAAATACTCGGAAGAACCGCAGAGACCCAGTGGCCAAAAGACCCAAAACTGGAGTTAGAATAGCCAACAGAAAAGTGAGGATAGCTCTCAGAAGAACCATCCTCATTTCCAGAAATATAGCAAAGATAACCAAAGCCAGCCAAAAGCAGGCAGCTCAAAGCAGCGCTTTCAGCCCAGAAACTCACAAGGGAGTGGTCCTGAACCAATGGAAGTAGATTCTTCTTCACGCTTCAGACAGCCCACTCAGAGCTATGGAGGCAACCAAAACTATGGGGATCAGTCAATGAGAACTCAACAGAACATCAATCACTTATCCCAAGAAGAAGGCAAGGAAAAAACGACTTATTCACAGCTTCAAGCGGAGGCGTTCGAAGACGACCTATACGGAGCTGAAAGCTGTAATTTTTTAGCGGAAGCTCCCTGTTACCGTTTGTAAGACGCACGGTCGCAGGGCGAACAATAAAACCTCTAATAGACACAGGAGCCTCTAAGAACTATATCAAGGCCCTTCCCAAGCTGGCTCATTGGAAGCCAGTAAACAGTCCCTTTCAAGTTAAAACAATCCACGGGCACACAAAAATTGAGCAGAAATGTCTCATCGACCTTTTCAATGTCAAATCATACTTTTTCATGTTAGAATCAGTAAAAGATTTTGACGGCATAATTGGCCTTGATCTCCTAAAACAGATCAACGCTCAGATTGATTTCACCAATAACACCAAAAAGCACAACAGAGGTGCAGAGAGAATTGAGTTCACAACATGTCAACAGGTGAACCATTTTCAAATTAGTGACGCGGATGTTCCCGACGCAGTCAGCCTTTGCAAACATTAACGAATCCCTACCATACAATATTAACACTGTTGCCACAATCTCAACAGACGGCGAACCGGTATATTCAAAGTGGCGTGTCAGAATTTGTCAACGCAGAAGTTAAACAACTTCTGGCGAACGGCATAATCAGACCCTCAAAATCACCCTATAACAATCCAATATGGGTGGTCGACAAAAAAGGGGTCGACGAGTCTGGACATAAAAAGAAACGTCTGATAATTGATTTTCGCAAGTTAAATCAGAAGACAACCAACGACAAATACCCTATCCCAAGTATTTCGACCATATTGTCAAACATGGGTGAGGCTCAGTATTTCACAACACTGGACCTTAAATCGGGTTTCCACCAAATTGAATTGGCAGAGAGAGACAGGGAAAAAACCGCATTTTCTCTAAATAATGGCTAGTATGAATTTTGCAGGCTCCCCTTCGGGCTGAAAAACGCCCTTAGTATTTTCCAGAGGGCAATAGACGATATCCTCATGGAACAAATTGGAAAAACTTCTTACGTCTATGTATATGACGTAATAATTTTCTCCCCCAATAAGAAAGACCACATCAGACACATTGACTGGGTCTTGAAAAGCCTTAGGGATTCAGGCATGAGGGTTTCCCATGAAAAATCAAAATTCTTCAAAAAGGATGTGGAATATTTGGGATTCACCGTTTGCAGAGGTGGAATTCGGACATCGACGGACAAGGTACAGGCCATAAAGAATTTCCAACCTCCGACAACATTGTTTAACCTTAGATCATTTCTAAGATTAGCAAGTTATTACAGGTGCTTTATAGCAGGATTCGCCAGCATTGCAAGACCCCTAACGGACGTCTTGAAAGCTGAAAACGGAAAAATAAATGCCAACCATTCAAGGAAAGTCAAACTCGAATTGAATCAAATCCAGTTAGACGGCTTTAACAGGCTAAAAGAGCTGCTAGCCTCCGAGGTTTTGCTATTAGCATACCCGGATTTCAAAAAACCATTCGACTTGACACAGACGCACTGTCTCGCCAGAATATTAACGCACTGGACGATACGCCAGAATCTGACGTCGCTACGATCCATAGCGAGGAGTCTCTAACTTACACAATTGAGACCACAGACAAACCAGTCAACTGCTTCCGAAACCAGATCATACTGGAAGAAAATTCTGTTCCACAACACAAGACATACATCTTGTTTAGAACAAAAACCCGACATGTCATACAGTTTTCCGATCGCAACACATTAATGCAGAGAAGTCGTAAACGCCGGAGTCACTAACTCAATTTATTGTGAACTTCCTATTCTAGCCTTCATCCAATATAATTTGGTAAAACAATTCCCCTCAACAGCGTTTCAACATTCAAAAAGTTTTGTTACAGACATCTCAGACATTACAGAACAAAGGGAAATAGCTATAGCGGAGCATAATCGCGCTTATCGCGTAGCTCAAGAGAACGCCCAACAAATTCTTAGAGACTATTTTTTCCCAAAAATTGGACGCTTAACAACTGAAATAGCCGCAAATTGTCGAGTATGCGCTATGAACAAACATAACCGACACCCGACCAGACAAGATATAGGGAAAACTCCTATACCCTCATACGCTGGAGAAATGTTACATGTGGACATTTACTCTACAGATGGGAAATATTTTTTAACCTGCATTGATAAATTTTCCAAATTTGCAGTCGTTCAATCAATCCGCTCACGTGCAATTGTGGATGTAAAAGCTCCACTCCTCCAACTTTTAAATTTCATTCGAAATACTTAAACAATTTACTGAGATAATGAAAAATCTCTAAACTCAGAGACCATCAGAGCAATGTTGTCAAATAATTTTGACATTGTCATCGAAAACGCACCGCCCTTACACAGCGTATCTAACGGGCAGGTCGAGCGTTTCCACGGCACTCTAGGAGATATAAGTCGTTGTCTAAAAAATGGAAATCACATTGAAGACACTATTGACACTACACTCCTTGCAAAAATACAATACAATTGATCAATTCATTCAGTGACTAGAAAAAAACCGATTGAAATATTCACAATATCCCAATAGACGTTGCAGTGCAAATAAAAAACCATATCACGTCAGCACAGGAAAAATCCTTAGAACATCAAAACAAGAACAGGGTACAAAAAACATACGACGTAGGTGAGAAAGTATGGGTAAAGTCCAATAGGAGACTGGGAAATAAACTTTCGCCCTTATTCACTGAAGCAATGGTCGAAGCAGACGTTGGGACAACGGTCCTCATAAAGGGGAAGGCGGTCCATATTATTAACGTCAAGTAGGACGTTTTTTTAATTAGTTATTAAACAAAATATCTTTTTAACATTTAAGAAAAAATATAATCAATCTTTCATCGTTTTTACTTTAGGATAAAATACATTTTAGTTTAAACAAGGACAACTAATAGATTCCGAAACAAAACAAATCAAGATCAATAACAAAATCCAAGTAAGACTCAAATAAATTTCAAGAGCTCCTAACGAAATTCAGGAACCAGGTGCCGAAGTTGAAAATTTTTATACGACTGTCTTGGCAAAAAATAGAATAATAATTGCAAACCTAGAAAATTTGATCCTTTCAATTTCACTCGCAAAAATTAACTTAATCAGTCCACTCATAATCGAAAGCATTGACGTTAAAGAATTAAATGAGCAACTCACAAATAGCAAATAGCAGCTGATGTCAATGTGCATCGCACAATGTGCTACACGCCTTGGGCATCTAAAGCCCATAATCGAAATCGACGAAGGCATCATTATCAACAGCGCCACGGTTCACGTGGTGGATAGCACCAGAACGGGTCAACAAGTCACTGGGACTTATTTGATCACATATGATGACCACATCTCGCTAAATGGAACCCGCTACATAAATCATCGGGGTGTCCTGAAGAAAAACCCAGCGGTTTCGACGGCAGGAATAGTAAACATCACACTATACCGGGAACACCTGAGCCTCCCTTTCCTACATGACCTGAGCCTGAGTAATCTGCATGACGAAGATGACGCAACCCAATGACCTTGATGACAATTCGGCCTTGAGATTACCGATGTGGTGGTAATCTCAAGGCCGAATTGTCATCAAGGTCATTGGGTTGCGTCATCATCCTTGCTTCTTTGGTCCTCCTTCGATCATCGGAAAACCGGAGGACGGGGAGGAGTTAACACGCGCGAGCCAAATAGTGCTGACTACGGGTCAGCAAGTTCTGCACCGGATGCCGTTACGACAAAGTTGCAGGCGAAACTGAACACCACTACGCAGAGCCGGGCTGATCGTCCACGGAAGACGCAAACTCAGCGTTCTGGCGGCGCGGCCGCCAGCCGCAATGGCTTGGAGTCGCCGTTTAAATTTATTTATGTTTAGTTTTTAATCTTCTCCTGAAACGCTCACACAAGCTTGCTAAATAAAAATATCTAAATATAACCAACAGTTTTGTTATAATTTATACGTAATGTATCCATTATATCCTAATTTACTATATGGGTTCAATCACTAACCATACAACACATAGACCGGACATGTTGAACAAATTATTTCAACATACCAGATTTGTGCTTTATGTCCTAATCATTTTCGTATTTGCTCGGCTCTGTAGTTTTCGGCTCCGGCAGCGAAAATATGGATAGTTGATAGTTGGCAAAACTTTTTAAGAGTTCAGCATACTCGCGGAAAAAATTTAATTTTTATTCGCTGCCGACTTGTGCTTGCGTACACATTCAGGAAAAAATAGCACATAATGGTACTTCATATGAGAATAGAACCATTTTGTTTGAGCGCTGGCAGCGAACTGGCTGTCAGATTTTTCCACTATCTTTACCGCAATCGTCGTCCAGACTGAAAATTAGCCAACCACTAGTAGACATTGAGATCCCAGGGTATACCCTCAAACAAAAAGCTAGCTGAACCTTCATTCCATGACACAACGGATTGTCCTTCTTATCGGAGCTGGTCTCTTCTTCGAGCTGTTGTGCGTTGGGCAAATTTAGTTGGCACTTGGATTGCCAGTTTTGAAGAAAACGCTACTCGGCTCGAAGCCAAAGGGCTTCGGAATGCACCAATCACAGCACTCGGCTTGATAATTTGGTGCGTAAATTTTGTGAAGTTGAGAACGAGCATATCGCCAAGGTAACAACAGAGGAACTCTACTGTGCGCAGAATTTCATCACAAATCATCGTCGATTATCTTCAGGGGAGTATTCAGTTTGCTTGACAAAAAAGCAAGGCGTCGAATCTGTAGGTGACTCTTCTTTGCAGGTCAACCGTCGGCTCGTAAATTTCGAGAATAAATTCGCTCGAGATCAAATTCATAATGATAAATATACAATATTTATAAGGGAACATGTTGTTGATCTCAACCATATGTCACTAGTGCCCACCGAAGAAATATTGTTGTTGTCTTCGACGGCGCGGCCATTACCATGTCTGTGCTCTCATTAAACGATTTGCTTATGTCAGAATCGACCATTCTAGCTACTTTCAATGTTAAACTACTGTCAAAAAAAACAGGCAGTTTTCTTTTTCCTCTTACTTTCTTTTTCAGTCTCTTTATTCTGACTGCGCTCAGGAAGAGCTCCGCGCGATTGTTCTCTCTTATTTTTTTTCGCCCACGATACGATTCGCGTTGCCTGCTCGAGAGGAATTCAATCTCGCGACCACTCATCTCCGTCGTTCTGTTACTCTTTCACCACACTGAGCACGGTTGCCCTGCCGATCACAGCGATTTGCTCGCGTTGCTCCCCATTGAAATTATGCGCTCCTTGCGCTTCTTTTTTTTTTTTTAAATAACAATCGGATTGCATTAAGCGCTCCTTGCGCTTCTAGTTTCTAAAAATAAACGATAAGTTTATTTTTAGAAACTATTATTTATGCACTCTTTGCGCGTATTATCTTAAAATCATGTGTCTACCTATCACCTAGTAATATAACTGTTAGGTGTGTTTCGGCGAGCCTCACAGCACCACCTCCCTTCCTCCCCCTTGCTAAACGAGTATTCTCCTTCGTCGTCCCTCCAGCATCATCCTCCAGTTCCGCGTCGCTCTCATCATCATCTTGATAGGACGGCATTAGATGGGAAAAATTGGTCACTCTCCTCTTAAAACCCGGTCTCGATAGGCCAACTTTTCCCGGGAAAAGCTTGACTGCCTTCTGTTGATTTTGAGGTTAGCCGCTCTCAACAATATGAGATCCGAATTGCATCACACGCCATTGGAACATACTCCTGTCTATGCACATTTTACTGCTTGCCGTCATTAGGATCTGTTCGTCAATCAATTTTCGCATGGCCGGATTCTTGGAATAATACCTCTGTTACCCCGCATCCTAGTGCTATGTTCGGAGATGTAAGACAACCCTTCCTTTATCCTTTTATCTGGCGAATGCTCCTTTGGCTCGCCCTGCAGATCCTGACCCTGATCGAATTCTATCCTCCTTGCCGCCAGAGGACTGGTAGTGTCCTCTTCCAGAGTACCGTTATCCTTTAGTTCCTTCTTCTCAGACTGCGCGCCCACACTCCGGCGATCTTACGTCTGTTACCTCATTTTCCTCCTTTGGTGCTGACACTTGCCGAGCAAACAACTCCTGGTCATCAGACAGGCTGCTCTCTTTCAACACGACGTGTCCACGTGACAATGACGTTCCTCCTCATCATGAACTCTGCGTTGCCGCAACGCACCATACCGCACAAAAAATCCATTCCAAGGTCGGCGTAGCAAGCATTGCCGCAATACCTTCCCGTCGAGACTGACTGCCACCCTCATCTCCCTTTTCACGTCCAGCGATGACCCGTCGGCCAACCTGATTCGTGACTGTACCTCTTGAAACTCTACTTGAGTCGCATGTTGACGCACGCAGTCTTGATTCAATCGTGGCGGTCATCCTCTGACCTCCAATCAACACCGCCGCGACAATGTTGCTATCCTATATTATCAATCGTTCGTTTCTAATCAACGCTGCTCCAATCCTAGAGAACGGCGCCCCTAACCGTATACCGCGTGGGCCTGGTCTGCGAAGTCTCCTTCTGCCTGTTACATTTTCACAAAACCATTATACCCTGAGCTCCCATTTTCAATGAGTTTAGGGTATAAATACGAGTAACGAAGTGCAGCAACAATTAAAAGTTTATGAATTTAAACGAAGCGTCCATTTTCTGTCGACTTCAGAAGTAAAGAAAATACAAGATGCAAGCTCCAAGCAAGTTAGTCGAGTGCAGTAAGAAAAAAGCAGACGAGACAGCAGATAAAAGGCCACATTGAGCGCACTCTACATCAGGACGAGAGAGAGCAAAAGTGACTTGTTATAAGTGTGGTGACATTGGTCACATTGCATCAGCTTATCCGCAGAGGGTAAACTTTTGTACAGTAATAGTGTCCAAAGGAAAAATGTACCAGCAGGGTAAACTCTTTCAATTTTTCTTTAGTTCGGGTGCCGAGTGCTCTTTGATTAACGAAACATTAAATAATAAGTTGTCTGGAAAGCGAATATATAACCTGATAATAATGAGAGGTATAGGAGAAAATATTGTGAAGAGCAAGTTGCAAATTTTACCTACAGTGCAAGTTTCTCAATCGGGAAATCTTGCAGCTCGTTGTTGGTGTGATAATTGAAGCTGGCAAGTTTGACATTTATAAAATGAAACAAATTAATGATACTTACAAAGAAAGTAATACTAAAATTCTAGAAAATCTTATTGGTAGCAATGTTGAACTGAATGAAAGTGATAAGCGAAAAGTAAAAGAAATACTTTGTGAGCTTTTTAAAGGAGAAATTCAAAAAATGATTAAAGAAAATGTCATAAGAACAGGCAGCAAACAAAAATTTATCAAAATGAAGAGAGAGTTCAAGCTAAGGAAAATATGGTCAGGAATGCCGAGTATGATATTTATAAAGTTGATAAATATAAGGCAAAAATAAGGAAACACAAATCTGGTGACCATGTTTTGTTAAAGTGAAGAACGGCATCATACAAAATTGTATCGCATATTTAAAGTACCATTTGTAGTTACTGAATTACTAGAAAGAGAGATATAAGTATTCACACGAGTTCTTACCAGTATTGGAAAATCAGCTTTTTATACCCTGAACCCATTGAAAATGGGAATTCAGGGTATAATGTTTTTGTGAAAATGTATGTAACAGGCAGAAGGAGACGTCGCAGACCCCATAAAGTATATATATTCTTGATCAGCATAAAAAAATAAGTTGATATAGCCCTGTCCGTCCGTCCGGAAACTACAAAAGCTAGAGAGCTGAAATTTTACACGAACACTCGTATCTTAGTTACGCAGTACAAGTTTATTTTGTTTTTTCGATAACTCATCCCATTCCTTAATTATCGATAAAAACTCGAAAATTCGTTTACCTTTTTTAGGTTTTTCGAGCATAACTTCTACACCGTTTTAGCTAGAGACTTCAAATTTGTATATTTAGATAGATATTATGGATACGCAGATTATGTAATTTTCAGATTTTAGATGCCACGCCCCCTTCGCCCCCAATTAAAAAAAAAAAACGTATTTTAACTACTAGAGACTTAAGATTTGACAAACGGACAAATTTGAATGCTATTAATATATTCTGAAAGTTTCATGAAAATAGTCCATCTAGAAATGGAGTTATAAGCGTTCAAAGTACAGCCAATCCCACCCCCAACCGTCGGCAGCAACTGCGCGGTTAGCAGAGGGCGCGTAATATATACGTGCGGTAAGAAGAAGAATATTTTTTTTTGGCAGGGTTCAGGGTATCTCGTAGTCGAGCCGTCTCGACTAGAGCCTTCTTACTTGTTTCCCCTTAAATCAGGCTTTTTATACACTGAACCCATTGAAAATGGTAATTCAGGGTATAATGGTTTTGTGAAAATGTATGTAAAAGGCAGAGACGTCGCAGATCCAAGAATCGCAAGAATATACATACTCTATGATGTATAGTCTTGATCAGCACAAAAACATAAGTTGATATAGCCCTGTCTGTTCGTCCGTCTGTCCGTGCGTCCGTCCGTCCGTATGAACGTCGAGATTTCGGAAACTACAAGAGCTGAAATTTTACATGAATACTCGTATCTTAATTACACAATATGCACAACTGCGCGGTTAGCAGAGCGCTCGCTTAAATTTGCGTAAATAAGAAAAAAATACATTTTCGCATGGTTCAAGTATCAGGTAGTCGAGCCGTCTCGACTACAGCCTTCTTACTTGTTTTAATTCAATAATATATTTATAATTATGTTAAAATGATTTCTGCCATCTTAGCAATTACTACTAAGCCATTTATAAGCATGAATTATGCAGTTGGCCACAACAAACTTCTTTGCCGATTTGCCACGTCCCCAGTAGGCGTAGGCGCATAATTTTTTGCCAGTTCTTAGAAAGAACCGAGGGTAACATAACTGCAAAATTTGGTTGCTTATACTCCAAAAATGTGAAAATTACAGGATATTTTCCGATATGCCACGCCCCCAAAGAGGCTGAAAAATTATATTTTGGTCATCAATAGAGGCGGCCATTAGTAACAGAACCATTCAATTTTGAAGCTTCTAGCTCCAAAAATGTTGGCGTCGATATATTTACCATAGCTTATTGATCTTGGGTAGTCAACCTGAGTATACATGCCAAATTTCAAGTCTCTTGTGTCAATAGTGTTCAAAATATAGCACAATTTGAAAAATCACTATATATTCAGGTCCCATGAGCGTAGATATATAACTTTTTGATTGATCTTCATAGAATCATAACCTTAACTCACATGCCAAATTTCAGCGTTCTAGCTTTAAAGCTGTAGAAGTTAAGTTTTTCCCGATTTGCCACGCCCCCAATGGCTTTTTGAACTTGGGTTGTCACCGAGTATACATTCCAAATTGAAACTTTCTAGCTCATCAACTAGTACGATTACTAGCATACGGTCACATTCATATTCCGATTTGCCACGCCCCTAGTGGGCGTAGATATATCTACCACAGCTTATTAATCTTGGGTAGTCAACCAGAGTATACATGCCAAATATCAAGTCTCTAGTGTCAATAATGTTCAAAATATAGCACCTTTTGAAAAATCACTATATATTCAGTTCCGATTTGCCACGCCCCCAATGGGCGTAGATATATCCGCCATAGCTTTTTGAACTTGTGTTGTCACCGCGAGTATACATTCCATATTGCATCTCTCTAGCTCATCAACTAGTACGATTACTGGCATACGGGCACATGCATATTCCAATTTGCACTTACACTTTATAACTCGGGAGCATACATAGAGTATATGTTCAGAATTTTAAGTCTCTAGCTCTATTAGCGCCGAAAAATATTGCGTTCATACGGACAGACGGACGGACAGCAAGACGGACATTGCACAATGTCACTCTTTTTCCCTTTGGCTAGAGAGTATAAAAATATAGGAACGACCAAGTCTTGAAAAACACTTACATAGCGCGCCCGATGACACGGTGCATAATCGTAATGGAATATTTTCTTTCTCTCTCTCTCTGAAATCGACTCAATGTTGGGCACAAGTTTTTATTTTGTTATTATACTTTTATCATTTTTTGTAATTACCATCTCTTAAAGCATAATAATTTATTGTGTTATGTATCTTGATATGCATCCCTAAATCATAACATAGGGCGAGTTGCTTTACCGTGCCAACTCAGCAGCTTTCGAAATTTCATTCTTCGTTTTGAATTTAGGAAAGTTTTCTTTATTCTTTGGTTAAGAAAAGTTTTATGCCTGATTTTTTTTGCCATCAAACCCATCTCCTTGATCTGAAATCGTTTCACTTCATGTGCGATTTCTAAAGCATTTTTGAACCGATCATGGAGGGTCGTCGTTATAATACGATTGTTTCTTTCTTAATTCCCAATTTGAGTATCTCAAGATTATTTTCAAATATGTAGAAACTTTCATTGAAATTAGTTTTAAGTGTATTTCACGATTCTACACTTTTTGTTCAGCAAATTCGATAAGTTTGGCTTTTTCAGTGAGTGTCATCCTTTAAACATGATTTTTAATGTTCATCAAGTTGAAGTTAAGCAACATGAGATTTTAGCAACTAACTACGTATGCAGAAACGCAGCGAAGAATTCTTTGAATATTATTGGTTCTTGGGGATCTCGTAATCGAGTACTCTCGACTAGAGCTTCCTTACTTATTGGAACTTGAACTTGAAACTATCAATTTCCTCAGGCTTCCTTATGCCTGTCAAAAAATAACTTGTTGGGAATTATAATTTTGCTATGTGAAAAATTATTATTTTATTACAGGACAGCGCTCAAGCATAAGATGAGTAAAATAATGAGTAAATGGGTATCAAATGAGTAAGATGCTCTGGGTTTTCTTGACTGTTTGATTGTGTATGTATATAACGTTTCCATATACTTTTTGAAATATTTGCTCACTTACTGAATCTCTTTGTGAGCGCCTCGCTCCGTAAAAGATGTTCCTTGAAAAGCATCGCACCAATAATTCAAATCAAGGTCCTGAAGAAAATATGAATATCATTTTCTCGAGTTGAAGATAAAGAGGATGTATGTCATGACGAAGCGGATAAAAATTGAGGATGTAATCATATTGGCCGCCAGCGTGGTTTATCTTCTTTTGTGTTTTTTCTCAGTTTCTGACCATCGCTTTCTCGATTGTTCAGAGAATTTTTCAATCCTAAAAAAATCTGTAGAACGTTAGAAAATGGGTAGTTGTCCACGAAATGATTTAATTGGTTGTACTAGTCTAGTTTAGTTTACTATCATTTAATATTTAATTTTGTTTTACAAAATAATATAGCAATACCAAGTTGCATTGGTGTTCGTGAAAATTGAATTAAAATTTATTACATTACTTATTACTTATACAAATTCGTTTATAAATAGATTATTACACATTTTTTGTTAGTTTTTGGTTTGCTTCCATTTATCGGTGGCTTCACGTTTAGCTTCAGGGACAAGAGAACTTTTAGCTCCTCCTAAAATGTTTGTTGTTGCTTGAGTTGCTAGTACCGCCGGACACAAAACTAATTGAGGTAATTGTCTGACCACAGCACCAACTGCTCCACTATAACCTTTTTGATCATGTTCCACAATAGCTGCTTCCAACAGGGTATTCGCAGACTCATTTATTCCCTAAAATTATATTTCGTGAAAAATTATTTATTTTCATTAAATTAAGATGCGTTTCATCTCATAATTATTCTACAACCATAAGCCAGATTTCACATACAAATTCGAAAATATTACTATTTATGTTAGTCGAAAGTGCTAATGGAAAGAGATTATTATTTATTGTATTATGTACATCTTATTTATTTTATTATATTTATTCTTATATATTCTAAACATGCCTATAACATTCAAGATACTATGGATTTTGTATTTTTTAATTAATATTAAAGATTTAAGTATCAGCATCCATTTGAGAAGGTGTACATATTTTAATATGCATCTGGTATTGGTGGCCAATTCTTGACACTGTTAAGTGGTCTGCGAGATAGCATTGAGAAATTTGCGATCATCCTCAAAATGAAGATCGTCAAACAAAAAACTTCATAGTCGGGCGCTTACGACTGCATAATACTCGGTTAATATTAGGGAAGATATAGTGAATCATTCGGATTTAAAGTAATTTTGATTTTCTAGTTGAAAAACATTAGATCAACATTTTCCCGATTTAAGAAGACCCCCAATGGTCGTGCACATAGAGTATTTTTCCAATACTTAGCAGCAGTCTAGAGTTAGACAGTTAAGGCATTAATACTATAGAAAATGCAGTTTTTACAGGATTTGTTAGGTCCCCAACCGGTTAAGATATATATTTCACTTACACTATAATTAAATATTAGAATACTTTTAATTCGCAGAGCTTTAATTACAAACAAATACGAAATCAGTAAAAAAAAAATGTTCGATTGTATACATAAACAATCTTAGGCATAATACTGAAACATACAATAAGATAAAAATTAAAATAAATTACTTAAGAACCCCTCAAATATATTTTACCACCCAAAAACGCTAAATTATATATAATATGCACGGATCAAATCGAGTATTGTTATTAGATAAAAAAATTGTTATTAGATCAAATATTGTTATTGTATCAATTTCTGTAATTAAATTTTGTTAGTACTGTCAAGTACTAGATATAGCTATAACAAATAAAGCTCTGATCGACTACGAGATCCTTTGATCCCTGTAAAAACTGACTCTTCTTTACGCACACATAAGCGCGCGCTTTGCTAACTACGTAGTTGATGCAGTGCTTTTGAGATGCAGTTGGGCTTTACTTTCTTATCTTATAATTCTATTTCTAAAAGTACGATCATCATGAAACTTTCAGAACGTAATAATAGAATACAAATGAGTCTACATGTAATAAATGAAATTTGGTATATAAAATAAGTTTTTTTTTTTCAAATTTGGGGCAAAGGGGGCGTGCCATCCAAAATCTCCGTATCCATAATATCTACATAAAAATATAATTTGAAGTCTTTAGCTAAATCGGAGTAAAATCTACGCATGAAAAACGATGCAAAATTTTAGAATATTATCGATAAAATAAGAAAATTTTCGGATACCACAAAAAACATATTTCAAGTACAAGAGACTTGAAATGTAACAGTCAAGTTTATTATTACGTTCTGAAAGTTTGAAAGTTTCGTATGTGCTCTCTCTCTCTCTCTCTCTCTCTCTCTCTCTCTCTCTCTCTCTCTCTCTCTCTCTCTCTCTCTCTCTCTCTCTCTCTCTCTCTCTCTCTCTCTCTCTCTCTCTCTCTCTCTCTCTCTCTCTCTCTCTCTCTCTCTCTCTCTCTCTCTCTCTCTCTCTCTGTTCTCTCCTCCCTCACAAGTAGCACAGAAAAATTGTGTGGATGTGATCCAGTCTATGTGTTGTATGGTTAGTGCTTTAATGTACGTAAATATTATTTACCAGGCTGATGACCTGAGTACACATAGTCCGCCTGTCCGTATGTGACAATGCGTAGATTTTAGAAAGTTGAAGATGTAGATACTTCATTCTGTTTGTGCGAGAGGTGTATATTGCAAGTGCATAGTTTCATTCAGACAATAACTTTTATCGTTCCAAAGTTATCGATACATTTTTTTTTTTAATTGTATCCCGTTCCTTATAGCTACAATCTTCAAGTTTTTACATATGTATATATAGAAGACAATGATTTGATAGTATTTTGCTTTTTGTCAGGTTTTTGAAACCGGCCCCAATTCAAATATATTACATTTAAATTACCTCTTTTACGATAGTGTACGCATTTGCAACACCTTCTCGTAAATCCTTTGGGCGACCATGTCGTTTCCTTTCATTTTTGGATTTTCTTCTTCTTTTTAGTGATGGTCCGGCAGACAATATGTCAAATGTAGTTTCTGCTGTAAGCTAAAAGAGTAAGAGTTTCATGTTATAATAGTATATTTACATATGTGCTCTTCTAATAAAAATATAAGTGGATATAGAAATTATGTTATTCAACAAAATGTATTCAAAATGTAATTGCCATAGCGGCCAATCCTTAGTCACTGAAAAGTATATCAAAATTATTGAAAATAACATCTGTATCAATCCAATATTTATCGATAACAGCATTTAACATATCTATGCAATAGGTACGGGTTTTTTATTTTTTCATTTTGGATATAACTTTCATGCATTTGAGTAGAAAAAGTTTCTACATAATTATTTAATTGACATATAAGGTGTTTGTTTTTAGTTACAAACTGCTAACATCGGTGTGACTCAATAACTAACTAATAAACGCCATAAGCCAAATGGGTTGTGATTAAAAATAATTCACAAAGTTAGAAAAACACACTGAATTGATATGTACTAGTTACTTAACTTTTAGTGATGACAAGTCAAGGATGAAGTCATCCAGAAGTTCGTCGAGTTAAAATATTGGTTGATCGGTGGAGATATCAAGGAGTATGCTGACGCAGTCAGGATTGGGTGAATCGTATATGTTCGAAATATGTGACTGCTTTGGACAAGGAAGAGCAAACTGCAATCAAGACTATCGTTTTTACGACCCAGTCTCTCATCAAGCCATTGAGAGGTAATATGTTATTTTCAATGAGATTCAAGATGACAAAAATTCACTTGTATAAGGGTTGCCAACATCTAAAGTTACCATACAGCCATTTTGCATTCAAGAGTGACGACTCTTACAGCAACGATCTAGACAGCGGTCGGGACTACGATCGTACGGATGATTTGAACCAATAAGTCAGGCCGATCGCGGATTCTGAGATACTTTCAAAAGTTTTCATGTATCATATTTGTGCGGAGCGATGAAACGGGAATATGACGCACTAATAGCCAACCAAATATGGTAGTTGGCAGACACGCCAGGACAGCGGGCTTTTGGATGCAAATAGGTATACAGCCTGAAACGCGACAAAGATAATCAAGTTGAATGATTTAAGGCACGACAGGTGGCAAAAGGTTAGTCCCAGCAGTATAGCATAAACTCATCCGAAAAATTTTCTCCAGTTTTCAGTCTGGAAATCGTGCGCTTCATCTTTGCACTGGCAGCGAAATTAAAACTTTTGGACGCCATACCTCATACAGTCTACATGAAGCAACTACAAGAGTACTTTGATCGGGTCCAACCAGCTAAGGCTTTGCTACTGAAGAAGGCGATATTTAGATTGAAGTAATCACGAATGGAATGGAACGCAAAAACTGAATGATGTCCTGGATAGTTTGGATTTTGTATTCTAAGAAAACATGCCTAGTCTCTATATGTTGACGATTTACTTATAGCATCACAACGGCTATTTAAAATTCATTCGAATATATCGTCAAGGACGCGCCTGAACTGTTTAAGTTATGCGCGAAAATGAGCTTGGATCTATCATCATAGGCCATTCGCAATACATCAGCACCTATTGCAAGCTCACGGTATGGACAACTGTACACCAGTAGCAACTCGGTTGGATGCGGGCTTCCAAGTAAATTGTGCTGATGGACGCATCAATCGACGATTGGTGGGCTGATATGACGAGATATTTTGTTGCAAAGCACATTTTGAGGTATTTGGCAGCGACGCTAAATTTCAAATTAAACTACACAGGAAGTCATCAGCCACTCACTGATTATGTAGATGTGGATTGGATTGGAGACCGAACTAACCGGAAATCGTATACTGGCTATGAAGATTTTTTAGCAGGTGGACAGATTTCTTGGCGATGTGAATAGTACGGAAGCAGAATTATGGCATTTTTGGCGGCTTTTAAGGAATTTATATTCGATTAATTAGCGAGATTGGTTGTGGAAATGAAATCCAAGTGCACCGAGTTCATCATTCTATATGTTATATGGGTATTATTTTGAATGTAAAGTATTAGACGAAGGTCCAATTATAAGTTACACTGCAACTTACTGCATACTTATAAAACCGACATGACTGCAGATATGATGATTACAAATTTTGTAAAAATAAGAATAATAAATTTACTAAAATATTAAGTTTGAAATTAATCATGTAAATTGAATTTGTAAACACGATAGAATTGAGAAAGTATGTTGAAAATAACATCTGAGTAATGCGATATGTATCGATAACGACATTTACCATACATATGTATGTGATAAGTACGACATAAAACCACATATTTACCTGAAGTAGTTGAATTAGCCTTGATGTTATTTCAAGAGCAGCAAACGCAGTTCGGGCACTAAAGCTTTGTGCGCCCAGCTGAAAGCCTCGAATGAATCTTCCATCCTTATTATATTGCTGTAAAGGTAGTCTGAACAAGTCGAAAAAGCCTTGAACTAAAAGAAAATTCTTATTAATATAATAATTATAAGAACATGTATACAGTTTATATCATGATGTTCTTATCCAAAATCTAGTTAAATTTGAAATGTATAGATGTATTATTAATTTAATATATTTGAAATATCTTTGTATTATATACTAATAAATTCGATCCGCTTATCGTATCGTCTTATCGGTGTGATATTATGACGTTGTGTTAGTTGTTATGTTGTGATGGCTTGTTGCAGTAGTATTAAAGAGAAATTGACAACTAGCACTAATCGAATGAGTTAGCATTTTAGTGACAATTAAAGGATGTATTTTCATTAAGAGAGAGATAACTATAGCTTTTGCTGAACGTGGTCTCGGATGTCGCTGAGTGAGAGCGAGAGAGCTACTTATGTCCTTTGCACAGAGTTTCTATGATATTGAGGAACGAGAATATTCTACCAGAAAGAGGCAGTTCTGACAGAGGAGCGGCAAAAGGGCACTTAGTCAGAGACGGTTGAGTAAGAAAGAGCTGTGGTGATAGAAGTCGGCGACTTCGAGAACTACGAAATATATATACTTTTAAAGCAATACATACACGCATCAAGTGAGAGTGGGTTGCATTATGGACATCATAAATTGAAATTATTTTTGAAAATTTATAAAATCATTGTGTTTGACACCACCATAGCGAATCTGAAATTTCTATATGCAATGGTATTTAATATATGATAAATCAATTAAGATTTTTATAGTTGAGAATGGTAGACCCTAAACCCTAAAATATGCTGGTATAAACAAACATTTTGTGAGCATAATCCTCCACAATTTTTCACTTACTTTACCTTATCAACCACCTAGGAATTAGCAAAAATTAAATCTATACGCAATACAAATACATACATCTATAAAAAATAATGTAAATTAATTATAAAATCGCTCGCCCCGCCAAAATGAGAAGTTGTAGCTTATAATGATCTTGTCTGATTTTCTAGAGGAAACATCAATTTTTCCAAAATGTTTAAAACTGTGAGGGATCGATTCATAGAAATAAATTATAGAGCTATATAGTGACTGAAGATACATAAAAATCGTCATTGTCAAATGGCTCCATTTCTGCTGGTTCCTCCTTTCATACTCACGTCTTCCACTAACTCACTTGCTCCCCTTGTCCTAATTGTATATCAAATCCTCCATCTATTGATTCATCAATAACACTTTTATAGAACCTTACACTCGTGGAGTGAAATGCCAACATGATATTTTAGACTGCTCTAACGAGGATTAACGAATATTACATTTTAATTCTTTTCTGCATTAATAAAATTTGCTTATTCGCCTCTATAGTTTTAGCATAAATTAGATATAAATAAGTTTAACAACTAATACTACTTACACAATTGTAAAACAGCATTTGTAGGACCAATTCCACTTAGTATGTTGGGCAATTGATTTCTTTTTATGTCTTTTAACCATTCTTTGCTTACAAACTCAAAAAGTTTATTCCAACCAAGGACCCCTCGTCTACAATAATTGGTAAAAAATATTTATTATTTACAATAGAAGAATCATTCAACAAAATAACTTATTAGTGTTTAGTGAAAAAGTATGATACAGGCAGAAGAGGCTTTGAAGCCATGTCCGCCTGGCTGCCTGTTCGCCTATATAAACGCAGAGATTTCGTAAACTATTTGAAGCTTTTGAGCTAGAGATAAATTTTACATATAAACTGTTGTAATACATTCTCATTACGAGTTTATTTTAATTTTTCGATCATATCATTTTAGATCGGTAATAATAAAATATATATCTTCGTTTCTTAATCGTAGCCTGAGCACCGTTAAAGCTAAAGAAATTTGTTTACTTTAAATAAAAATGTTATATGTAGGTCCGAAGAATGGATACGGAAATTTGCTTAAAATTAGCAAAACAAAAAATACGTATTTCAAACACATACTGGAGGCTGAATATTGGCAAATATATAAGGCTTATATTCAGCGTCCAAAATATAGAACATACTGCACTGCGAGTCGCTTTTGCAATTTCAACTTTGCCAATACATGTAGAGACACTGATGGCTGAGAATTGTACTGTTGCATTGGTGAGCTGAACTAATGGCGTGTGTGCTACCGTTGATGATTAAAAGTGTCTGGATCTACGGGTCTATGGGGTGTGGCAATCCGCTAACGAAGTTCCTGGCGCCCAAACGCATAATTCATATACGTGTGCATATCAAAAGCTTTTTAGCAATTTCTAAGATGGCAGGAAGCATTTTAAAATATATATAAAAATATAAATTAAATTAAAATTAATATAAGAAAATCGCCTACTGCTTATCACGTGCGTTTGCTAAGTGCCCAAACATTTATTTTATTGAATTCTAAATTTGGTGCACATCGGAAATAGATTGGTGGCGTGGCAAATCGGACCTGAATATATAGTGATCACTTGACACTAGAGACATGAAATTCGGCATATAAACTCGGGTTGACAACCTAAAATCAATAATTATTTATTATTACGTCCCCACAGGGGACGTAACGAACCACAAAAGTTTTAGAGCTAGAAGCTTCAAAATTGGATGATCACCTCGATAACCCAAAAATAATTTTTCGGCCTCTTGAAGGACTTGGTAAATCGAAAAATACCCTGTAATTTTGGCATTTTTGCAGTTACGTTACGTTGGGCGCGGCAAATTGGCAAAGAAGTTTTTTGTGGCTAACTACTACTATACATATATATATATATACAGTGGCGAGCAAAAGTGAGTGAATGTTCGCAAATTTTGACTTTGACGATGTATAAAAAAAAACTATACAAGCAAATCAAGAATTTTTTTTTATTGTTTATTTATTATACTATTCTTAACAAATAAAACAAAACTTCAAAGAAAAATGAGATCAATTCAAAGAGTTAGAAAGAAAAACCCAAAAAAACTCGCATAAACTCAATTTTGCACGTTTTATTATTTGCATCTATCTTCGCACTTCTACTTGTTTCCTTAGACGAAATCATTCAGATTTTCCGTTACTTTCATTATTTTCATATTTTTCTTATTCGTAGAATGAGCATGAAGATTTACCGTTATCTTAGTTCTTTTAATTTTCTTATTCATAAAGCAATTTAACACGTGTTTATTGCAAATAAAGTCGCACTTTTTCCTTTTGTAGCACATTAAATATTAATTGTTACAAATTGTTTAAATATGAGAAAAATTTCAACTGAAATTGAAAATAGTGTTGTGTGCCTGACCGAGAAGGGTTTTTCTTCACGTCGAAAAGCTTGGTATCAGTCAATCCGCAGTGATCGCAGCTCAAAAAAGACGAAATGTGACACCCAAATATCAAGTCAGAGGTCGCAAAAAATTGTTAACGGACTCAGATGCTCGACTAATAATATTGGAAATGAGGAGAAATAGGTTGCTAACACCAAAGGGGGCTTCTGTAGCAATTGAAAAAAATGTTAGCGAATGGACTGCTAGAAGAGCCCTTTGAAAAATCGGATGTGCCTCATCCGTTATGAAAAACAAACCTGTTTTATCTGAAAAAAAAATGTAAAAGCTCGATTGAAATTTGCAAAAAAATTCAAAAGCTGGACCAACGATTGGAAACGAGTTATTTGGTCGGATGAATCAAAATTTAATCGTTATCAATCAGATGGAAAGCTTTACTGCTGGCGTAGACCTGGGGAGCGAATTCAAAGCCACCATGTAAAGCAAACTGTCAAGTATGGCGGCGGAAGCATTATGGTTTGGGGATGTTTTACTTGATGGAACGTTGTTCGTCTGCATTTAATTGAGGGCATAATGCGCAAAGAGAATTACCTAAGTATTTTGCAACCTCATCTTCCCAATTTTATTGAGATATGCGCGTATCCCGAGAAAGAAATAGTTTTTCAACAAGATGGGGATCCAAAACATTCCGCGAAAATTGTGAAGGAATGGATTGGAAAGCAAAATTTTAAGCTAATGGAATGGCCAGCACAGAGTCCCGACCTTAATCCAATAGAAAATCTATGGTCCATTGTGAAAAGGCGTCTAGGACAGTACGACGCAGCACCAACGAGCATGGCCATGCTCTGGGAACGGATAGAAACCTAGTGGAGACAAATTCCGAAGGAAATTATACAAAATTTGGTAGAGAGCATGCCAAAACGTATAAAAAAAGTTTTTACTAATAAGTGTCTATGGACCAAGTATTAAAAATTCGTTATTTTATTAATATTTTTTAAACGTGCAAAATTGAGTTTATGCGAGTTTTTTTGGGTTTTTCTTTCTAACTCTTTGAATTGATCTCATTTTTCTTTGAAGTTTTGTTTTATTTGTTAAGAATAGTATAATAAATAAAAAATAAAAAAAAATTCTTGATTTGCTTGTATAGTTTTTTTTTTATACATCGTCAAAGTCAAAATTTGCAAACATTCACTCACTTTTGCTCGCTACTGTATATATATATATTAATATGCTTTTTGCCATCTTAGCATGAATGATGTAGTTAGGCACAAAAAACTTCTTTGCCATTCTCCAAAATCTGGAAAAAACGTAATTCAAATACTAGAGACTGGCAAATAGGCACATTTAATAACTCTGTTTCTGGATGGACATTTGTAATCACACGTTCAGATTATGATCATGACATTCATATCTATATGCCAAACCAAACTGTATATCTCTAGTATTTGAAATATATTTTTTACACATTTGGGGGTGTGG
This sequence comes from Drosophila stalkeri, assembly GCA_035047405.1. Taxonomy (NCBI): domain Eukaryota; kingdom Metazoa; phylum Arthropoda; class Insecta; order Diptera; family Drosophilidae; genus Drosophila; species Drosophila stalkeri. The sequence goes on from JAWNPR010000123.1 coordinate 210,055, forward strand.
GAAATTGTATTAAATTAATATCTATATATATGTAGAAGACTTGGAGACCCTAACTCTAAAGATGAACGAGATACAATTTTATAACTGATTCTCGATAAATTGTTATATTGAAACTCTGGAAATATAAGAGTTATCGAATTTCGGAAACAAACTCGGACTGCACGTGCAATATACGAACATAACACAAAAAGAATGAAGTCTCTAGCTTTTGTATCTTCGGATATCCTTGCGTTCAAGCATACGGACAGACGGACATGGCTATATCAACTTTTCTCGTCACCCTGATCAAGAATATATATACTTTATGGGGTCTGCCACGCCTTCTTCTGCCTGTTACATACATTTAACAAAACCATTATACCCTGATTTCCCATTTTCAATGGGTTCAGGGTATAAAAATACTACGGACTCGGCATTAAATTAATAAATAATAAGCTTTTATTTGTGCCTTCGTTACTGATTGTAGATAGAGCTGCAGAGTTAAAAAAGCTCAGCAGCTTGCAACAGCTTAGTTATAAGTCACGCTTCTTCATTCTGTGTCATACATTTTCACAAGTCCATCATACCTGAATTTACTAATTGTTATATACTCAATATTGATACAATAATATGTCTGCGAAATGATTGAGTTCTTAAAAAAGGAGATTTTTTATTAAACAAAAATAACTTACCGATTAATAACTTCACGTAAACATATACCAGATCCCTGTAGCTGGGCGAGTCCCATTATTAATCCAGTTATTGGCCCATGAGATAGTTCAACTCTTCGCCCATGATAGTCAAAGCAGATTGGTAAAGCTGGACTGAAGATAAACTCTTTAAAGTAAATGGGATGAGCTTCACTTTTAAAAGAAGCTTCTTGGTCTTGTATGAAGTTTTCGGACATTGTAAATATTGAGTCACTGAAATCATTATTGGTTTCATCTTCATATTTTAAATCATGCATTGTGTTTGATATTTCATTTTTCATTATAGGTTCACTTTGAATCGAATTATTTAAAGGTGTACAATTTTCATTAGCAGAACTTTTAACTAACGATGAAAAAAATTCTTCCAAAAACAATAAAGTGTCTTGGTCAATATTAAGTCTGATAGGTAAAATTGATACTTTCAATGAACACTCTTCTTCTCTGTTTTTGTTAACATTCGTTCGAGCATTCAGTGCTTTTACTGTTATCATGTTTTCGTCATTCTTTTGTGGTATGCTATTTTTATTCGGATGATAAAGAAGCTTGTTAATTTCTGAAGAAAGTAAACGATCTCGTATTTCGATATCCAAAATAACTAGCATTAATCGGGATGAATAATTTGAATTTTTGGGGTACACATCATAGGAGAAACGAATTTTTGTAAATTGTATTTCTACAAGTACATCTAAATTACGGCTTGAATTTAATTGATCATTTACTAAATTTTTTGTTTTTGAATGATGCCATCTTGGAGCTTGTGATATACCGTGTTTATAAGTATCAGACATGCCCGCTGTAAAGCTAAAGTCAGAACAAAATTATTAATGTGTAAAAATGATTATCTAGAAATTTTTAAGAAAGTTCTAGTCGAGACTGACCGACTACGACATCTCGTGAACCCTTCGAAGAACTGCTATATTCCAAGAATTCCAAGCTTTGTTTTTGCATACAAAACAAACGTACGTATACATATGCTCGCGCCTTGCTGTATCCCTTACAGACACATGTACACACATGCAGGAAATTTGCTGTTTCGCTTACTCTGTACATGGGCTATGTTATGGTACGGACAAGGAAATAGAATATATTCATATTCATTAATCCAAAATAAAATACCCTGATTCGAATTAACAGTGAGCAATATATGTTTGTATTGTAATAAAGTCTAAAATGTTTTGAGTGAATGAGTGCGCTTGTATAAGACTCGGAGTCAGAATATTATATTGAAGGAGTGCGAGATAATATGTAAATTGCTTGCGCACAAAATAATGTAGCATAATCTTTGTGCGCCATACTTAATAAGTATAAGTATTACTTTTTCTGATATTTAACTGAACGCAGTAAGATAAGACGCCTAATGTCCAGTCGAATTCACTCACATATCGAATGGACTCAATTCACGTACGTTGTGAGTCAAGCCATAGAGGGCTGCTCTATTAGCTAATATAAGACAATAATATTTTTTATTGAAAGACTACAAAACATAGCAACATTTCAAACTGAATCAATATTTATATAATTTTTTAACGATAGTGGTCCACTAGATTGAAACCTTAAATAAATAATGCTTTTAATTGTTAATCCCATATAAATAATCTTAAACAAAACTTTCTTACTAAATTTTGATATGTTCCAAGGATTACAAAATATTTCAATTTAAAAATATTTTACAATTCACATACCTTGTATTCTCTTTTGACTTAGATTTTGTAATATCTGGAAAATCTTTTCCTCCGAATAGATGCCATGTAAATGTCATTTCACATAATGTATAACTGTGCTCAGGAATTGGAAAATTAGGAGGAGGTCTTAGAATATCATTTTTTTCACTGGGTAAACTGAAATGATTGTCAACTATTTGGAGAGGACCATCAGAAACGAATATCTGTTCGACACCAAAATTATCCTTCAAAGCAAAATAAGAAAAATAAAAATAAAATTATTAAATCATCGTTATTTATTTATTGTACTTATTTAAAAAATGAATGTTTTGAAAGTTTAAATAAATAAAGTAACATACACTGAGAAAATGAAAACTGAAATGAAAACATTGCTTTTATGGTACAATATTTATCAGTGTTAATCAAGCATTCGTGTTCAAGTTTGAACGTAAATTTACAAGCATCTTCAAAAAATGGAATGGAATGAAAATTTAATTAGGGATTTCGGTTTTCGAAACGATGAACAGTTCAGTATTTAGTACAAAGTTTTTAAAACTTATTAAAGTTAAATAATAGTGAAACACTGCACTATGGGTAAAAAGCCCGCAAATTTAGCATACATTGAATTTTTTTAGTATCCGTCAACTTGTTTGCTTTTCTATTTTATATTAAATTTTCGATAATGCCCTTAATGTTTTGAGCTTTGTCAAATAAGTCCATACAACCACACACAAGATTAATGCATTAGGGACTTCTCTTCGTATTTGCTCGGCTCTGTCGTTTTTGGCTCGGCAGCGAAAATATAGTACGACAAAATCAGTTCGCTGCCACCGCTTGAGCGAAATGGTCTCATTCCCATTACATTACATTACTATGTGTTATTCTTATCTTAACCAATTTTTAAATTTCAATTTTGAAGCAAGCAAGAAAAGCTGTAGTCGAGACTGCTCGACTACGAGATCCCCTGAGCCCCCCTTAGAACAAATAAGATTACAAGAAATATTCGATTCGATTCTGCACGCATAAAAAATTATACATGCACACATGTACGCTACATATAGGTATGTGTGTATGCATTGCAGGCGTCTTGATGACTTGCCTAGCTTGCTCTGCCACGTGGGTTGCGTTGCGAGAACTTTTTTGATTATTAATTCTGTTTCTAGGTTGACTATCGTAATCACACGTTCAGATTATAATCATGACATTCATATCTATATACCAAACCAAACTGTATGTCTCTAGTATTTGAAATACATTTTTTACACATTTGGGGGTGTGGGGGTGAATTGGGGAATTGAATCGTCTCCCTGATCAAGAATATTTATACTTAATGGGATCTGCAACACCTTCTTCAGCCTGTTACATACTTTTAACAAAACCATTATACCCTGATTTCCCATTTTCAATGGGTTCAGGATATAAAAAAAAATCGAAATTATAAAAAACTCATACAAAATCAAAGTCATATAAAACAAATAAGAACGTTGCAGTTAGGCGCAACTAACTGCGATATACTCTGTTCCCATAGGTGCATGTTTTTTATTTAATAAACATTTAATAAACGAAATATTTCGGCAATTTGTAAACGTACATTGCAAGCAACAAACAGCTGTGCGCGCAAATTAATTGATTTTCTATGCCTACATACAAAGGCTGCATGCTATAATATTCTAAGAATTGCGATTGAATTGTGTGATGTGTAGCAGTGAACATATTTAGGTTTAGCTAACGATTACATGTAATTATCAAGGGAACCTGGTTTCGAATCCCACTGGAAACTTTTTGTTTTTAAATAGAAAACTTATAAATTTTCTTTTTTAAATTCATTAATATTTTTATAATTATGTTAAAATGCTTTCTGCCATCTTAGCAATTACTACTAAGCTATTTGTAAGCATGAATGATATAGTTGGCCACAAAAATCTGCTTTGCCGATTTACCACGCCCCCAGTGGGCGTAGACGCATAATTTTTGGCCAGTTCTTAGAAAGAGCCGATGGTAACATAACTGCAAAATTTGGTTGCTTACATTCCAAAAATACGAAAATTACAGTCCAAATTGCAACTCTTTAGTTCATCAACTAGTACGATTACTGGCATACGGTCACATGTATATTCCAATTTGTCACGCCCCTAGTGGGAGGATCGGGAAAATTTTTACACTTAATAATTCGGGAGCATACATGAGTGTATGTTTAAAATTTTAAGTATCTAGCTCTAATAGCACCGAAAAATATTGCGTTCATACGGACAGACTGACAGATGCACGGACGGGCAGCAAGACGGACATTGCACAAAGTCAATATACTCTTTTTCCCTCTGGGAACAGAGTATAAAAATTTAAACTTCTATCTGTTCAGGGATAATTTATGTTAAAATTTCGGGCTTTTTAACCATAGTGCAGTTATTGAGTGAATAGTTTAATTAGAAAATAGCACATACCCTACGCTTAATTTCCAATAATTTTAAGTTTTTTCTATACAGATCTGATACTTTTTGCAATATAACTTACCATGAAAAACATGTCCTCCTCCTGTATTATATGAAACTCTTTTTCTTCTAAGGCAGGTACAATGTTTAATGATGTAGCTCCAAGTTCGGCGTGGACAAAAGACTCTTCAGCAGTGTTATAATTATAATATTCGAGCATATCGTGTGATTCCAAGTCAAAAATTGTATCAATGTCAAACGTGTTGTTGCTTAAAAGCTGAGTATTTCGTATACTTTCATTTTCAATTTGTACTACTTTATTAAATTTGTTCACAACCTGTGGTACAGATGCATTTTTCACATCTTTAACTGCATCGGCCATAAGTGTATTTATTTGCTTAACAGTTTTTTTATTAGTACGGTCAGCATTTCTTACTGGTGTTGTATCAGCTTTTTTAAAATTAATTGTGTTATCACAACTTGTTTTTAAATCTTTATCATTAGCAATGTATGCAATAAGTTGTGCTAATACTTCTGCTCCATCAAAACAGGTTTTTAAATGAATATCGTGTATTGATGATCTCAAATCAATACTTGGATATAATTTATTTTGCTCATTGAGATGAATAGAGAAATTTAATAGCCCAACACTTAAAACTGGCACTAAGCCCAATTGGCTTATGTGAGTTATAAATTCCTGAACGTCGTTGACAGCTTTATCCTAAAAAAACACCCAACAAATTTTAGTAATGTAGTAATATTGAGATGCTAAGATTTACAGAATAAGTAAGAATAATAGGGTTAAATCGACTCTCATCGCTCATCGCCCTGATGACGAGGACTGCATGGGATACACACATTTCTGGCTTTGATTTCTTTCATCCACAAGTTATATAAAAGTAATAATCAGAGTATGACTTAAAGGCATTGAGAAATTTGTATATTAATAATAAAATATTTAATGTATTGTACTTACAGTTTGTCCAATCGATAGTATGCAATCTTCACTAATAAGTCGCAAAGTACATCCAGTCATAGGATAAATTATGTTGCTACTAAATGAACAGTACCCAATATCGAGTAAAGCTCGGTAAGATAAGAATTTTGGCCTGGAATATGTGTAAAATTGCATGAGAAGCTTTGTCGAGCGGTGTCACACACTGATTTATAAATCTTAACAGGATGAGTTATTAAAAGTCATTTAATTAATCAGTTTGAAGTTGTCTAAAGTTGTTTTAACTGAATTCAATCATTATATTCTCATACTGAGCTTAACTTGAACTAGAGAGTTTACTTGATGAACTAGAGAGTTGCAATTTGGAATGTATACTCGCGGTGACAACCCAAGTTCAAAAAGCTATGGCGGATATATCTACGCCCATTGGGGGCGTGGCAAATCGGGTAAAGCTTAACTTCTACAACTTTAAAGCTAGAAGGCAGAAATGCATGTGAGCTAAGGTAATGATTCTATGAAGATCGATCAAAAAGTTAAATGTCCACGCCCATTGGGGGCGTGGAAAATCTGACCTGAATATATGGTGATTTTTGAAATTGTGCTATATTTTGAACACTATTGACACTAGAGACTTAAAATTTGTCATGTATACTCGGGTTGACTACCCAAGATCAATAAGCTATGGTAGATATTTCGACGCCCACAGGGGGCGTGGCAAACCGCAAAAGTTTATATCTCCTACATTTTTGAAGCTAGAAGCTTCAAAATTGGATTGTTCAGTTACTAATGGCCTCCTCTAACGTTGACCCAAAAATAATTTTTCGGCCTTTTTGGGGGCGTGGCAAATCGAAAAATATCCTGTAATTTTCGCATTTTTGGAATGTAAGCAACCAAATTTTGCAGTTGTGTTACCATCGGCTCTTTCTAGGAACTGACGAACTATGCGTCTACGCCCACTGGGGGCGTGGCAAATCGGCAAAGAACTTTGTTGTGGCCAACTACATCATTCATGCTTACAAATAGCTTAGTAGTAATTGCTAAGATGGCAGAAAGCATTTTAACATAATTATAAAAATATTAATGAATTTAAAAAAGAAAATTTATTAATTTTTCTATTAAAAAACAAAAAGTTTTCAGTGGGATTCGAAACCAGGTCTTTTTGATAATAACTTGTAATCGTTAGCTAAATATGTTTACTGCTACACAACACACAATTTAATCGCAATTCTTAGAATATTATAGCATGCAGCCTTTGTATGTAGGCATAGAAAATCAATTAATTTGCGCGCACAGCTGTTTGTTGCTTGCAATGTACGTTTACAAATTGCCGAAATATTTCGTTTATTAAATGTTTATTAAATAAATAAAATGCACCTATGGGAATAGAGTATATCGCAGTTAGTTGCGTCTAACTGCAACGTTCTTACTAACTACTAAAATTTACTTTAGAGCAGTGGCATTAGTGGTAAGTGCTATGCAAGCTAAAAACTTTTTTATTGAAAATTTAAAACTTTTTAATTTAATGAATGTATATCTATTATAAAATGCTTTTGCCAGCTTATCAATTGATAATACGCTATTTATAAATATATCTACGCATATGAATTGTGCATTTGAGAACTAGAAACTGCGTTTCCGATTTGCCACGCTACCAGTGGGCAAGTGTTTTTTCTCTACATACATACATACAGATGTTTGTATGTATGTACACATCCATATACATCCAAAACATATTCTAAGAATTGCAATGTCAGTTTTGTCAGAAGCTGCTATAGCACTACAGTTATTTAGGTTTAGCTATCGAATTCTAGATTAGAGCAGTGGTAATGGTGGTAAGTGAAAATTGCGCAAGTGGCGCGGGATCAAATCCAGCTGAAGCTTTTTTTTCAATCCACATATGTTATTTTAAATACATACACTTGCTTTCATAACTCTGTGTACACTCAAGAAAATATTTGTTTTTAAAGTTTTACCATTTATAGCGCTCAGTAAAAACAAGATATCGAACTTTTTCTTTTTCATTTCATTTATTAAAATATAAATCTAAAGCCTAATATAACTATTTAAAAAAAATTATGAGAGCAAATGTAGCTTCATATTCCGCTGGAAACTTTTTGTTTGTTAATCGAAAACTTATAACTTTTATTTCTTAATTAAATTATATTTATACCCTGAACCCATTGAAAATGGGAAATCAGGGTATAATGCTTTTGTTAAAAGTATGTAACACGCAGAAGGAGGCGTGGAAGACCCCATAAAGTATAAGTATTCTTATTCAGGCGAGGCGACGAGAAAAGTTTATATAGCCCGTCCGTCTGTCCGTCTGTTTTAAAGCGTCGATTTGCAAAGATGTAATGAGCTAGAGACTTCATTCTTTTTGTTTTAGGTTTGTATATTGCACGCGCAGTACGAGTTTGTTTCAAAAATTTGATAACTTTTATATTTCCTGAGATATCGATAAAAACATTTATCGAGATGCACATATTTACTTATATCTCTTTCAACTTTAGAATTAGAGTTTCCAAGTCTTCTGCAGATACTAATTTAATACAATTTCGAATTTTGTCAGATTTTGGATTACGTTCCCCGATTCACCCCCACACCACCAAATGTTTAAACAATGTATTTAAAATACTAGGGACATACAGATTGGTTTGGCATATATATATGAATGTCATGATCATAATCTGAAAGTTTGATTACGATTGTCAACCTATAAACAGAATTATTAATCAAAGAAGTTTTCACAAAGTAACCCATGTGGCAGAGCAAGCTAGGTAAGTCATCAAGACGCCTGCAATGCTTACACACATATCTATATGTATGGATGCGTACTAGCGTACATGTGTGCATGTATAATTTTTTATGCGTGCAGAATCGAATCTAATAATTCTTGGAATATTATTCGTTCTAAGAGGGATTCGGGGATTATCGTAGTCGAGCAGTCTCGACTACAGCTTTCTTGTTTTATTTTCATGTATAATTGCTTTCTGGCATATTAGCAATTACTACGAAGCTATTTGTATGCATGAATTATGAAGTTTGCCACAATAAACTTCTTTGCGAATTTGCCACGCCCCTAGTGGGCGTAGACCCACAATTTATGTCCAGTTCTAAGAAAGAGCCGAGGGTAACATTACTGCAAAACTTGGTTGCTTACACTCCAAAAGTGCCAAAATTATAGGGTATTTTTCGATGTGCCACGGCCTCTTGGCCGAAAAAATATTTTTGGGTTATAGATGGAGGAGGTAATAACCATCCAATTTTTAAGCATCTAACTCTAAAACTGCAGGAGATATTATCTTTTGTGGTTTGCTACGTCCCCTGTGGGCGTAGATATATAACTTTTTCATCGAACTTCATGGAATCATAACATTAACTCAAATGCCAAATTTCAGCGTTCTAGCTTCAAAGCTGTAGAAGATACATTTTTCCTGTTTTGCCATGGGGCGATGGGCGTAGATATATCCGCCATAGCATTTTGAACTTGGGCTGTCACCGCATATACATTCAAAATTTAAACTCTCTAGCTCATCAACTGGTATGATTACGGGCAAATGCATTTTCCGCCCCTAGTGGGCGGATCGGAAAAATTGGTACACATTATAACTGACAGCAAGACGGACATTGCACAAACCAATATACTCATTTCCCTTTGGGAACAGTGTATCTGCTAACCGTGCCGCGGCTTGGGGGTTAGTTGGGGTACATTTTGAACGCTAACACTTAATTTCTAGATGGACGATATTCATGAAACTTTATGAATAAAATAAGAACACTAAAATATGTAAATTTGCTTAAGTGCAAGTCTCTAGTATTTTAAATACTATTTTTTTTTTCAAGCGAAGAGGGCGAAGAGGGCGTGGCATCTAAAATCTAAAAATTAGATAATCTTCGTATCCATAATAGCTATCTAAATATACAAATCTAAAGTATCTAGCTCAAACGGTGTTAGTCACGCTCAAAACACGTATAAAAACAAGTAAGAAGGCTCTAGCCGAGACGGCTCGACTACGAGATACCCTGAACCCTGCCAAAAAAAAAAATATTCTTCTTCTTACCGCACGTATATATTACGCGCCCTCTGCTAACCGCGCAGTTGCTGCCGACGGTTGGGGGTGGGATGGGCTGTACTTTGAACGTTTATAACTCCATTTCTAGATGGACTATCTTCATGAAACTTTCAGAATATATTAACAGCATTCTAATTTGTCCGTTTGCCAAATTTCAAGTCTCTAGTAGTTGAAATACGTTTTTTTTTTCAAATTGGGGTCGAAGGGGGCGTGGCATCCAAAATCTGAATAATCTGAAAATCTGTATCCATAATATCTATCTAAATATACAAATTTGAAGTCTCTAGCTAAAACTGTGTAGAAATTATGCTCGAAAAACCTAAAAAACGTAAACGAATTTAAGTTAAGATACGAATGAGTTAAGTTAAGATACGAGTGTTCGTGTAAAATTTCAGCTCTCTAGCTTTTGTAGTTTCCGAAATCTCGACGTTCATACGGACGGACGGACGGACGGACGGACAGACGGACAGGGCTTTATCGACTTATTTTTTTGTGCTGATCAAGAATATATATACTTTATGGGGTCTGCGACGTCTCCTTCTGCCTGTTACATACATTTTCACAAAAACATTATACCCTGAATTCCCATTTTCAATGGGTTCAGGGTATAAAAAGTAAAGTAAGAATTTTCGATTTTTTATCGATAATAAGGAAACGGGATGAATTATCAAAAAAAAAAAAAACTGGTACTGCGTAAAACATACGAGCTCTGCTTTCTGCGCAATTGACACAGCGCCTTCGTCTCCGTCCGTATGTATGAACGTGTCGATCTCAGAAACTATAAGAACTAGCGACTTCAATTTTTTTTGTTATGTCCAAGTATTGGAAAAGTTCGATAACTATTATTGTTTTAGATTAATCTATTAAAAACCGTTTATCAAGTTTCAAATAGTAGAGACACGGTTTGGTTTGGCATATACAGAAACGAAGCGTGATTAAGCAGTTTCGACTAGAGCTTTCTAACTTGTGTTTGGGTGGCTTACCTATATTCAATGGTCAAATTCCAAATATGTCCTTGAATTTCCGAAACCAGCGCGTACGGCTCATATGATTCAATAGGATAGTCCTGCGAATAAAAATCCTTAATTTAATAAATTAATTTCGACGTATTCTAAAATTGTTAATGTTTGGACACTTTTGACTTCGTCTTCTACTTATAATAAATGGACATAAGAACAATGCATATTCTGAGACGAAAAGAAAGAAATTGGTTGCGTGATGTTGTGTTGACCTCTTCCGCGATATTGAGAAGACCGCCTCCAAAATTGCTCGAAATTCCCGTCTAAGGTCAATTGCAAATATAAACATATGACTGATTTGCAATTTTTTATAAAATCTAAAATAAAATAAAAATAATGTAGCTCTTATTGTGAATATTTCACTAAATTCTTTCAGAATTTAATAAACAACTTCTTTGGCCAATTAGCAAACGCACGTGGAAAGAAGCGATCGTTTTTCATATGTGTGTAATCATTCTGAGTTTGTTCAAACGCCTGAAGTTACATTATTCTAAGAATTGTGATTCAATTGTGCATTTTTTAGATATACCAAACTCATTACACAGTTGCGACTTGCAAGCACCGTGGTCAAACTATTATTCATTTATATTCATAATGTGACAGACATATACAGTGGGGAAAATTCATTTATAATGCGACATGTCCATTTTCAAATTCTAGTATATTCTGAGAACTCCAATAGCTACTGAATTGTCTTTCAACTTTCAGAAACTACATTAACTACTTCGTTGTTATATGAAGCTTACTATTTTTGAATTCTGTAAATAGGAGATGTTATTATACCCTGAACCCATTGAAAATGGGAATTCAGGGTATAATGTTTTTGTGAAAATGTATGTAACAGGCAGAAGGAGACGTCGCAGATCCCATAAAGTATATATATTCTTGATCAGCACAAAAAAATAAGTTGATATAGCCCTGTCCGTCTGTCCGTCCGTCCGTCTGTCCGTCCGTCCGTCCGTCCGTCCGTCCGTCCGTCCGTCCGTCCGTATGAACGTCGAGATTTCGGAAACTACAAAAGCTAGAGAGCTGAAATTTTACACGAACACTCGTATCTTAGTTACGCAGTACAAGTTTATTTTGTTTTTTCGATAACCCATCCCATTCCTTAATTATTGATCAAAAATTCGTTTACGTTTTTTAGGTTTTTTGAGCATACCTTCTACACCGTTTTAGCTAGAGATATTATGATAGATAGATATTATGAATACGCAGATTTTGTAATTTTCAGATGTTGGATACCACGCCCCCTTCGCCACCAAATTTGAAAAAAACGTATTTCAACTACTAGAGACTTGAGATTTGGCAAACGGACAAATTTGAATGCTATTAATATATTCTGAAAGTTTCATGAAGATAGTCCATCTAGAAACTGAGTTATAAGCGTTCAAAGTACAGCCCATGCCACCCCCAACCGTCGGCAGCAACTGCGCGGATAGCAGAGGGCGCGTAATATATACGTGCGGTAAGAAGAAGAATATTTTTTTTGCAAGGTTCAGGGTATCTCGTAGTCGAGCCGTCTCAACTAGAGCCTTCTTACTTGTTTTAGAATTACGCGGGTTTGAGCCCAGTAATTTTTTATGAAACAAGCGATTTTTTTAGTCGATATCGAGTATGGAAATTTTTATACTTCGTTCGGAGCTAAAAGCTAGGGATCTGAAATTAGGACCACATACTCATGAATACAAATTATCGCGATCCACCTAGTGGCGTGACAAATCGGAAAATCATATTAGTTGATGAGCTAGACAGTTGCGAATTGGAATGTATAATCGCGGTGACCACCCAAGTAACTTCTACAGCTTTCAAAAAATATTTTGTTCATACGGACAGACGGACGGACATCAAGATGGACATTGCACAAAGTCAATATACTCTTTTTTCCTTTCGGAACAGAGAAGAACAAAAGAAAAAACACTAGCGGACCGCTGACGTTGGGCAATCATATCGGCCACCAGCGTTAAATTAATATTAAATTAATCCAAGAATGAATATGTAAGTGAACTGCTCATTTTCATGAAAAAAGATTAAATAAGTATAAATAGAATCAGTACTTTTGAATCAAAAAAGTTTTTGAGTAAAAGGTTGACATTGAAATCTGAATAAAATCATTTTGTCAAAGCCTTTTTTCTTTAATAATAAGAATTGAATTTCGTTGAGATTACTGTTAGTGTAAGGTGATCAGGCGAATGCAGGGTAGCAACAGATCGATCGACACACTGATACAGAGTCTACGAGAGATTGTAAACTCCGAAGTGACTAATGCAATATATTGGTAACTTCCTATTCTAGCCTTCATCCAATATAATCTAGTGAAAGAATTCCCCTTAACAACTTTTCGACATTCTAAAACTTTCGTGATATATCAGACATTACAGAACAAAGGGAAATAGCTTAGCGGAGCACAATCGCGCTCATCGCGCAGCACAGAAAATGGCCAACAAATACTTAGGGACTAATTCTTTCCAAAAATGAGCCGTTTAACAACTGAAATTGCAGCAAACTGTTGAATATGCACTATTAACAAACACGACCGACACCCGATCAGGCAAGAACTAGGGAAAACTATACCTTTACATGGTGGAGAAATGCTACATGTAGACATTTACTCCACAGACGGGAAATACTTCTTAACCTGCATCGACAAATTTCTTTAAATCGCTGTCGTCCAACCAATACGATTACGCGCAATTGTGGACGTAAAGGCTCCACTCTTGCAACTTCTCAATTTCTTTCGCAAAGCCAAAACAATCTACTGCGATAATGAGAAATCGCTAAACTTGGAGACCATCAGAGCAATGTTATCAAACAACTTTGACATGGTGATCGCAAACGCACCTCCCTTACATAGTACATCTAACGGGCAGGTCGAGCGTTTCCACGGCACTTTAGGGGACATAACTCCTTTCCTAAGGAATGGAAATCACATTGAAGATATTATTGACAGCACTCTCCTTGCGACAAAAAGTCTTTAGAGCAACATAACAAAAACGGGGTTCAACAAGTATGAAAGCTGTAGTCGAGACTGCTCGACTGACCACGAGATCCCCTGAACGCCTCCTCGAACAAATAATATTCAAAGAATTTTTCGACTCGTTTTAGCACGCATAAAAAAGTATACATGCACACACACGCATACATACACTCGCTGATCTACGCATTTAAGCATGTATGTGTGTATGCATTGCATGCGTTTTGTTGACTCGCTGTCTCTCTTGCTCTGCCACGTGGATAATTCTGTTTCAATCGTAATCTAACTTTCAGATCTATGTGCCAAACTAAACTGTATTACTCTAGTATTTGAAATTCACTTTTTACACATTTGGGGGTAAATTGCGGGTCGGAATTAGAGGTGGGCATGGGCCGAAATTTTGCACTCAACCCGACTCAGCCCATAGGCCGAAGAGCCGTACCCGAAAGATAAAAAAATTTGCAACCCAAAATAAAAAATGTAAAATATCGAGATTCGCGCCTGACAATCTTGACGAAAAAACTCTCTCGCTTGTGGCTTGTGTACCCAACGGAATCCAAAATCTGACAAAAACCGAAATTGTATTAAATTAGTATCTATACCTACATATATATATATATAAAAAAAATCAAAAATTATGATGGACCTAGGAATTTCCCAATGGGCTTAACATCAGTGGGACTAGAACCCGCGATACTCTAACATAATGCGCATCTGCCTAGCTACTTACACCACGGCACAACTACATCGCGTAATAGGGAAAACAACCCAAATTTACTGCTAGGCACCATATACGAAACAAAATAAACTAAAGCAGAAGTTGAAAATACAAATACAACTCAAAAACAATTGTAAGCTCAATTCAAAGAAAATTGTGATTCTAAGAATCTGCTTGCATGGTAACATAGAAAACAGCACAATCTTTTTTGTGCACACTCATAGAAAACCTGCTTTGCGTTGCTCAACGTTGCTTGCACTTGCATTGCTATTTTAATTCTTTTACTTTGTTTAATAAATTTGAAAGTATTTAATGGAATGTAATGAAAGTTTCAGTATACGATCTATATATTCCATTGAACAATTTTCGATATTTTAGAAATCTCAACTCTTTTACAATTAGCTTTACATGCATAAATACGCACGTAGCCAGACGCTGATCTGCGCTTGTACGCATACATACATACATATGTATATTTATGTATGTACGCATTGCAGGCATCTTGCTGACGCGCTGCCTAGCTTGCTCTGCCACGTGGGTTGCGTTGCGAGAACTTCTATGATTAATAATTCTGTTTCTAGATGGACATTCGTAATCACACGTTCAGATTATGACCATGACATTCATATCTATATGCCAAACCAATCTGTATGTCTCTAGTATTTGAAACACATTTGTGTTTGTGGGGGTTAATTGGGGACCGGAATCCAAAATCTTACAAAAACCGAAATTGTATTAAATTAATATCTATATATATGTAGAAGACTTGGTGACCCTAACTCTAAAGATGAACAAGATATAATTTTATAACTGATTCTCGATCAAATGTTTTATCGATAACTCTGGAAATATAAGAGTTATCAAATTTCGGAAATAAACTCGTACACAAAAAGGTTGATACAAAACTACTGTTATTGAAAAAAAAATAAATAACTAAATAAATTTATTTACACAAATTTTTTTTATGTACATACGCATGGAATGGCTTAAAAATGTTGATTTAAACATTTTTTGTTTTTGAATTTTTCATTAGGTTCCCAGTAAATGGCGGATTATCAAAACACACCGAAGATATTTCATTTTTGAAGAAAAATATAAGAAAGGACTATCTCCTATTTCATTTATTAAATATACTAATTGAGTGGCAATCATATATTTGACTATCTGTAGACTAAATCAAAGGATATTACTGTGTAAGTCCATATACTTGTTAATTATTGTCATCTGTAAATAAATCAAGAAAGAAGACTACGAGATCCCTTGAACTCTGAAAAACAACTCATACTCTTCTTCTTTAGGAAGGCGTCACGCTGCGACTTACACTATACTGTTGACGCTTTTAACTCCATTTTTAGACGGACGATCTTTTTTAAACTTTCAGAACGTAATAATGGATCAAATGCGGCTATTTGCAAGTCCCTAGTATTTGAAATACTTTTTTTTTTTTTTGAAATTCCCGGAATGTCATTAAAATGTGAAAATTACAATATATTCGTAACTATTAAATCTCACTAAAAAAAATAATTTGAATTTCTTTAGCTCAATCGGTGTAAAATCTACGCATAGAAAACAAACGAGATGAGTCGATATATTCCTGTCCATCTGTCCGTCCGTCGGCAAGTGTGAAGATGTCGATCTCAAAAACTATGAGAGACGGAGACAACTTTTTAGACCCTGAGCCCGTTGAAAATGGGAATTCAGCGTATAATGGTTTTGTGAAAACGTCCGTCTGTCCGTATGTGTGTTTGAACGCATCAATTTCCGAAGATATAAGAGCTAGACACTTCAATCTTTTTGTGTTAGATCCGTATATTGCGCGCGCAGTACGAGTTTGTTTCAGATATTCGATAACTTTTATATTTCCAGAGTTATCGACCAAACAATTTATCGAGAATCAGTTATAAAATTCTATCTCGTTCATCTTTAGAGTTAGGGTCTCCAAGTCTTCTACATATATATAGATACTAATTTATTACAATTTCAGTTTTTGATAGATTTTGGATAGGGCGCTAAATTCGCCCCTATTCCCCCAAATTTGGAAACGTAATACAAATACTAAAGACTTGCAACTTGGAAAATAGGTACATTTTAATGCTATTATTATATTCTGAAAGTTTCATAAAGATCGTCCGTCAAGAAATGGAGGTATAAGCGTCCAACTAATAGCCCAACCCACCCCCAAGCCATTTATTTATGCAGAAAAGAAGTGTAGAATTCTGGGAATCTCTGATCTTTGATGTATTCAGTGGATCTCATAGTGTTCAAGCATGAACATGCCACATAAATATAAATATTAAAAATAGGCAATAGTCGATAGCCTGCGCGTATCTGACACCAAGTAATAAACATCTCATCCCTTGGTTGCAGCGACAAACGCAGCG
Organism: Drosophila stalkeri; assembly: GCA_035047405.1. Classification (NCBI taxonomy): domain Eukaryota; kingdom Metazoa; phylum Arthropoda; class Insecta; order Diptera; family Drosophilidae; genus Drosophila; species Drosophila stalkeri. The sequence continues at coordinate 226,951 of JAWNPR010000123.1, forward strand.
AGTAATAAAGATGTAACGTGAGCCTCGACAGCGGCTTAACGGTCGAAAGGGGTAGTTGACAAAACATCTGTGCACTTGTGTGCATGGAGTAAATTTTACCCTTCCACTGCCTGGAAGTATTTTTAAGGTATATAAGTACTAGGATTTTAAGAAATAAACAGTTCAATTTTTGAATTGGCAAACGTGGAGTTGTTTCCTTTTAACTCTCTAACACATAGCGACCAGTCTCGACTTGTCGCGACCTCAAGCTTTTTTACTTTTTTTATACCCTGAACCTGAATGGGATATCAGTGTATAATGTTAAATTCATTAGATTTCCGAAGCTATAAAAGTTAGACTGAATTTTTTTTTTTAATAGGTCCGTATATTGCACGAGCATATCGAGCTTGTTTCAGAAACTCCACTTTTAAAGTTATCGATAAAAATATTGTTTTTATTATATCTCGTTCATCTTCTGAGCTAGAGTCGCCAAGTTAATTTTTGATAATACAGTGTTTTTTTTTTCTTGATTTTGGATACCAGCCACCGATTTGCCCATATTTTCCCAAATGTGTAAACAAAATTTTTTTCAGATACTAGAGTATGTTTTTAGTTTGATTTGACATATGTACATATTCATATGAATGTCATGATCATAATTTGAAATTTCGAATAAGATCTTATAACATAACCCAAGTACAGAGCAAGCGAGACAACAAGACACTTGCATATGCGAATATACGTATAACCGTATATCAGTGTGTGTGTGTGTGCAGAAACGCAGCGAAGAATTATTGACTCTTCGAAGTGTTCAGGGGATCTCGTAATGGTTCAGTCTTGACTAGAGCTTCCTTAATTCTTTTTATTTGATTTATTTATTTTTTTGGTTACATGTACAAATATATTTCTTTAAAATGATGCCTGCCATCACTATTAAAATTATTAAGTGAGCGTAGACCCACAGTTTTTTGGCGACTACTACTACGTTACTATGGTACGTTAACTGTAAAATTTGTATGCTGACAATATATAAATGCACAAAAATTATTTTTGGGACAATGATAGAAGAGGTCATTAGTAAATCAACCATTTAATTGATCACTAAAACTGTTGGAGATATAAGCTTTTACGGTTAGCCAAGCCAAGTGTGCAAACAAATGTGTATTGAATAACTGTTTAAATAAATAAAGTTAAGTAAATAAATAAAGCAAAGCTCTACTTACAGTTACATTGAGAAAATCAGTTAATTGAAATAGCCAGTGATGTTCAGAGAGCGCTGGTTGATGCCATAAGCTAGCTCCATTTAATCCAAATGCAAGTTTTATTCTCTGTAAAATGTAATGTGTATCATTATTATTTTAATCTTATGGGTACAACTGAAAACATCGGCGATGCAAAGTAATAAGTAACAAGTAAGAAAGTTATAGTCGAGACAGCTCTACTACGAGATCCTCTTGAATCCTTCGAAGAACTGATATATTCCAAGAAATCTACGCTTCGTGCATGCATATAAAAGAAAGAGTATATGCACATACTTACACACATATACACGCAAACAAATATATTTTTGTATGCATAAGTAAGCGTCTTGTTGTCTGGCTTGCAAACGCTTGAATATATATGCAGGCTAGTTGCTGTCTCTCTGGCTCTCTCTACCAAATTTTGTATAATTGCCTTCGGAATTTGGGTCCACTTGGCTTCTATCCGTTCCCATAGCATGGCCATGATCGTTGGTGCTGCGACGTACTGTCCCAGACGCCTTTTCACAATGGACCATAGATTTTCTATTAGATTGGCCGTGGTGGCCATTCTATTAGCTTAAAATTTTGCTTTCCAATCCATTCCTTCACAATTTTCGCGGAATGTTTTGGTTCCCCATCTTGTTGAAAAACTATTTCTTTCTCGGGATACGCGCATATATCAATGAAATTGGGAAGATGAGTTTGCAAAATACTTATGTAATCCATTTTGCGCATTATGCCCTCAATGAAATGCAGATGACCAACGTTCCACCAAGTAAAACATCCCCAAACCATAATGCTTCCGCCGCAATACTTGACAGTTTGCATTACATGGTGGCTTAGAATTCGCTCTCCAGGTCTATTTTTCATGCGTGCAGAATCGAATCGAATAATTCTTGGAATATTATTCGTTCTAAGAGGGGTTCAGGGAATCTCGTAGTCGAGCAGCCTCGACTACAGCTTTGTTACTTGTTTTATTTTCATGTATAATTGCTTTCTGGCATATTAGCAATTACTACTAAGTTATTTGCATGCATGAATTATGCAATTAGCCACAACAAACTTCCTTGTCGAATTGCCATGCCCCCAGTGGAAGCATAATTTTTGACCAGTTCTTAAAATAACTGCAAAATTTGGTTGCATACACTACAAAGAGACTGACAAATTTGGAAGCTTATAGATCTAAAACGGTAGGAGATATAAACTTTTGCGGTTTGCCACGCCCTCTGTGGCCGTAGATATATCTACTGTAGTTTATTGACTTTGGGTTGTCAACCCGTATATTTCTCTAGTGTCAATAGAATCCAAAACATAGCACAATTTGAAAAATTACTATTTATTCAGGTGTGTCAGGTGAATCATAATATAAACTCACATGCCAAACTTCAGCGTTCTAGCTTTAAAGGTGTAGAAGATACGTTTTTCCCCAAATGGGCATAGATATATCCGTTATATCTTTTTGAACTTGGGTGGTCCACGCGAGTATAAGTTAACACGCGCGAACCAATTAATGCTGACTACGGGTCAGCAAGTTCTGCACCGGATGCCGTTACGACAAAGTTGCAGGCGAAATTCGACACCAGCACGTAGAGCCGGGCTGATCGTCCACGGAAGACGCAAGCTCAGCGTTCTGTCGGCGCTGCCGCCGGCAGCAATGACTCGGAGTCGCCGTTTAAATTTATTAATGTTTAGTTTTAAATTTTCTTCTGAAATGCTCACACGAGCTTGCTAAATAAAAAGATCTAAATATAACTAACAATTTTGTTATAATTGGCGCCCAACGATGAATAAACCCGCGAGTTTTACTAAAATAAATACCCGCGTAGTCGATTTATATGTAACTCTTTAAGCTAACGCCAAGAGTAATAATAACCAAAAAAAAAAAATTTGTGATCTGTGTAACTCTTTGGCCAACGTCAAGAACCAAACCAACAAATAAAACGGAAAATTAGTGTCTTGCTCTGCATAGACATCTGTGTTTGTGATCTGAAAACACAATAATTAACAACAACAACAAAAAAATAGACAAAATTAATAAAAAGGCTAAATTAAAAAAATAAAACCCCAGCCACGAGCTGAGCGAGTATAAGAAAATAGAAGTAAATAAAACCCCAGCTACGAGCTGAGCGAGTGAGAACTGAAAAAAAAATAAACAACAAAGACATACGAAACCCAAGTGGAAAGGAAACAAAGACAACGTTGGAACAAAACACTGCGTGACTGCATCGGCCACCAACGATCAACATTAGTGATAAAAAAAATATCGAATTTAGAAATTACCATGTAAGTGAATTGGTCATCTCCCTTAAAAAAAAAATAATAAAAATCAACACTGTCTAGTAGATACGTTAAACTTAAAAGTTACGATTTGAAAAAATAAATATAAATTTTTTATTTCTTTACTTCTACACAGAATTTTTTTATTTTAAATTCTTTTACTGAACTTCGTTGAAAATACTTGTATTGTAAAGTGATCTCGGTTTAACATTCTAAATGAATGCAGGGTGTTGACAGATCAGACGACAGCAGCGGGGATGAATTAATATCTTACTACTTAGACCAAAAAAACTTAAAGACAGAAAAATGACAGACGAACAAGTAGCACAACTCGAAGCTCAAATGCGCGCAGTAGGCACTTAGATTTGAGGAAAAAATTTACACTCTTACTCAGAAATTCGCTAGGCTTCAAGGGTCAGCTCCTCAAATACAAACTTACGAGGAATTACAAATAATCCCAGGAACTAGATGCGACGAGCCTCTAGACATAGTAAAGTTCATCTCAGAGTTTGACGGAAAACAGGAATATTATGTCTCATGGAGACAGGCCGCTAGTGCCGCTTATAAAGTATTTGAGCCATATAATGGCAGTTCAAGGCATTATCAAGCTGTAGCTATAATACGCAACAAAGTAAGAGGCTCAGCAGATGCGGTGCTTGCATCATTTAACACAGTGTTAAATTTTAAAGCAGTCATTGCTAGGTTGGATTTCACGTTTGCTGATAAAACTCCAGTAAACGTGATCCAGCAGCAGCTAAGCACTCTGAGGCAGGGCGACCAATCATTGTTAAATTACTATGATGAGGTCGAAAAGAAATTGACAATACTGACAAACAAAACTCTAATGACACATGACACTGCCAGAGCAGCCGTTCTGAATGAAAAATTCAGGAGCGATGCACTCCATACTTTTGTCTCTGGACTGAAAAAGTCTTGAGGTGGGCTGTCTTCCCAGCACAGCCCTAAGACCTCCCAATTGCTCTAGCTCTAGCCCAAGAGGTCGAGTCAAGCAATGAAAGAGGCATTTTTGCTGCTAATTTTGCAAAATACTCGGAAGAAAAACCGCAGAGACCCAGTGGCCAAAAGACCCAAAACTGGCGTTAGAATAGTAGCCAACAGGAAAGTGAGGATAGCTCTCAGAAGAACCATCCTCATTTCCAGAAATATAGCAAAGATAACCAAAGCCAGCCAAAAGCATGCAGCTCAAAGCAGCGCTTTCAGCCCAGAAACTCACAAGGGAGTGGTCCTGAACCAATGGAAGTAGATTCTTCTTCACGCTTCAGACAGCCCACTCAGAGCTATGGAGGCAACCAAAACTATGGGGATCAGTCAATGAGAACTCAACAGAACATCAATCACTTATCCCAAGAAGAAGGCGACGAAAATAAGACTTATGAGTCTTATTCACAGCATCAAGCGGAGGCGTTCGAAGACGAGTTATACGGAGCTGAAAGCTGTAATTTTTTAGCGGAAGCTCTCTGCTACCGTTTGTAAGACGCACGGTCGTAGGGCGAACAATAAAACCTCTAATAGACACAGGAGCCTCTAAGAACTATATCAAGTCCCTTCCCGAGCTGGCTCATTGGAAGCCAGTAAACAGCCCCTTTCAAGTTAAAGCAATCCACGGGCACACAAAAATTGAGCAGAAATGTCTCATCGACCTTTTCAATGTCAAATCATACTTTTTCATGTTAGAATCAGTAAAAGATTTTGACGGCATAATTGGCCTTGATCTCCTAAAACAGATCAACGCTCAGATTGATTTCACCAATAACACCATAAAGCACGACAGAGGTGCAGAAAAAATTGAGTTCAGAACATGTCAACAGGTTAACCATTTTCAAATTAGTGACACGGATGTTCCAGCTGCAGTCAGGGTAAATTTCAATCAAATGATTGACCGAACGATTAACGCCTTTGCAGACGTTAACGAGTCCCTACCATACAATATTAACACTGTTGCCACAATCCCAACGGACGGCGAACCGGTATATTCAAAGTGGCGTGTCAGAATTTGTCAACGCAGAAGTTAAACAACTTCTGGCGAACGGCATAATCAGACCCTCAAAATCACCCTATAATAATCCAATATGGGTGGTCGACAAAAAAGGGGTCGACGAGTCTGGACATAAAAAGAAACGTCTGATAATTGATTTTCGCAAGTTAAATCAGAAGACAACCAACGACAAATACCCTATCCCAAGTATTTCGACCATATTGTCAAACATGGGTGAGGCTCAGTATTTCACAACACTGGACCTTAAATCGGGTTTCCACCAATTTGAATTGGCAGAGAGAGACAGGGAAAAAACCGCATTTTCTCTAAATAATGGCTGCAGCTCCCCTTCGGGCTGAAAAACGCCCTTAGTATTTTCCAGAGGGCAATAGACGATATCCTCAAGGAACAAATTGGAAAAACTTGTTACGTCATGTATATGACGTAATAATTTTCTCCTCCAATATGGAAGACCACATCAGACACATTGAGTGGGTCTTGAAAAGCCCATGAAAAATCAAAATTCTTCAAAAAGGATGTGGAATATTTGGGATTCACCGTTTGCAGAGGTGGAATTCGGACATCGACGGACAAGGTACAGGCCATAAAGAATTTCCAACCTCCGACAACATTGTTTAACCTTAGATCATTTCTATGATTAGCAAGTTATTACAGGTGCTTTATAGCAGGATTCACCAGCATTGCAAAATAAATGGCAACCATTCAAGGAAAGTCAAACTCGAATTGAATCAAATCCAGTTAGACGGCTTTAACAGGCTAAAAGAGCTCCTAGCCTCCGAGGTTTTGCTATTAGCATACCCGGATTTCAAAAAACCATTCGACTTGACACAGACGCACTGTCTCGCCAGAATATTAACGCACTGGACGATACGCCAGAATCTGACGTCGCTACGATCCATAGCGAGGAGTCTCTAACTTACACAATTGAGACCACAGACAAACCAGTCAACTGCTTCCGAAACCAGATCATACTGGAAGAAAGTTCTGTTCCACAACACAAGACATACATCTTGTTTAGAACAAAAACCCGACATGTCATACAGTTTTCCGATCGCAACACATTAATGCAGAGAAGTCGTAAACGCCGGAGTCACTAACTCAATTTATTGTGAACTTCCTATTCTAGCCTTCATCCAATATAATTTGGTAAAACAATTCCCCTCAACAGCGTTTCAACATTCAAAAAGTTTTGTTACAGACATCTCAGACATTACAGAACAAAGGGAAATAGCTATAGCGGAGCATAATCGCGCTCATCGCGTAGCTCAAGAGCAAGCCCAACAAATTCTTAGAGACAATTTTTTCCCAAAAATTGAACGCTTAACAACTGAAATAGCCGCAAATTGTCGAGTATGCGCTATGAACAAACATAACCGACACCCGACCAGACAAGATATAGGGAAAACTCCTATACCCTCATACGCTGGAGAAATGTTACATGTGGACATTTACTCTACAGATGGGAAATATTTTTTAACCTGCATTGATAAATTTTCCAAATTTGCAGTCGTTCAATCAATCCGCTCACGTGCAATTGTGGATGTAAAAGCTCCACTCCTCCAACTTTTAAATTTTATTCGAAAGACTTAAACAATTTACTGAGATAATGAAAAATCTCTAAACTCAGAGACCATCAGAGCAATGTTGTCAAATAATTTTGACATTGTCATCGAAAACGCACCGCCCTTACACAGCGTATCTAACGGGCAGGTCGAGCGTTTCCACGGCACTCTAGGAGATATAAGTCGTTGTCTAATATATGGAAACCACATTGAAGACACTATTGACAGTACTCTCCTTGCAACAATAAAATACAACAGATCAATTAATGCAGTGACAAGAAAAAAACCGAATGAAGTTATTCACAATATCCCAATGGACGTTGCAGTGCAAAGAAAAAACAATATTACGTCAGCACAGGAAAAATCCTTAGAACATCAAAACAAGAATAGGGTACAAAAAACATACGACGTAGGTGAGAAAGTATGGGTAAAGTCCAATAGGAGACTGGGAAATAACCTTTCGCCCTTATTCACTGAAGCAATGGTCGAAGCAGACCTTGGGACAACGGTCCTCATAAAGGGGAAGGCGGTCCATATTATTAACGTCAAGTAGGACGTTTTTTTTTATAAGTTATTAAACAAAATATCTTTTTAACTTTTAAGAAAAAATATAATCAATCTTTCATCGTTTTTACTTTAGGATAAAATACATTTTAGTTTAAACAAGGACAACTAATAGATTCCGAAACAAAACAAATCGAGATCAATAACAAAATCCAAGTAAGACTCAATGAAATTTCAAGAGCTCTTAACGAAATTCAGGAACCAGGTGCCGAAGTTGAAAATTTTTATACGACAAAATAGAATAATAATTGCAAACCTAGAAGATTTGATCCTTTCAATTTCACTCGCAAAAATTAACTTAATCAGTCCACTCATACTCGACAGCATTGACGTTAAAGAATTAAATGAGCAACTCACAAATATTAGCATAACAGACCTCTTAGAGGTATCGAGTATCAAAGCCTTTTAAAATTTCGAATTATTGTATTTCTTAATCAAATTCCCTAGACCTAAATTAAATTGCAAAAAAATCAATATTTTTCCCGTTCAACGTAAGAACATAATAATAGATTTAGAAGACGGAGACGTGGTGGCCGATTGCGGAACAAAAACCTTCACCGTGCGCGACTGCGCCTCTACATTGAAAACAAATTTCTGCAAACAACTAGGAAAGGCAACGTGTGCTCAGCAGCTGGCCTCAGGTGGCATCGCACAATGTGCTACACGCCTTGGGCATCTAAAACCCATAATCGAAATCGACGAAGGCATCATTATCAACAGCGCCACGGTTCACGTGGTGGATAGCACCAGAACGGGTCAACAAGTCACTGGGACTTATTTGATCACATATGATGACCACATCTCGCTAAATGGAACCCGCTACATAAATCATCGGGGTGTCCTGAAGAAAAACCCAGCGGTTTCGACCGCAGGAATAGTAAACATCACACTATACCGGGAACACCTGAGCCTCTCTTTCCTACATGACCTGAGCCTGAGTAATCTGCACCACATCGGTAACCTCAAGGCCGAATGGTCATCAAGGTCATTGGGTTCCGTCATCATCCTTGCTTCTTTGGTCCTCCTTCTGGCCATCGGTTATAAAATATGTCGATGCAAGTCGATCAGCGGAAAACCCGAGGACGGGTTTAAATCTACCCGGGAAGGAGTTAACACGCGCGAACCAAATAGTGCTGACTACGGGTCAGCAAGTTCTGAACCGGATGCCGTTACGACAAAGTTGCAGGCGAAACTGAACACCACTACGCAGAGCCGGGCTGATCGTCCACGGAAGACGCAAACTCAGCGTTCTGGCGGCGCGGCCGCCAGCCGCAATGGCTTGGAGTCGCCGTTTAAATTTATTAATATTTAGTTTTTAATCTTCTCCTGAAATGCTCACACGAGCTTGCTAAATAAAAAGATCTAAATATAACTAACAATTTTGTTATAATTTATACATTCCAAATTCCAACCTTCTAGCTCATCAACTAATATGATTACCGCTATACCAGAAAATACATTTTCCGATTTGCCACGTAACTAGTGGGCGGATCGGGAAATTGTTACACTTTATAATTCGGGAGCATTCATGAATATATGTTCAAAATTTCAAGTCTCTAGCTTTAATAGCGCCGAAAAATATTACCTTCATAAGGACAGGCGGAAAATATATTCATAAAACTAATATACTCATTTCACTTGGTGAATGAGTCTTAAATTTAGCAAGTAATAGTAAAATAATTAGCTTGAACCCATTTTTAGACGAATAAGGAAAGCATCGAATTATTCTTCACAACTGCCATTCAGTTTACTTAATAATTAAACCTTACAAGGTGGGATAATTGGAAATTGAAATTTTATAACGAAATATTTGCGTAAGTGTGCACAGGATATCATCACTTTGGAGGAATTTGGGAGGAAGTAAAGTATCAGATAAAAATAATTATAGGAGATAACAATTTAACCTTCGAAGAAATCACAACCACACTGCGTTAAATTGAAACAATCTTGAATGTGGACTTCAGTATAATACTGGTAATGACATCGATAATCCCGAAATATTAACTCAAGGAAAATATTAACTCACATATGGTTGATCCACAGCATGTGAAATAAATTCAAAGGCTAAAAATAAACAAGTAAGAAGGCTCTAGTCGCGACGGCTCGACTACGAGATACCCTGAACCCTGCCAAAAAAATTAATATTCTTTTTCTTGCCGCACGTATATATTACGCACCCTCTTATAACCGCGCAGTTACTGCCGACGGTTGGGGGTGGGATGGGCTGTACTTTGAACGCTTATAACTCCATTTCTAGATGGACTATCTTCATAAAACTTTCAGTATATATTAATAGCATTCAAGTTTGTCCATTTGCCAAATTACAAGTCTCTAGTAGTTGAAATACGTTTTTTTCAAATTGGGGGCGAAGGGGCGTGGCATCTAAAATCTGAAAATTACAAAATCTGCGTATCCATAATATCTATCTAAATATACAAATTTGAAGTCTCTTGCTAAAACAGTTTAGATATTATGCTCGAAAAACCTAAAAAAGTAAACGAATTTTGGATTTTATATCGATAATTAAGGAATGGGATGAGTCATCGAAAAAACAAAATAAACTTGTACTGCGTAACTAAGATACGAGTGTTCGTGTAAAATTTCAGCTCTCTAGCTTTTGTAGTTTCCAAAATCTCGACGTTCATACGGACGGACAGACGGACGGACGGACGGACGGACGGACGGACGGACGGAGGGACGAACAGACGGACAGGGCTATATCAACTTATTTTTTTGTGCTGATGAAGAATATATATACTTTATGGGGTCTGCGACGTCTCCTTCTGCCCGTTACATACATTTTCACATAAACATTATACCCTGAATTCCCATTTTCACTGGGTTCAGGGTATAAAAATAAACAAGTAAGAAGGCTCTAGTCGAGACGGCTCGACTACGAGATACCCTGAACCCTGCAAAAAAAAAATGAAACTTCTTCTTCTTTACGCACGTATAAGCGAGCGCTCTGCTAACCGCGCAGTTGCTGCCGATGTTTGGGGGTGGGATGGGCTGTACTTTGAACGCTTATAACTCCGTTTCTAGATGGACTATCTTCATGAAACTTTCAGAAGATATTAATAGCATTCATTTTTGTCCGTTTGCCAAATCTCAAGTCTCTAGTAGTTGAAATGCGTTTTTTTTTCAAATTGGGGGCGAGGGGGGCGTGGCATCCAAAATCTGAAAATTACAAAATCTGCGTATCCATAATATCTATCTAAATATACAAATTTGAAGTCTCTAGATAAAACGGTGTAGAAGTTATGCTCAAAAAACCTAAAAAACGTAAACGAATTTTCGATTTTTTATCGATAATTAAGGAATGGGATGAGTTATCGAAAAAAAAAACAAAATAAACTTGTACTGCGTAACTAAGATACGAGTGTTCATGTTTCATTTCATTTCATTTCAGCTCTCTAGCTTTTGTAGTTTCCGAAATCTCGACGTTCATACGGACGGACGGACGGACAGGGCTATATCAACTTATTTTTTTATGCTGATCAAGAATATATATACTTTATGGGGTCTGCGACGTCTCCTTCTGCCTGTTACATACATTTTCACAAAAACATTATACCCTGAATTCCCATTTTCAATGGGTTCAGGGTATAAAAAAGTAAAGTAAAGTTGTTTTCACAAGAAGGGTCAGTAACACGACCAATAAAAACACATACAACAAGTACCCAGTGGACAGTGTAAATTATAAAATGAAGACTTAGACCAAAGAAGCACGAAACGGAGTCGCAGAGGAGGGATCCAGACTAAGCGTGTTGAAGGCTATGCTAGCATTACAATATCAAGTATCAACTGCAACGGTTAAAAAAACAAGATAAAAATTTCAAAATTAGGAAAGACTCGGCAATCTATTTTGAACTAAAGGATGAAGTAGAAATAATAATTTCATATTAGATACAAATTATTTTCTACAACATAGACTCATATTTCAAAATGCAATAGAAGTGATTTCGAAGGAAAATTTGAACGAAACTATATAGTTTCGAACACTAATGCTGACGATACACTTAACAAATACAAGAAATAACAATAAAACAAGCGCATCTGTGAAGGCAACTGGCTTTGGGATAATGCCAACAATAACAGTTGCGAAATTTATTTTTAAGCTAAGTGTACGATGTAAGGGAGCACAGCAAGAGCTTATAGATTGCAATGCTCGATCAGGAGATAAAACCATAGTGTCTCATAATAATAATATCCACTTAGAAAAAAGATTATAGTTTGAAACCCATTAAAAGTATCATGAATAAACCACACTAAAGATATAGACCAATTACAAATAGCAAAACAGCAAATGAAATAAAGCCATTCAGAAATAAACGGGCATAATTTTCACCATATCAGAGTATTTATTAGAGATTATTTTAAATCTGGGAACACACTTGGAGATAAGCAAGAAATTACATTTGTCTAAATCGTCTGTGCATCTAGAGAGTTTTAAGTGAGAGTTATCAAACGTATTTAATTTTGTGCTCTGCAAATTTGATTGTTTTCTTAGTTAAGTGATTTTTATGAAAGTATCACTTAATTGCGATCGGTTGATTAAAGCAAATATCTTTATATTCCTGTGCAAACTTTGATCCGTGGTTCGCTGTGTCTTTAAAAAATTGCTTTATATTTTTAAAGTTTGGTACAACGTTGGTTTATTTTTTACAACAACATATTTACATCTCTATTTGTTTTTATATTTCTGTTTCTTTCGGTAAATTGTGTTTCATCCCAATTGCCAATATGAATTGTTGCAAAAAATCTTGCACTTTCAGGCAGGCAGTTGATTCTGTACAAGCGCAATTGTTAACTTGTTGGTTGTGCAATAATTTTATGCATACTAAATGTGCAGGTATTACTGAGCGTGATTATTATAGGATTATGTGCAATGTCAAAACTGATAGTGGGGCGTACGCTGGTCTTAAACTTTTCTAATATGTACAGTGCTGTGACGGCTCAATTTATAAAACCGAAGAAGATTTTTAAGTAGTTATTCAGTGATACGGCTGCTGCTGAAGATATATTAAGTCAGTATAGTTTTGAAAGTCCTCTTCCTCAATTGGAAACTCCTTTGTTATTGGTACCTCCTTCTGTAATAACATCCTCACATAATTCGCTTGCATCTCTCTCACCTGTTCAACGAATTAATTAATTCTCCTTTATATGAGTCAGTTTATATTTTTATATTATTATATTAATTTGAATCGATCAACCGCTATTTAATAGAATTCATTTCCCTAGTCAATTAAAGTTTTTCGAACAGAATGCAGACTGATGTTATTTATACAGACTTCAGTAAAGCATTTGACTCAGTTCATCACCAGATACTAATTCTAAAGCTTAAAATTTTCCCCTAAACTTGTGTCATGGATTTCAGGCTTTTTGAAGGGTAGAACCCAAAGAGTCTTACTGAGAACAGCTATTTCTAAACTTATCTTTGTTTCGTTTGGTGTACCTCAGGGTTGCCATTTGGGACCATTATTCTTTTCGGTTTTATAAATGACCTTCCCAGCTGTATCTCTTATTCTACCATATTTATGTATGCTGTTGGAAATAGAACAAAACTTTTTTTCATCGTTAAGAGACAAAAATTTTCTTAAAGACAAAATACATTGATATGCGTTATCTTTATTAGTATTGATAATATTATAACTATATCGATAATTATTATAATTATTATCGAATTATTAGTTTTTGGGGCTTGTAATAATATACACAATTAGAAAATATAATGTAAAGAGACAATTTAAACATATAACAATTTCTGATCCTGTATAACGGATAGCATTTATGCTATGTTTTTTGTTTTAACATTGAAACTCCTGGTATAATTTTCATTTAAGACTTTCCGCAGTAAGCATTTGAATGTTGGCTGTTAAGCCACACATCCAGTCATTTTTTGTTTAAACTAAACTATTTGGCTTTAATTAAAATACAATGAAAAACTTCATTGTACGTTCTCTAAACAATAATATATTGTTCAGTAAAAAAAAAAAAAAACGGACAAAATCAATATATTTAAAAAAAGCCATAATTCCTGCTGCCGCTGTTTTAGAATTTTTTTTCGCAAATGGATTTTTAAAAAGCCAGAATTGACGGAAAGAAAGTTGATTTGGAAACACTGCATACCATATATATTAATATATTTAAAATAGACAGTACTCTTTTAGTTACAGTGAACAATCACCGTCTAATAAAAATGTAACGTGACCCTAGGCAACGGCCTAACGATATAAAAGGTACAACTGACAAGACATCTGTGTACTTGTGTGCAATATAACAAGTAACAACTAACACATCAGAGTCAGCGCAATACCCCGACACAAAGTCAGTGGTGGAAACATGATACTTGACATTGCGCAAGTTGATTTACTTCTCAGTTATGCTGAGAAATGCCAATTACCGGCTATGGGCTTTGTGCCGCTCATGCTGCCGCTTCAGCATTGTTTTAGTTTTAAGTCAGTTTTGTAATCAGTATGAAATATACTCGCTAATGCGAATCATTCACTCCGACCAACGTCGTAAATCTTTCTTTAATTTATATATTACTTAGCCACACGGCGGTAATTCCGTAGCTTAATAGCTTAGCTAAGAACCCTAATCTACTGTTATATAAACACAGTTCACAACAGCCAACATCTACATCGCGGGACCGGATAACCACATTTAAATATCGGGCGCCCAACATGAATTTAACGGAACTGGCTAGAAACGTCTGAGAACATGTAAGTTCATTGAGTAATTAATTTCAAGTCAGTGTAATTATTAAACAAAACAAATATATATAACCAAATTCTACATTCTTTCATTTCTGGTCTGAAGAAGAACCTGAGAGCGCGGCCAAAAGATTTGCCATCTGCTTTGGCATTGGCCCAAGAAGCCGAGGCTAGCATTGAGCGCATCATACGCTAGAGCGCTAGAAGAAAATAATCAGGGGAGTGAAAGTAGCAAGTACCGATCGCACAACAAACAAGGTAAAGGCAATAGGGATGATAAGGGTCAGGAAAAAAAGCCTCATTTCTTTAAAAAACAGCAGACTCACCAGGAGAATAGAAAAGAAAGCCAGGAATAACATCCGGTGCCGATGGAAGTCGATACTTCATCTAAGTTCAGACAGCGCACGGAGTTTGGCCACAATTAGAACTTAGGCAAATGAAAAATACAAGGAGACATCAGAAGAAGCTGTAGCCTGTATCGCCGTTGAAACTTAGTCCATTGACCTCTATGACTCGGTGAATTTTTTAGGGAACGCTCCCGGCTCCCGGTTCATTAGCCGACAGCTGACTGGAAGAAATTTAAAATTTCTGATAGACACCGTTAAGGAACTAAAAGTAGTAACATCAGCGGAAAAGCTCTATTCACGACTCCAGTACAATAAAAAACATATGTTTAGTACAAATTTTTGGACAGACACCCGCTTTCTTGCTGTTAGACTCGCTCACCTCGTTCGACGCAATTATTGGCTGCTAACGCAGGAGGAAAATATGGTGTCAGAGTGCAAGCGAAGCCAGAAGAGAGCCACAGCGAAAAGTAAAGCGAGAAGCGAGAAAGCGATTCTGAGTCACTTTCTCGCTTACTATCGCTTTGGTTATACGTGTGTTATTGTTGCGTGATGAGCTCTAATAACCGTTGGTATTTAGGTAAATTATGTTTTTGCGCAATTCAAGCTTTTGATTCAAAACGCTTTATATTTTTATGTATCCAAAAATTACCACAATCTTTCAGCATTAATAGTGCGGCTTGAGTATGGCCTGTTAAGAGTTTCCAGAGCAGATATGCTTCATTGTCTATAAGAAAACAAGAGCACTCGCAATGCGCAAAGCTTTCACTCTGTCATCGCTTTGCAGATCGCAGCGATAGTTATCGCTTAAAGCATCGCATCACTTATCGCGCCTACTCTGACATCAGCCTTAGGCAAATAGGAAAAAATTGAGCTCCCATGAGTGCTCTAACGTTAAATTCACTAATATAAATTATATAGTTGTGCCAGACTCAATAAAAATGGAGCTAAAAAATATGGTACTAAAGAGGAAAAGGGCGTTCTCGACCTCTAACAACGCGTTACGTTGTAGCCACAGTGAGAACTGTGAACAACGAGCCAGTCTACTGCCAATGGGCGTATTGGACTTCGTAAACAAAGAAGTAAAATGTTTATCCAAAGATGGTTTAATTAGCCCATCAAGGTCGCCATACACGGGCCTAGATTGGGTTGTTGACAAAAAGGAAGCGCCCTTTCCTCTACAACGTAAAATTATATTAGTCGACCAAAAAATTCGCCACCTGATCAGGTTCACTGACAAAAATACGTTAATTGAAACACTAAAACCACTCATAATTGCAGACGCGGTAAACGCATTTCACTGCGATCTCCCTAAACTGGCCATCTTCCAATATATCCTAGTCTTAAGTCTCCCTGCAACCAAATTTGGCATCTTGGCCGAACTCAACAGTGCGCACAGAGCGGCACAGGAAAATATTAAACTTATCCTTCGTGACTATTATTTTCCATAAATGACTAACTTAGAGAAACTGTTTGCACAAAATCCAAATATGACAGACACCCGCAAAAACAGGAACTGGGTGCCACATCTTCATATGCAGGCGAAACACTACACCTTGATATTTTCTCCACCGATAACAAACTATTTCTAACTTGTCAAAAGTTTTCAAAGTTTGACGTCAAACAACCACTCCTGTCTCGAATAGCAATAGAAGTAAGAATACCCATTATCCAGCTGATTAATATCTTTCCTGAAATCAGAACCATTTACTGTGACAATGTAGCTGCATTCAACTAAGAAATGATCAGATCATTATTGAAAAACAACTACAATATAGACATTGTAAATGCACCACCGTTTCACAGCACTTCCAACGGACAAGTAGAACGATTCCACAGTACTCTGGCTGACATAGCCAGAAGTCTAAAACAAGATGGAAAAGCCAGCAAAACTATTGAACGGGTATTGAGATCAACAGTAAAATACAACAAGTAAATCCACTCGGTCACAAACAAAACACCGATTGCCACATCAACAGAAGTCAGACTATCTGTTAAGGAAAAAAAAGCACAACAAGCAGTGCTTGAAAGACAAAACAGAGTATTAGAGGTAGGTAGTATTCTTAAAAAAAAAAAAAAAAAAAGAATTGGAAACAAGCTAACGCCGTTGTATATGTACGTAGAAGCAAATTTGGGAACCACGGTTCTCATTAAAGGGAGGGTGGTACATAAAGACAACCTGAGATAGTAATTAAGCATATGTATTAAAACACACTGGTTTATAACTTCATTGTGTATTCATTGCAGGCGTACGTTTTTGCTTTTTTGCTCGAATCTCTGATTACTCACGATCGGACTACATTCCCATATTGAATGGGAAAGTACTAATTTGGGAACAACAAGGGTATACTAGACAGCAATATGCAAATAATTATAAATTCCAAAACACAAAAGCAAATGAATCAGTTAACCTATACCGTAAATGAAATTATAAAGGTCAAGAAAGCCAACTTAGTAGACACCCCCATTTATATGAGGAACTTTTGGCAAAAAACCGAATGTTAATAGAAATACAAAATTTAATTCTCACAATCATTTTCGTTAAATCAGGCATAGTAAATCCCACAATTTCGATCATAATGTCTTGAAATCAATACATAATGAACACCTTTCAAAAGTACCTATAGTTAGCCTGATGGAAGGCTCTTCCATAGGAGTACTGCAGTCCGAAAATATTGACCATGTGTTAATCACATATCCAAAGATTAAGTCCGCTTGTAGCACGATAGCAATATACCATGTATCCCATCACCACACCATACTACAGCTACAAGATAACATCATAGCTGATTGTGACGGCGATGTTCTGGAAACTTCAGGACGTACCAACTCTGACGCAATCTGCAAAGTGGCAAAAGGCGAATGGCCAATTTTCGGTATCAACCCAGGGACTTTAGACCGAAATAGATGACGGTGTGATAAAAAAGATCCCAACCGTTGCAGGATCTCCCCTTCTCAAGAACATAAGTCATTACTGTGCTAAGTTTATCGCTACTTCATTTGATAAACACCCACAACTTAAATGCGAGTTTAAAGAAGACCTGGAATCATCTGTCTCCCAAGCCAACTGGCTCTTCAGCAGTATAATTAATTAATCAATTACCGGCTACTTCCGCTTTAGCTATGGTTTTAGATCTAAGTCACTTCCGACCAACGTCGTAAATCCTTCTTTAATTAATATATTACTTGTCCACAAGACGGTAATTCCGTAGTTTAATAGCTCGCACCCTAATCTAATGTGATAAACACAACAGACCAACATATGCATCGTGGTACAGGATAACCACATTTCAATAACTTGCATGGAAAATGTACCCGTCCAGTGACTGGAATTGATTTTATGATTGTCATGTTAGGTATTTAAAAATTATAATTTTAAGGTAATAAATAGTTCAATTCAGACTTTGAATTCGTCAAATGTGTAGTTATTTTATTTATTTTCCCTTCCCGAACTTCAAACCATCAAGTATTCGCGGACAGAACTAAATAAACTCATCTGGACGATCAGTCGCCGTGATAAAAAATAAATATTGTTTATGGAGTCTGCCACGCCTCTTTCTGAATGTTAGACATTAAATATTCAAAGTACTTATCTTTTTAGTGAATGCCTTTTTCTAAAAACAAACTTATAACATCTAAGAAAATTTTTATATTACCTTCAAACGTTTTTCTGTATTCTTTTTAATTTCAGCCGCAATTGAAATTATTTCGTGACGATTATTCATTATTCTCTTATCATCGGAAATATTGCAAATTATACGGATTAAGTTGTTATCTATTTCATCGTTCCATGCGGTACTCACATCTTGATGGACTTGACCTATATAAAAAAAAAAACTCTTGTTTAATAGAGATATTAAATATATCGTAGCATATGTTGTTCTCTAGTACTTGAATTACGTTTTTTCCAAATTTGGGGGGATGGGGCGAATTGGGTGCCAGTATGCAAAATCTAACAAAAACCGATATTGTATTTAATTAACATTTATATGGCTATATCAACTTTATATATATATATATATATATATATATATATATATATATATTATGCGGAAAACTTGGAGACTCTAACTCTAAAGATGAACGAGTTATAATTTTATAAATGATTCTCGATCTATGTTAAAATTGATAACTCTGAAACGAAAAAAGTTATCGATTTTCTGAAACAAACTCGTATAACGCGTGCAATACACGGACCTAACAAAAAGAATGAAGTCGCTAGCTCTCATAGTTGCTGAGATCGATGCGTTCATAAATACGGACAGACGGACAACCGGACATGGCTATATCAACTTTTCTCGTCACCCTGATCAAGAATATATATACTTTATGGGGTATGGCACGCCTCATTCTGCCTGTTCATACTTTTAACAAAACCATTATACCCTGATTTTCCTTTGAGGGTTCAGGGTATAAAAAATACAAAAATCCAATACGAAACAAGTAAGAAGGCTCTAGTCGAGACGGCTCGACTACGAGATACCCTGAACCCTGCAAAAAAAAAATATTCTTCTTCTTACCGCACGTATATATTACGCGCCCTCTGCTAACCGCGCAGTTGCTGCCGACGGTTGGGGGTGGGATGGGCTGTACTTTGAACGCTTATTACTCCATTTCTAGATGGACTATCTTCATGAAACTTTCAGAATATATTAATAGCATACAAATTTGTCCGTTTGCCAAATCTCAAGTCTCTAGTAGTTGAAGTACGTTTTTTTCAAATTGGGGGCGAACGGGGCGTGGCATCCGAAATCTGAAAATTACATAATCTGCGTATCCATAATATCTATCTAAATATACAAATTTGAAGTCTCTAGCTAAAACGGTGTAGAAGTTATGCTAGAAAAACCTAAAAAACGTAAACGAATTTTCGAGTTTTTATCGATAATTAAGGAATGGGATGAGTCATCGAAAAAACAAAATAAACTTGTACTGCGTAACTAAGATACGAGTGTTCATGTAAAATTTCAGCTCTCTAGCTTTTGTAGTTTCCGAAATCTCGACGTTCATACGGACGGACGGACAGACGGACGGACGGACGGACGGACAGGGCTATATCAACTTATTTTTTTGTGCTGATCAAGAATATATATACTTTATGGGGTCTGCGACGTCTCCTTCTGCCTGTTACATACATTTTCACAAAAACATTATGCCCTGAATTCCCATTTTCAATGGGTTCAGGGTATAAAAAGAAAGCAGCCGTTGTTTAATCGTTAAAATTTGAGAATCTAGGTTAATGTGTTGAAAATACAGTTTTACAATTTGTCAATGGGCGTTCATAAATTTCCAACCCCAGTAGATGTTCCGAATTTCAATAGTACGGTACAAATTTGTAGAAAATGTATATTCAGATTTGATTGGCCAGTTTTACAGTTTATCCGATTTGCTAGGCCCCAATTGACGTATTATATTGTCTATATTGTCGTAGCCAGTATACATTCTTATTTTCGAGGTTATACAATAGTATATGTTATTTGCCTAGCATCAATAGATCTTCAATAAATTAGAAGATCTTATCAGTTTGCTGATTGGAAAATAATTCTAATTTTACATATTATCGTAAAACATTTCCATTTTTAAAACAATTAAATTATTTTTTTAATTTTATTAATTTATAAACTTACCACAATGATATACGTCAATTTCATTAATTTGAACACAAAAATAGCTTGTATTCTGATCATTGTTAAGAGCAGTTGCCAAAAATAACCGGAATTCTTTGAATCTAAACTGGAACTTTCCACGTTGAGATAATTTACTTATCGTTTCGATACCCTGAACATCAGTGTAGACTACTATTACTCCTTGCTTAATGGATAGATCAAAACTGCTCACAGGTTTTCCATCATTTATTGTTGAACAGTGTGGTTCCCACATTAATAAGTCACTATTTAGTCGGTTATAAAGTATTTCATAAATTTCTTTAGATCTACAAAGAAAAATTAAATTTGGATGAAAATTAAATATACGATTGAATTCATATTCTAAATGTTTACATACTGTTATGAATTATTTATAGAAAATAATGAGGAATAAAACGTTTAATTAAAGATATTTTAAAATTATTCCAAAAGATGGAATAAACACGTAAGAACGTTGGAGTTGGATGCAACCAACTGCGTGATACTCAGTTCTCGCATGGGCATTCAGCGTAATAAATTAAAAATATATTTTAAGCATCTTAGTACAACTGGTATATTTATTTATCTAACGTCATTAAAGTCGCCGCTCGAATTTAAAGTTTCATGGAAACTTCAATAGAGATCTATGTAAATTTATATAACCTTCATTTTTACATGTATTTCCTATTTATCCTTACTTTAGAATTAATAATAATTAATAAATAAACGAAATATTTGGGCAATTAGCAAATGCACATGGGAAATAACAAACGTTTTTCCTATACATTCGTACAGATTTACATATGTACCTACTGTGCATTACATATTTTTATGCATTCAAACAAAAGACTGCATTCTAGCATGTTTTAAGATTGAATTGTGAATTTTTCAATCGTTACTTTAGTTTTGTCAGAAGGTGCAAGTTGTGCTTAGGTGCGTGGATTCGATTCCCAAGAAAAAAATTTGCTTAAATTGAAAATTTATAACTTTTTAATTATATTTATATTTGCATATTTATTATAAAATGTATGTTGTCAGCTTATCAATTGCTAATAAGCTCTTTATATGCATACGGATGTGAATTGTGCATTTAAGCACTAGAAACTTCGTTTCCGATTTGCAGATGGGGTTATATGAGTGAACCTATTTAGGTTTATCTAATATGTTCTAAATAAATAGCGCGGGTATCATAAAGTATATATATTTTTGATCAGGGTGACGAGAAAAATTGATATAGCCATGTCCATCTGTGAGTCTGTCCGTATGTTTGAACGCGTCGATTTCAGAAGATAGAAGGCCTAGAGTACGAGCACTAACCATACAACACATAGACTAGACATGTAGAACAAATTTTTTCCATACACCAGATTTGGTCGGCTCTGTCGTTCGGCTCGAGCAATATAGTATTCATTAGTCAGTTCGCTGCCAGCGCTTGAACGAAATGGTTCTATTTTATATGAAGCACTTTGCGTGTTTTTTTTTTATTCTCTCTCTCTGTCTCTCTCTATCTGACTCACCCACTCTATGTTCTCAATGCTCTCTCAAACGTATATGTATATATGAATCTATATGTATGTACGGCCAGTCAATAGAGCACAAAATTTTAAATTTGTTCGCGAGTTGGAAATCGAGACGATCCCATACATATAAATTCTCATACTGTAAATGCTGTAACGTCCGATTGACGAAATCATATCTTCATGCGCTCCCACGCTTTCATACCATTTCTACAAATAATCATGAAAACGCCTACATTTTGTATGAGCATGGCAAATGCTTTTAAGAATTCGGCATACTCTTCACTTAGAAGAGATCCAACCGAAATCGTTCATATATTTAAAAGCCCGTGGCAGGCACACGCCAATGTTCTTATACTATGAACACTCATATATGTATGTATACATTTCACACAGTTACAGTAGCTTGCTGCATGTATAAGCATTTATGTGCCTGTGTGCAAAACTCAACTCGTGCTACCTGCGGCTCTCAGTAGACCCTTCTCTAAAGATATGCAACTGCAAATATTAGACTTGACAATGTGTTTGTGTGTGTTCATTGTTACAGAGTATTCTTCACGCGCATTAAAGTTTTCATACCCTATACACATAATAATAAAAATATAAATATTTTGCATGAGCATGGGAAATGCTTGCAAAAGTTCAGCATACCCTTCACTCAGGATGTAAGAAATGGGATGGTCTCGATATTCAACTCGCGAACAAATTTAAAATTTTGTGCGCTGTTGACTGGCCGTACATACATATAGATTCATACATACATACATACATATACGTTTGAGAGAGCATTGAGAACATAGAGTGGGTGAGTCAGATAGAGAGAGAGAGAGAATAAAGAAAAAATAGCACGCAGAGTGCTTCATATAAAATAGAATCATTTCGTCCAAGCGCTGGCAGCGAACTGACTAACGAATACTATATTGCTCGAGCCGAACTACAAAGCCGAGCAAATACGAAGATTATTAGGACATGAAGTCCAAAACTGGTGTGTGGGAAAAATTTGTTCTACATGCCAAGTATATGTGTTGTATGTTTAGTGGTACGAGTTAAAGACATTCTATAACTTTTATATTGCCAGAGTTATAAAACCATTTATCGAAAATCAGTTATAAAATTATATCTTGTTCATCTTTAGAGTTAGAGTCCCCAAGTCTTCTACATACAGTATGTCCATTAATTGTTTGCAAAATAAAAAAAGTCATGCAAATGTAACTTTGACATCATATTTTACTAGGAGAGGCACTTTTATTCATAATTTTTTTTTACATGGTTCTTCTTTTATGTATTCTTAAAGAAACTAAATAAAACAAGAGACGGCTGGACTACGAAATACCCTGAACCCTGCAAAAAAAAATTTATATTCTTCTTCTTTGCGCACGAATAAGCGCGCGCTCTGCTAACCGAGCAGTTGCTGCCGACGGTTGGGGGTGGGATGGGCTATACTTTGAACGCTTATAACTCCATTTCTAGATGGACTATCTTCATGAAACTTTCAGAATATATTAATTGCATTCAAATTTGTCTATTTGCCAAATTACAAGTCTCTAGTATTTGAAATATGTTTTTCAAATAGGTGGCGAATTGGGCGTGGCATCCAAAATCTGAAAATTGCAGAATCTGTATTCATAATATCTATCTAAATATACAAATTGGAAGTCTCTAGCTGAAACGGTGTAAAAGTTATGCTCGAAAAACGTAAAAAACGTAAACGAATTTTCGATTTTTATTGATAATTAAGAAATTGGATGAGTTATCGAAAAAAGAACAAAATAAACTCGTACTGCGTAACTAAGATAGGAGTATTAATGTAAAATTACAAATCTTTAGCATTTGTAGTTTCCGAAATCTCGACGTTCATACGGATGGACAGACGGACTGATCAAGAATACATATAGTTTATGGGGTCTGCGACGTCTCCTCCATTATACCCTGAATTCCCATTTTCAAGGGGTTCATGGCATACAAAATTAATAAATCTGAAAATCATTTGTGAAACTGAGTTGCATACTTGTGCTAACAACTGTAAATCGGACTAACGACGAACTTATAATAGCAAACATATGAGCGGGTATGACTTATGTAGACGCATAAGAGTGGATTGTGACAGTAATAGGAAAATAGACTGGGAAACTGAAAACGATAGTCAAACACACAACACAGCACTAGCCAAGACCAAAACCCAGTGTCGCACAGCCAAGCACACAACCAAGAAATAATGTACGCAAACCAGTGTTGGTGTTCCACAACGCAGTGCTATACAGATGATGTAAAACTTTGCCTTTCATACTCTAGTCCAATTGTTGACTATAAAATTATTAACATTTAACATTTAACATTACAACGCATTTTCACCGTCAACGATCTTTGGCACTAAACTTAATTTTAATCTGCATATTTCTGCCATCACAAATGAAGACTAAGTCTATGGAATTTAAAGATCCCTGTATTACCAAGTTATTTATTTCACTTGTGCGTCCTATCTTGGAGTATTGTTCAATTATATGGTTTTCGCAACATAAACTGTCAGGATCGCATTGAATCGGTCCAGAAACAGTTTCTTCTCTTTGCCTTAAAGTATCTAAATTGGGACAGTTACTTACGTTTACCTTCTTATCATCATAGGCTTCCTTAGAGCTCTCTCTTCCGCTAATAAAATCCTTGCTTTCAGCTCATTTTAGGGAAATAACTCGAAATTCCCAGATGTAATCCTATCTTATATTATCACTCTTCATCTCTCATTCTGCATTTTGTTTTTAATATATCATTTTTTCTTGCTAATCTTTACTTTAAAAATTATTCTAAATCGTTAATTTAAGATTAATTAACAATGAAGCCACACTGCTCAATGAAAAACTATTAATTTCAGACTTGAGGAAACCACTTAGAACTGTGATTTTCCCAGCACAGCCGAAAAACTTGCCATCTGCATTGGCGCTAGCCACGGAAGCCTAGGTTCGGTTACGTATTCCAAGGCTATAGCTGACCGAGAACAAACGGTGGAAGCAAATAGAAACCACCCACAAAACTCTAAACAAGGAAAATACAGCAAGCGTGAACATTTTCACGGGAAAAAATCCAAACTATGTTAGAAAAAAGCAACTATCAGGTTAAAAAAACAAAAGAGTGGATGCATGCCAAAGCCCTGAACCAATGGAGATCGACTCCTCATCCAGATTCAGGCGCGGATTAACAATTACTGAAGGATGGCATTATCAGACCATCCAGATATTCATTCAATAGTCCTTCCTGAGTCGTTGACAAAAAAGGACTCGACACGAAGGGCAAAAAATAGAGGTTAATAATAGACTTCGGAAAGCTCAATGAACGCACAATAGCCTATCGATATCTAATGCCAAGCATTCCTATGATTTTAGCAAACTTAGGAAAGGCAAAACCCTAGATTTAAAATCGAGTTATCATCATATTTACTTAGCTGAGCAAGATCGTGAAAAAAAAAACACATTATCAGTCAATGGCGGCAAATAATTCAGACAATTGCCTTTCGGACTCAAAAATGCGGGATTTTTCAGAGGCCATTCGATGATGTTCTCGATGACGTAATAATCTTTTCAGAAAACGAAAGCGATTATGTGCGACACATAGAAAAGGTGTTAGAATGCTTCAGCAGTGCCAACATGCGTGTCACTTATGAAAAGATGGAGCTAAAACAGACGCCGAAAAAGTTAAGGTCGTACAGTAATTTTCCGAGCCAGGAAACTAATTCAGCTTGCGATCAATACTTGGCTTGGCCAGCTATTATATAGTATTCATTAAGGACTTTGCATCAATAGCAAAGCCAATAACAAACACACTCAAGGGAGAAAATGACTCTATAAGCAAGCACAAATCAAAACAGATACGAGTTGAGTTTTATGAAACTCAAAACAATGCTTTCGAGAGTCTGAAGAACATCCTAGCGTCAGAAGACGTCATCCTCATGTATGCCTTTATGAATGGCATTGGCGTTGTTTTGTCGCAAGGAGGCAGGCCCATGACCATTATTTCCAGATCAAAAAGCTACATCACTACCTATATAGAACCAAAGAAATAAACATATTCACTGACCACCAACCCCTTACTTTCACAGTCTCCGACAGAAATACAAATGCGAAAATCAAAATATCGAAAGCATTTATTGATGAAAACAACGCAAAAGTGTTCTATAAACTAGTGAAAGAAAATTTAGTGGCAGACGCCCTCTCCAGGCAAAATTTAAACGCCCTACGTCAGATGCTGTATAGCGAGACCTCACTGACACACACGGTAGAGCCAACTGACAAACCACAGAATGGCTTAAAACCAAATCGTCTTAGAAGTGGAACAATTCAACAAAATTCGCCACATCATTAGCTTCGTCAAGAAAAATTCCCGCTTGGAAACATTAAAGCCACTCATCATTCCATATGCAGTTAATAAAATTCACTGCGATCTTCCCACATTAGCTAGTTGCCAGCATGATCTTATTTCAAAGTTCCCATCCACCAAATTTTGGCATTGCAATATTTGTTTCAGATATCACTGATAAAAACGAACAAGTTAAATTATCACAAGTCGTTTCTCACTAGTACTTTCCAAAAATGATCTACAATCAACGCTTGAACGCATGTGCGCATTGCTGGCGTCTTGCTGTCTCGTTTGCTCTACGACGTGGGTTGCGTTGCGAAAACTTATTTGGATAATAATACATTTTTTACACATTTGGGGGTGTGAGGGTGAATTGGGGACCGGAATCCAAAATCTGACAATAACCGAAATTGGAATGAATTAGTATCTATGTATGAGCAGAAGACTTCGAGACTCTAACTCTAAAGATGAATGAGATATAATAATAGATAACTTTGGAAATATAAAAGTTATCGAATTTCTGAAAAAAAAACTCGTACTGCACGTGCAATATGCGAACCTATCGCAAAAACAATTAAGTCTCTAGCTCCTGTATCTTCGGAAATTGACGCGCTCAAACATACGGAAGAATATATATACTTTATGGGGTCTGGCACGCCTGCTACCCATTTCCAATGGGTTCAGGGTATAAAAATGCCCATTATTCAGATTGTCAATTTGTTACCAAAAACTAAAACAATATACTGCGACAATGAAGCGGCATTGAACTCAGAAACAATAGTATCATTACACCATTACATAGTGTACATACATAGATATTATAGACATAGCCATAAGTTTTAAAGTGGATAAGAAAGTGACACAGTTGAGCTAATATTAAGATTGACGGTGGAATACAATAAATCATTCCACTTAGCTACTAGAATCCAAGCAGACCCGGAAACGTTTGTTCTAGTTAGACGACAAAATCGTAGCTAAGGCTGATGTCAGAGTGGCTGCGATAAGTGATGCGATGCTATAAACGATAACTATCGCAGCGATCTGCAAAGCGATGACATGACAGAGTGAAAGCTTTCCGCAAAGAGAGAAACAGTGTCAGTGGCCTAATTTTAGTCTCAGTCGCAATCATAATCGCCATGGATTCAGTCGGCCTTTGGTGCGCTATGTTTTTTTTCAAGCAACTTCAATTTCTCCTTCTCAATAGACAGAAGTTGAGAAGGCATGCTTAATTAAATTTTTTTTTTTTTTTATTGGTTTTGGCATCAAAGTCTCTTCCTCCAGCCAAGTTTTGTGACAATATTGTATCTAGTAAATCTTCGCACTACGGAATGTTTAAGCTTTTATCGGAACAGCTGGCCTCCAAATTGCCAAATGACTGCCTGGGCTTCAGTTGGTCTTTTAAAAATAATAACTCCTCAAAATAAGGCGACGAGGTATATGTATCTGCATCAGGTGCAAAATCTCCTGACTTTTCTGTCAGCCTCTTCCTATACTCGTTTCGGAACTGGCCCAAAGATTTTTCCGCTTTTTTTTAAACAGTCTCCTAAAAGCTAAGGCAAAAAAATTAATTATGAAAACAAAAATGAACCAATAGCAGATATTTATCGAAGGGTGCATCCTTTGCATCATTGTGGTATGCATTCAAAATGGAAAATTGGAATCTGTTATTGTTAAGGAAACAGTCAAAGCACTTTGGGAGGAGTTGCAGCCAAAGCATATGCAACAGTCATAAAAACAAATGATTGCTCAGGTAGCTGATAAGTTTTGGAAATTGTGGAACTTTCCAAATTGTGGTGGGGATATTGATGGAAAACAAATTCGTACTTAGTGTCCATCTCATTCTGGATCTATGTTCTATAATTACAAAAAAATTTTTGTGATTCTTGAATTGAAGTTGGAGTTGGCAAACAAAGATATGGTGGCACTTTTTATGCATCACAGCTTTATCAACAAATTATGCCTTCAGATACTAATTTGCCTGGAGATAGTAAAAAATACCTTATGTTCTTCTAGGCGATGAAGCATATCCGCTATTGGAATCTTTGTCAAGCCGCACTATTAATGCTGAAAGAGAGTATTTCAATAGGCGACTCTCTCGAGCTCGCCGAGTGCATT
The DNA here is from genome assembly GCA_035047405.1 of Drosophila stalkeri. Classification (NCBI taxonomy): domain Eukaryota; kingdom Metazoa; phylum Arthropoda; class Insecta; order Diptera; family Drosophilidae; genus Drosophila; species Drosophila stalkeri. The sequence continues at coordinate 255,251 of JAWNPR010000123.1, forward strand.
GAATGTGCTTTTGGAATATTTACTTCTAAATGGCGTTTGCTCTAGTAGCCAATTGAAATCTATCCCGATTTCGTCGACATTTTGTAAAGGCAATTTGTAACTGCAACTTATGATTATTAACCTTGAGGGAAGTCCCAATGTCAATCAAAACACACACGAAAGAAATAAAAATAATGGAAGTGCAGAGTTTTTTCATCCAACAAGTTTCAGAACTGGACAACTTTTTCTTAAAGTTTTTTTTTTTAGTTTTTTGTGTACACGTAAACTTTAATATTAAATACCTACATAAGTAAATATAATCAAAACTTACTTGGTACTTGAAAACTTTCTTCAATTTCTTTGCAATTTTTCCCGATTACCATCCGATTGTGGTAATTTTTGGATTTTTTGTCCCACAAAACTGAACGTGAAAAAATTTCACTAATTAAGTCCTCAACGTTAATGTTGGGATTCGCGATTCAATATCGCTTTCACGCATCTCGCTTTACTTTTCGCTTTTGCTCTCTTCTCACTTCGTTTTCACTCTTACATTAGCCTAAGAAATTAAGATCAAATTATCAATCTCACAATATCCCTGTCAGTTCTTTACAAGATTCAATTCGCAATTCTGTTAATATTGGGAACGGTACAGAGTAATCGACTATTCGCATTCCAACTGTATCCTGATCGTAGTCGGAAAGCATTGGTATGGGAACATAGAGGTTATTTAAGGCACTCAAGCAACTTAACGGAATTCAATGTGATAGTAGATGAAACCGTAAAGTTAACAGTAATATTCCGACACTCGAATATGAGAAAATTGTTAGACGCAGATATAGAGCACATTAGAAGTTTATTGTCCGTTGTTGAGGTATATCATAGAATGGCCAGAAGCCTAGATTTCCTAGGTTCCGCATTAAAAGTCATAGCAGTCATGACAGATGCTGCCGATTTCGAGAAGGTTAGATGGCTCGAGTTTGAATTCATTGATGCAAATAACAAAAAAAACAATTATAAACTTAGAGACGCAAAAGCAAATCAATAGGCGAAAAGACAAAATTAACAAAATAATATAAGCTAAAAAGAATGACTTAGTTGTCACACCACACTTGTATAAAACACTATTAACAAGAAAAATATAAATTAATCAGATATCAAATTTGATTGTTACAATTACATCGGCAAAAGCATGTATAATAAACCTAACCATTTTTGAGCACAATGATTTGAAAACTATTTTAAATGAACACCCCGTAGAAATTCCCATATTTAGCCTTTCAGAACCATAGTTCACATATTAATATCTTATCGTAGAGTAAAGTTTATCTGCAAGAAGGTTATAATCTTCCCAGTATACCACCGGTATCCCGCACCAAAGACGACATCGTGGCCGAATGCAACGACATCCTAGCAATCAACGAGTGCGTAAGAACGACCTACGCTTCCGTTTGCGAATAGACAAAACAGGATTCCAGCACACTGCCCTACACGCTGGTAGCGTAGCCTCTTGCCGAACACAGCTAAGCCACATCCAACCTCCCAAATTGGTAGATGATGGTGTGATTAACATTAACCACAGCACTATCAATGACACGAAATTCGTGAACGAGCGTGAGATTTAAAGAAAGACACCAGGCATTGCGGGATCGCCGACACTTAACATCATTGGTCACTACCCAGTGCTAAGAATACCCCAACTCCACAGGATGAACAACAATCTTCAAGTTATCCAGAACTTTAGAAGCGAGTTGGCATCCGCCGAGACCTCCAAAAACTTGGCTACGATCGTCGTCCTCCTCAGCATAAATTTCAGTGGCTTCATCATCATTTGGCTAAGAGTAAGAAGATGGCCAACTTCAAGGAATGTGCAAGCAATCATTAACGGCTACAAGCTGTCCGGGGATTGTCTGAAACTTGAGGAGGGAGTAGTTCACTCCTAAATATTTATTGAATTTAAATATTGAATAAGAATTTCATTTGAATATTGCCGCTTGCTACAAACTTATTTCGCTGACGCATAAGTTCAGTGCCCCGACCGCAACGGTTGGCAGCGGTCCGCGTTATTGTTTAAGCTGACTGTAGCTTTGTAGCTGATGACAATGATCTTCATCTTAGGCCAGAGTTTTATAAATCAATTCTGTACCAGACATTCAATAATAAAGTCATATAGTGCTCCGGCACTTTGATATCAAGTCTTGTTGTTAATTCCATTATACTTTTGAGCCACAAGGCCATTAGTCAAAGAGCGAAAGTAAAGCTCTCCAACCTAAACATCCTAACACTCTTGCTAACAAGGATCACCAGGAAAAGTCGTGCGACAGGAGAACCATATATATATGTTGAAAAACTATTAATTTTAGTTTTCATAAAGCAAGATGTTTCTTATGAAGCATTTTGAAATACATTTCAAGCTCCGATCAAAATATACTTACTCTAAAACAATTTTGATGACCGGAATGGAGACCATAATTTTAATGTTGGATAATTCTTGGCAGTTTTCGCAGAATTCAATAATTTCATCAGTGTCTCCTGGCAAAATAAAATCGCTTCTATCTAAAAGAAAAAAATATATAAATAAATAACAAAAATATGTCCATTAACTAGGTAGAAGTTGAGAGGGAAACTTTAATAAATTAAGAATAGACAGTCAATGCTTGTACCAGTTGCGTATAGGAAATTTTCTAGTTAGACGCTCCTGATTAGAGTTGTACTTGAGTTTTACTAGTCAAGACAGCTTTAACAACGAAATCCCCTGAACGTGTTGCTATCTCGTTTGCTCTGCCCCGTGATTAATAATTCTGTTTCTAAATGGACAATCGTAATTAAACTTTCAGATTATGATCATGACATTCATATCTATATGCCAAACCAATCTGTATGTCTCTAGTATTTGAAACACATTTGTGTTTGTGGGGGTGAAATGGGCACCAAAATCTTACAAAAACCGAAATTGTATTAAATTAATATCTATATATATGTAGAAGACTTGGAGACCCTAACTCTAAAGATGAACGAGATATAATTTTATAACTGATTCTCGATCAAATGTTTTATCGATAACTCTGGAAATATAAGAGTTATCAAATTTCGGAAATAAACTCGTACATAAAAAGGTTGATACAAAACTACTGTTATTGAAAATAAAAAAAAAAAATAAATAAATTTATTTACACAAATTTTTTTCATGTACATACGCATGGAATGGCTTAAAAATGATGTGATTTAAACATTTTTTGTTTTTGAATTTTTAATTAGGTTCCCAGTAAATGGCGGATTATCAAAACACACCGAAAATATTTCAGATTTAAAGAAAAATATAAGAAAGGACTATCTCCTATTTAATTTATTAAATATACTAATTGAGTGGCATCATATATTTGTCTATCTATAGACCAAATCATAGGATATTACTGTGTAAGTACATATACTTGTTAATTATTGTCATCTGTAAATAAATCAAGAAAGAAGACTGTTCGACTACGAGATCCCTTGAACCCTGAAAAATAACTGATACTCTTCTTCCTTATGCACGCATAAGCGTCCTGCCAACTGCGTCACGCTGCGACTTGGACTATACTTTCGACGCTTTCAACTCAATTTTTAGACGGACGATCTTTTTTAAATTTTTAGAACGTAATAATAGAATTCAAATGCGTCTATTTAAAAGTTCCTAGTATTTGAAATACTTTTTTTTCTTTTTGAAATTCCCGGCATTGGATCAAAATCTGAAAATTACAAAATATTAAATCTAACTAAAAATATAATTTGAATTTCTTTAGCTCAATCGGTTTACAATCTACGCGTAAAAAACAAACGAGCTGAGTCGATATATTCGTGTCCGTCTGTCCGTCCGTCGGCATGTGTGAAGGCGTTGATATCAAAAACTATGAGAGCCGGAGACAACTTTTTAGGGGTATAATGGTTTTGTGAAAATATATTTAACAGGCAGACGTCGCAGACCCTATAAAGCATATATATTCTTGATCAGCATAAAAAAATAAGTTGCAACTGAATGAGCTAGAGACTTAATTCTTATCTCTTTGCACAACTACGAGAAGAAACGAATATAATGGTTTTGTTAAAAGTATGCAACCGGCAGAAGGAGGCGTGGCAGACCCCATAAAATATATATATTTTCTTTATCAGGGTGACGAGAAAAGTCTCTGTTTAAGAACATGAATAAAAACAAAATGTGCAATAGAAATGCTCAAAACAGAACTTCTGCACTTGTTCAGCTTTGGGTGTCAATATTTAGATATGTGTTATGAATATGAATAAAATTGGTTTATATTAGTCAAATTTAATATATTCGTTATAAAAAATGTTAATAAAACATGCTTTCATTGACTTTTAATTTTCGGTAGTGATTGACTTTTCTAGAGAAATGCCCATAGGCAGAACACTTGAAAACTCTAGCTCTAAAGATGAAAGAGATAAAAATTTTTTTAATTAATTCTTGATAAATGTTTTAATCGACAATTATATAACGGAAAAGTTTTTGATTTTCTGAAGCAATCTCGTAAACCGCGTGCAATACACGGACACAAAAAGAATTAAGTCTTATAGTTTTCTGCAGTTAATAATATAACAGTACGAACAAACAATTATCTGATCCTCTAGATCATAACGCTCCGGTATGCAACGTGCCCAAGAAATCTGATGCCTCAGGAAAAAGATATACCGATAAGTAATCAATTACCGTAAGCTTAATTTGGCCACAATATCCGAACGATATCCTAGTCAAAGATAGGAGACATAATAGCACACTTAGGGTACAACAAATTCTTCACGATTGTCGATCTCAAAAGTGATTTTCATCAGATTTCCTTTAAACATTCCTTGAACCATTCTCAGTCAACGGAGGGAAGTACGAATTCACCAAACTACCCTTTGATCTCAAGAATTCCCCTTCAATATTCCAAAAAGCCTTAGTCGATATTCTAAGGGATCACGTTGCAGAATCTGATCTACATTGATGACATCATTGTTTTCAGCAAAACCGAAAACAAACATTGTCATCACCTTTTCACGACTTTACTAAACGCGAATATGAAAGTTCAAATGGACAAGTGTGAATTTTTCAAGAAGGAAGTCAATTTCCTAGCTTTCCTAACTTTCCTAACTTTTGAAAAGAATTTAATCTAACAACCGCTCCAAACTACGCGATCGGAGCAATCCTTAAACACGAAGGTATACCCATTACCTTTATATCTCGAACACGGTCAAAGACAGAGTAGAACTATGCAACAAATTAAAGAGAAATTCTGGCCATAGTTTGAGCTTTGAAAAACCTTTGAATTTACTTGTATGGAACTGCCAAGCTTATATTTACAGACCCCCAAAACCTTTAACATTTGCTTTTAATAATAGTAATCACAACCGAATTTTAAAATGTTGGAACAAAGTAAGAAAATCATATCCAACAAATTGCAAAGTAAACCGAATTCCGGCAAAAAATATTTGAACAAGGAAACATAGAAAACAAGAAACTATGAACAAGGGGAAGTAATCTATGTCAAAATTAACAAGCGCTTAGGTTCAAAACTAACACCTAACAAGTAAGAAAGCCATAGTCGAGACTGCTCGACTACGAGATCCCCTGAACCCTTCGTCTAACAAATAATATTCCAAGAATGCTTGGTTTCGATTCTACACGCGTAACAAACTATATATGCACAGACACGCACGCAGCAACACGCTGATATATGTATGCTTGTACGCCTGTATGTGTGTAAGTATTGCAGACTTGTTGCTGTCTCGCTTATGTTGCGAGAACTTATTTTATTAATAATTTGATTAATAATTATGTACTCTCTGTCTCGCTTGCTTTGCTAAGTTTGTTAAGCTGCGAGAACTTATTTGATTAATAATTCTGTTTCGTAATCAAACTTTCAGATCTATATGTCATGTGAATTGGGGACTGGGATCCAAAATCTGACAAAAACCAAAATTGTATTAAATTAGTATCTATGTATATCTATATAAAAAAAAAAAAAATATTATTATGGACTTTAGAATTTTTCAATGGGCATAACACTTAACATCAGCGGGAGTAGAACTCGCGATGATCTAACATAATATGCATCAGTCTAGCCATCTACACCACAGCACAACTTAAACTTGCAATAGCGAAAACGAATGAAATTCACTGCTAGGCGTCACATACGAAACAGAAAAAAACAAGTAAGAAGGCTCTAGTCGAGACGGCTCGACTACGAGATACCCTGAACCCTGCAAGAAAATTAATATTCTTTTTCTTTACGCACGTATAAGCACGCGCTCTGCTAACTGCGCAGTTGCTGCCGACGGTTGGGGGTGGGATGGGCTGTACTTTGAACGCTTATAACTCCATTTCTAGTTGGACTATCTTAACGATTTGTCCATTTGCCAAATTACAAGTCTCTAGTAGTTGAAATACGTTTTTTTCAATTTGGGGGGCGAAGGGGGCGTGGCATCTAAAATCTGAAAATTACAAAATCTGCGTATCCATAATATCTATCTAAATATACACATTTGAAGTCTCTAGATAAAACGGTGTAGAAGTTATGCTCGAAAAACGTAAAAAAGGTAAACGAATTTTCGATTTTATATCGATAATTAAGGAATGGGATGAGTTATTGAAAAAAACAAAATAAACTTGTACTGCGTAACTAAGATACGAGTATTCATGTAAAATTTCAGCTCTCTAGCTTTTGTAGTTTCCGAAATCTCGACGTTCATACGGACGGACGGACGGACGGACAGACGGACAGGGCTATATCAACTTATTTTTTTGTGCTGATCAAGAATATATATACTTTATGGGGTCTGCGACGTCTCCTTCTGCCTGTTACATACATTTTCACAAAAACATTATACCCTGAATTCCCATTTTCAATGGGTTCAGGGTATAAAAAACAAAAAATTTTTTTTTAAATGCAGTCAAGTAAAAATTGCAAGTAACGGTAAAACCATACTTCATATAATAAATATACCGTTAATTTCAAACGATGTTTGCACTACTATTTTAATAAAACCAACAAAAAGAAACATCTATATTAACGAAATAAAATTTTAAAACATGCGAGAAATCCATTTATGCTATAAGAGAGTCGTGTAAGGCACATAATGAAACAAGTAAGAATGTTGCAGTTAGGCGCAACCAACTGCGAGATACTCTGTTCCCGTAGGGAAATGTTATTAATTTAATAAACATTTAATAAACGAAATATTTGGGCAATTATTTCCTATACATACAAACAGATTTACATAATGTACACACTATATACACACTGTCGTGAGAGCACATTAAGCTATTTTCTAAGCATACGTACGAAAGCCTGCAAGTTAGCATATTCTAAGAATTGCGATTGAATTGTAAATTTGTCGATCGTTACTTTAGTTTTATCAAAAGGTGCTCCAGCAGTGTCCTATTTGGTTTTAGATACCAGATCTGAAATCAGGACAGTGGCGTTGGAGTTAAGTCCTATGCAAGCTGCACTTGGGTGCGTGGGTTCCGAATCCTGCAGGAAACTTCTTTTCTCGAAAATTAATTATTTTTATACCCTGAACCCATTGAAAATGGGAATTCAGGGTATAATGTTTTTGTGAAAATGTATGTAACAGGCAGAAGGAGACGTCGCAGACCCCATAAAGTATATATATTCTTGATCAGCACAAAAAAATAAGTTGATATAGCCCTGTCCGTCTGTCCGTCCGTCCGTCCGTCCGTCCGTATGAACGTCGAGATTTCGGAAACTACAAAAGCTAGAGAGCTGAAATTTTACATGAACACTCGTATCTTAGTTACGCAGTACAAGTTTATTTTGTTTTTTCGATAACTCATCCCATTCCTTAATTATCGATAAAAAATCGAAAATTCGTTTACGTTTTTTAGGTTTTTCGAGCATAACTTCTACACCGTTTTAGCTAGAGGCTTCAATTTTATATATTTAGATAGATATTATGGATACGCAGATTATGTAATTTTCAGATTTTGGATGCCACGCCCCTTTCGCCCCCAATTTGAAAAAAACGTATTTCAAATACTAGAGACTTGTAATTTTGCAAATAGACAGATTTGAATGCTATTAATATATTCTGAAAGTTTCATGAAGATAGTCCATCTAGAAATGGAGTTATAAGCGTTCAAAGTACAGCCCATCCCACCCCCAACCGTCGGCAGCAACTGCGCGGTTAGCAGAGCGCGCGCTGATACGTGCGGTAAGAAGAAGAATATTTTTTTTTGCAGGGTTCAGGGTATCTCGTAGTCGAGCCGTCTCGACTAGAGCTTTCTTACTTGTTTAATTTAATTTATATTTGTATATTTATTATAAAATGCTTGCAACCAGCTTAGCAATTGATAATAACCTACTTTTAAAGAAACGCATATGAATGCGTTGTGCATTTAAGCACAACTGCGCTTTCAATTTTTCACGCTCCACCAGTTTGCAAGTGTTTTTGCGTACATGCATACAGATGTTTATATGTGTGTACACATCCATACATATCCAAGTGTGTACACATATTCTAAGAACTGCAATTGAATTGTAAGTTTGGTCAGAAACTGCTATAGCAGTGAACTTATTTTAGTTTAGTTAGTGAGTTTTGGATCAGGGCAGCGTTGTTGATTGCAGCTGCACCTGCAGCATTTTTCTTTTAAACCACACACGACTTTTTAAATACCTAAATTCAAATCCCGCTGGAAACTTGTTGTTTTTTAATCGAAAACTTAGAATTATAATTTTTTTAATTCTTTTTTTTTTTATTTATGTTAACATTCTTTCTGTCATCTTAGCAATTACTACTAAGCTATTTGAATTAATGAATTATGCAGTTGGCCACAACAAACTTCTTTGTCGATTTGCCACGACCCGACTGCCGGGTCGTAGACTCATAATTTTTGGTCAGTTTTTAGAAAGGGCCGAGGGTAACATAACTGTCAAATTTGGTTGCTTACACTCCAAAAATGCGAAAATTACAGGGCCTTTTTCGATATGCCACGTTCCAAAAGATGAAAAATTATTTTTGGGTCATCGATAGAGGGGCCATCCCATCCCATTTTGAAACTTCTAGCTCTAAAACTGGAGGAGATAAAAAATTGTTCGGTTTGCAACCCAAGTATACATGCCAAATTTCAAATCTCTAGTGTCAATGGTGTTCGAACTTTAGCACAATTTGAAAAATCACTATATAATCAGATCCGATTTGCCACACCCGCAATGAGCGTAGAATATAACTTTTTCATCGATCTTCATAGAATTATAACAATACTCAAATGTCAAATTTCAGCGTTCTAGCTTTAAAGCTGTAGAATTCCGATTTCCCCGATTTTCCAAGCCCCCAAATGGGCGTAGATATTTCCGCCAAATATATAAATTCTTGATAAAAGCGACGAGTATGAGGTTAATCAGTTGCACTTAAATTGATTTACGTGCATAACAATAACATTTTGTTACACCGTTCCACTCATTGTTGACTATAAAACAAGTAAGAACGTTGCAGTTGAGTGCAACCAACTGCGTCATACTCTGTTTCCTACGAGAACACGGGCATTTTATTTATTTAGCAAACATTTAATAAACGAAATATTTGAATAATTTGCAAACGTACATGTCAATCAATAAACGTTTTTCCTATACACACAAACATACATTTATATATGTACACACTGTACTGTACAGTCGTCCGCGCACATTAAGCGATTTTCTATGCATACATACAAAAGCTTACACTCTAGCATATATATTTTTCGATCATTACTTTAGTTTTGTTAGAAGGCGCTCTAGCAGCTTATTTGGTTTTACCTACCGAAACTCAGTTCAGGGCAATGGCGCTGCTGGTAAGTGCTATGCAAGCTGCACTGAGGTGCGTAGGTTCGACTCCCACGGAAATCTTTTTTTTATTGAAAATTTATAACCTTTTAATTTAATTTATATTTTATTATAAAATGCTTGCTGCCAGCTTGACAATTGATAAGCTATTTATATACATACGCATATGACTTAGAATGTTCTAGATCAGGGCAGTGGTGTTGGTAGTAATCCCGCCGAAAGTATTTTTTTTTTACCACACATGGTATTTTAAAATACCTGGGTCAAAATCCTGCTGAAAACTTTTTCCTTTTTTTATCAAAAACAACTTTTAATTATTTATTTACTTTAAATTTGTATATTTATGTTAAAATGATTTTTGCCCTCTTAGCAATTACTACTAAGATATTGGCATGCATGAATTATGAAGTTGGCCACAACAAACTTCTTTGCTGATTTGCCACACTTTCAGTGGGATTAGACGCATATTTTTTGACAAGTTGTTAGAAAGAGCCGAAGGTAACATAACTGCAAACTTCTTCGCCGATTTGCTATGCGCCAGTGGCGTAGACACATAATTTTCTTAGGAGGCGAGGTTAACATAACTGCAAAATTTGATTGCTTATACTCAAAAAATGACAAAATTACAGGGTATTTTCGATTTGCTACGCCCTCAAAGAATACGAAAAATTATTTTTACGTCATCGATGGTGGGGGTAATCAATAACTGAAACATCCAGTTTTGAATCTTCTGCCTCAAAAACTGTAGGAGATATCAACTTTTGCGGTTTGCCACGTCTCCTTTGGTTCTAGATATATATACCATAGTCTTATAATCTTGGATTGTCAACCCGGCATATATGCCAAATTTCAAGTCTCTAGTGTCAATATTGTTCAAAATATAGCACAATTTCAAAAATCACCAAATATTCAGGTCGATCTTCATAGAATCACTAGGAGTAGACATATATCTTTCTATCGATCTTTATAGAATCATAACATTAACTCACATGCCAGATTTCAGTTTTAAGGCTGTAGAGGATACGTAAAAACGTAAAAACCCGATTCCGCCACGCCCCCAATGAGCGCAGATATATCCGCCATATCTTTTTGAACTTGGGTGGTCACCGCGATTGATTACTGCCATACCAGGAAATATATCTGATCGGGACAATTTTTATATTTAATGATTCGAGAGAAGTCATGAGTATGTAGTCCGAAATCAAAGCCCCTAGCTTTAATAGCGCAGAAAAAGGTTGTATTCATAGGCATTGTAGGACAGACGGACGGACAGCGAAAAGCACTTTGCACAAAACCAATATACTCATTTCACTTCGTAAATGAGTTTAATAACAAAATTTAAACACATTTACACTATAAGGTTCATTGGGTATGTTCACTCAGTGAATAAAAATAAAAATTTTACCTGAATTGTCATGAAATCCTTCAATATGTGATGAATAGCCATATGAGCACTTAGAACTGAAGGGCGATTTACGTTTTTTGGTTGAGTAGTTTTCAATAGAATTCTTTGGTGCATCATTGTTGAAATATATTGTTAAGGAAATTCTAATAAACAAAAATATAATAAATAATTTGACGAATAAATTGACTTAAAATATCTATACAACCCATTATAACTTACTTTTCAATCTCATTTAAGCAATCCAATTTACTGTAGTTTGAACAGTGCATAATTTTACTTTTAGTTTCATTCGTATCATCCTGAAAAAATTGACATTGTTTTTTGATTATTTCAAAACAAGTTAAAACGTTGCAGTTGGGTGCAACCAATTATGTTATACTCTGTTCTCGTAGGTGTCTTTTCCTTATTCAATGAACAAATATTTGGGCAATTAGCAAACGTACATGGCAAGCAACAAATGTTTTTCCTATACATACATACATATACACACTGTCGTGCGCGCACATTAAGCGATTTTCTATGCATACATACAAAAGCAGCATGTTAGCATATTCAAAAATTAATTGAACTGTGAATTTTTCGATCAAAAATTTATAACTTTTTATAACCTGAACCCATTGAAAATGGGAATTCAGGGTATAATGTTTTTGTGAAAATGTATGTAACAGGCAGAAGGAGACGTCGTAGACCCCATAAAGTATATACATTCTTGATCAGCACAAAAAAATAAGTTGATATAGCCCTGTCCGTCTGTCTGTCCGTCCGTCCGTCCGTATAAACGTCGAGATTTCAGTAACTCGAAAGCTAGAGGGCTGAATTTTACATGAATATTCGTATCTTAGTTACGCAGTACAAGTTTATTTTGTTTTTTCGATAACTCATCCCATTCCTTAATTATTGATAAAAAATCGAAAATTAGTTTACCTTTTTTACGTTTTTTTAGCATAACATCTACACCGTTTTAGCTAGAGACTTCAAATTTGTATATTTAGATAAATAATATGGATACGCAGATTTAGTAATTTTCAGATTTTAGATGCCACGCCCCCTTCGCCACCAATTTAGATAGACTTGTAATTTGGCAAATGAACAAATTTGAATGCTATTAATATATTCTGAAGATAGTCCATCTAGACTGCAGTTTAATGTGTGTACACATCCATACACATCCAAGTGTGTACACATATTCTAAGAATTGAAATTGAATTGTGAGTTTTGTCAGAAGAAGCTATAGCAGTGAACTAATTTAGGTTTAGCTAGATCAGGGTAGTGGTATCGGTTATAAGTGCTATGCGCGTGGTGTTCAAATCAGCTGAAGCATTTTTTTAAGCCACACATGGTATTATAAAATTCCTGTGTTAAAATCCTAATGCATAATTGTTGCTTTTTTTTTACCAAAACCATAATTTTTATTTATTTACTTTATATTTTTGTTAAAATGTTTTTTGCCCTCCTAGCAATTACTACTAAGATACTTATATGCATGAATTATGCAGTTGTTCACAACAAACTTGTTTGCCGATTTGCCACACCCTCAGTGGGATTAGACGCATATTTTTTGACAAGTTGTTAGATAGAGCCGAAGGTAACATAACTGCAAAATTTGGGTGCTTACATTATGCCACGCCCAAAAGTGGTGGAAAAATTATTTTTGGGTCATCGATAGAGGAGGCCATTAGTAATTGAGCCATCAAATTTGTAATCTTCTACCTCTAAAACTGTAAGATATATAAACTTTGGCGGTTTGACAAGCCCTGGCGGGCGTAGATATTCTACTATAGTTTATTGATCTTAGGATGTCAACCCGAGTATACATGCCAAATTTCAGGTCTCTAGTGTCAATGGTGTTGGAAATATAGCACAATTTGAAAAATCACTATATATTGAGGTGCGATTTGCCAAGCCCACAATGGGCGTAAACATATCTTTTTCGTCGATTGTTCAAGCAAGAATTTGCCACATTAATATAAATATTTCAAATAGGCAATAGTCGATAGCCTGCGCGCTATCTGACACCAAGTAATAAACATGTCATACCTTAGTTGCAGCGACAAACGCAGCGAGTAATAAAGATGAAAAGTGAGCCTTCCGTTGCAACTTATTTTTTTGTGCTGATCAAGAATATATATACTTTATGGGGTCTGCGACGTCTCCTTCTGCCTGTTAAATATATTTTCACAAAACCATTATACCCCTAAAAAGTTGTCTCCGGCTCTCATAGTTTTTGAGATCGACGCCTTCACACATGCCGACGGACGGACAGACGGACACGAATATATCGACTCAGCTCGTTTGTTTTTACGCGTAGATTGTAAACCGATTGAGCTAAAGAAATTCAAATTATATTTTTAGTTAGATTTAATATTTTGTAATATTCAGATTTTGATCCAATGCCGGGAATTTCAAAAAGAAAACTAAGTATTTCAAATACTAGGGACTTTTAAATAGACGCATTTGAATTCTATTATTACGTTCGGAAAATTTAAAAAAGATCGTCCGTCTAAAAATTGAGTTGAAAGCGTCGAAAGTATAGTCCAAGTCGCAGCGTGACGCAGTTGGCAGGACGCTTATGCGTGCGTGAGGAAGAAGAGTATCAGTTATTTTTCAGGGTTCAAGGGATCTCGTAGTCGAACAGTCTTCTTTCTTGATTTATTTACAGATGACAATAATTAACAAGTATATGTACTTACACAGTAATATCCTATGATTTGGTCTACAGATAGACAAATATATGATTGCCACTCAATTAGTATATTTAATAAATTAAATAGGAGATAGTCCTTTCTTATATTTTTCTTCAAATCTGAAATATCTTCGGTGTGTTTTGATAATCCGCCATTTACTGGGAACCTAATTAAAAATTCAAAAACAAAAAATGTTTAAATCACATCATTTTTAAGCCATTCCATGCGTATGTACATAAAAAAATTTGTGTAAATAAATTTATTTATTTATTTATTTTTTTTTTTTTCAATAACAGTAGTTTTGTATCAACCTTTTTATGTACGAGATTATTTCCGAAATTTGATAACTCTTATATTTCCAGAGTTATCGATAAAACATTTTAACGAGAATCAGTTATAAAATTATATCTCGTTCATCTTTAGAGTTAGGGTCTCCAAGTCTTCTACATATATATAGATATTAATTTAATACAATTTCGGTTTTTGTAAGATTTTGGATTCCGGTCCCCAATTCACCCCCACAAACACAAATGTGTTTCAAATACTAGAGACATACAGATTGGTTTGGCATATAGATATGAATGTCATGGTCATAATCTGAACGTGTAATTACGAATGTCCACCTAGAAACAGAATTATTAATCATAGAAGTTCTCACAACGCAACCCACGTGGCAGAGCAAGCTAGACAGCGCGTCAGCAAGACGCCTGCAATGCGTATATACATATGCATGTATGTATGCGTGCAAGCGTAGATCAGCGTGTGGCTGCGTGCGTATTTATTCATTTGTATGTAAAGCTAATTGTAAAAGAGTTGAGATTTTTAAAATCGTAAAATGTTCAATAGAATATTTATATCACATGCTGCAACTTTCAATATATTTCATTAAATACTTTCATATTTATTATACAAAATAAAGTAATTAAAATGACAATGCAAATGCAAGCAACGTTGGCAACGCAAAGCAATTTTCCCATGCGTGTGCACATATTCACACAAAACAGCTTGGGCTGTTTTCTATGTTGCCATGCATGCAGATTCTTAGAATCACAATTGTCTTTGAATTGTGTTTAGCATTGTCTTTGAATTGTATTTGTATTTTCAGCTACTGCTTTAGTTTCTTTTTTGTTTCGTATATGGTGCTTTGCAGTGAATTTCATTCGTTTTCGCTGTTGCGCGTTTAAGTTGTGCCGTGGTGTAGATGGCTAGGCAGATGCATATAATATTAGAGCATCGCGAGTTCTACTCCCGCTGATGTTAAGTGTTATGCCCATTGAAAAATTCAAAATCAATCATAATTTTTTATTTTAATTTTTTTGTATATAGATACATATACTAATTTAATACAATTTTGGGTTTTGTCCGATTTTGCATTTTCGCACTTCTACTTGTGTCCTTAGACGAAATCATTCAGATTTTCCGTTATTTTCATTATTTTCATATTTTTCTTATTCGTAGAATGAGCATGAAGATTTACCGTTATCTTAGTTCTTTTAATTTTCTTATTCATAAAGCAATTTGAACCGTGTTTATTGCAAATAAAGTCGCACTTTTTCCATTTCTAGAACATTAAATATTAATTGTTACAAATTGTTTAAGTATGAGAAAAATTTCAACTGAAATTGAAAATAGTGTTGTGTGCCTGACCGAGAAGAGTTTTTCTTCACGTACCATTGCCGAAAAGCTTGGTATCAGTCAATCCGCTGTGATCGCAGCTCAAAAAAGACATAATGTGACACCCACCTATTAAGTCAGAGGTCGCAAAAAATTATTAACGGACTCAGATGCTCGACTAATGATATTGGTAAATGAGGAGAAATCGGTTGCTAACACCAAAGGGTGATTCTCCACCAATTGAAAAAAATGTTAGCGTATGGACTGCTAGAAGAGCCCTTTGTAAAATCGGATGTGCCTCATCCGTTATGAAAAACAAACCTGCTTTATCTGAAAAAAAAATGTAAAAGCTCGATTGAAATTTGCAATAAAATTCAAAAGCTGTACCAAGAATGATTGGAAACGAGTTATTTGGTCGGATAAATCAAAATTTAATCGTTATCAATCAGATGGAAAACTTTACTGCTGGCGTAGACCTGGGGAGCGAATTCAAAGCCACCATGTAAAGCAAACTGTCAAGTATGGCGGCGGAAGCATTATGGTTTGGGGATGTTTTACTTGGTGGAACGTTGGTCCTCTGCATTTCATTGAGGGCATAATGCGCAAAGTGGATTACATAAATATTTTGCAAACTCATCTTCCCAATTTCATTGATATATGCGCGTATCCCGAGAAAGAAATAGTTTTTCAACAAGATGGGGAACCAAAACATTCCGCGAAAATTGTGAAGGAATGGATTGGAAAGCAAAATTGTAAGCTAATGGAATGGCCATCACAGAGACCCGACCTTAATCCAATAGAAAATCTATGGTCCATTGTGAAAAGGCGTCTGGGACAGTACGACGCAGCACCAACGACCATGGCTTTGCTCTGGGAACGGATAGAAGCCGAGTGGAGACAAATTCCGAAGGCAATTATACAAAATTTGGTAGAGAGCATGCCAAAACGTATAAAAAAATTTATTACTAATAAGGGTCTATGGACCAAATATTAAAAATTCGTTATTTTATTAATATTTTTTAAACGTGCAAAATTGAGTTTATGCGAGTTTTTTTTTTTTGGGTTTTTCTTGCTAACTCTTTAAATTTATCTCATTTTCCCTTGAAGTTTTGTTTTATTTGTTAAGAATAGTATAATAAATAAAAATTAAAAAAGAATACTTGATTTGCTTGTATAGTTTTTTTTTATGCAACGTCAGTCAAAATTTGCAAACATTCACTCACTGTTGCTCGCTACTGTATATAGGCTTGCAGACTCTTACTCTAAAGATGAACGAGATATAATTGTATAACTGATTCTCGATAAATGTTAAAATCGATAACTCTGAACGAAAAAAGTTATCGACTTTCTAAAAAAACTCGTATACCTTATGCAATAGACGGACCTGACAAAAAAAGAATGAAGTCTCTAGCTCTTATAGTTGCTGAGATCGACACGTTCATACATACGGACGGACGGACAGACGGACAGGGCTATATCGACTTTTCTTGTCACCCTGATCAAGAATATATATACTTTGCGAGGTCTGACACGCCTCCTTCTGCCTGTTACATACTTTTAACAAAACATATATACGGACGGACAGGGCTATATCGACTCAACTTGTTGCCCTGATCAATCCGTTAACTGTAAATTATATCTCGTTCTTCTTCTTCGAATGATTCAGGGTTTTCGTAGTCGAGCAGTCTCGATTAAAGCTTTTTTACTTGGTTAACTTTCTAAAATTCAAAGGCACTATTTAGCATATACCATTTTATTTGCAGTAATATACGTACCTTAAATAGCACTTTAAGGATTTACACCTAATTTGCATATCCATGGGGTTTTCATTTTTCAAAATGTTTACATCTGTCTGATCCTCCAGTACAAATGGAGATGATTCTAATAGCAAATTTATTCTATCATAAATCGAAATATCAAGCTCTGCAGAACAATCGTCTAAGGTGCAATCAATTTTATTGCTTGTAATATTATTGTTTTGCTTGAAAAGACACGATGAAATATGTGATAGAATGATTTCGGGTCTAGTGTGATATCCGTCTTGGCAGTTCTGAGGAAAAAATATTAAATTATATTAATATTATAGTTTTATTTAAGTTAATACAAAAATATATAATATTCAAACTTACTTTTTTTCTGTCAAACAAAAGCAAGTGACTGCTTGTGTTATCAAGAATTTCACATAAGTCAAACATCGTTGCTGATAATGTTGTTTTTAAAATCAATTCATTACAAAATCTTTTCTGATTTCCACTGACTAATATTGATGAGATCATTAGCAACAAATAATCTTTGTTTAGTATTGGAATACAGCATCTTTTCTCATCCTTTTCAATTGTTGCCGTTTGAAAGAAATTGCTAGCAGTTTCGAAATAGTTTGCGACACTTTCAGTGGTATATACACAACTATATCCAATATTATTGGACGTGCTTTCAAACAGTATATCGTTATGCAAGATAACACCTACAATTTTATATATTTGCAATTTAAACTTTAATATTTCACCTGATTTTTCATCAGATTCCGAATTAATTTGAGCGGTGCTAAATGACGTTGTTATGCTGTTTGTCGACGTCGAAGAGAATACAGATTCGTTTTTTTTTGACTTTTTTATTTTTGTATCGTTAAATATATATTCTGATTTTTTATTAACTTCGTCTTCAGCACACCAATCTTTGTCTTGTTCAACAATTCCAGACATTTTTTTTGAGAAATGAGTTTGATCTATTTCAGTTTTTAAATCTGAATATTTATTTATCAACTTATCTTTTGGACGCACTTTATCAAACCCTTTGATTATTCGTATTAACATATGTGCCTGACGTGGAGTCAGCATAAAATAAATATCATCTATTGTAACTTCCAGGTTAATTTTCGGACCAACTATATTTTCGGTTTGCTTAACACTTATTTTAACATTTTGACATCCCTTAAATTCCACAATTTTGCAAAGCCGTCCAACTGATACTAACTCCATTATATTATTTTCAATATTTCTTATTTCTGAAGTATGAATCGTTACATCCGAAGTTACCAGGTTGTGTTTAGCTATCATTGGTAATGCTGTCATATTTAGAGGTTGATCCGTGCTGTCACTATCATGTAGTTCTCCATGTAAAGAAACATTTTTTTCATACCCAGTTTGATTTTTGTACTCAATATGGTTAGCTTTGATTGATATAATTAGCTTCTTAGCTGACTTGGGTAGCACATATTCTATATTAATCGTTGTATTAGTTAAGTTTGCATGTATTCTATTAAGAACTGCAAAAAAAAAAAAAATATATATATATATATATATATATAAATATAAAATAAATAAAAAAAATGTCAATTATTAAATTATACTTCATACTATCAAAATATACATATACTTGTATGGTTAGTAGTTTTTATACTCTGTTCCCAAAGGGAAAAGGAGTATATTGACTTTGCATCTTGCTAAGTGTCCGTCTGTCCCTATGAACGCAATATTTTTCGGCGCTTTTAGAGCTAGAGACTTGAAATTTTGAACACATACTCATGTATGCTCCCAAATTATAGAGTGTACAAATTTTCCCGATCCGCCAACTAGGGGAGTGGCAAATTGAAATATACATGTGCCCGTATGCCAGTAATCGTACTAGTTGATGAGCTAGAGAGTTGCAATTTGGAATGTATACTCGCGGTGACAACCCAAGTTCAAAAAGCTATGGCGGATATATCTATGCCTATTGGGGGCGTGGCAAATCGGGAAAAACGTATCTTCTACAGCTTTTAAAGCTAGAAGGCAGAAATTTCGCATATGAGCTAAAGTTCTATGAAGATCGATCAAAAAGTTATATGTCTATGCCCATTGGTGGCGTGGTAAATCGGACCTGAATATATGGTGATTTTTGAAATTGTGTTATATTTTTAACCCTATTAACACTAGAGACTTGAAATTTGGCATGTATACTCGGGTTGACTACCCAAGATCAATAAGCTATGGTAGATATATCTCCCACAGAGGCCGCGGCAAACCGCAAAAGTTTATATCCCCTACATTTTTGGAGCTACACGCTTCAAAATTGAATAGTTTAGTTACTAATGGCCTCCTTTATCGATGACCCCTTTTTGGGGGCGTGGCATATCGAAAAATACCCTGTAATCTTCGTATTTTTGGAGTGTAAGCAACCAAATTTTGCAGTTATGTTACCATCGGCTCTTTCTAAGAACTGGCCGAAAATTATGCGTCTACGCTCACTGGGGGCGTGGAAAATCGACAAAGAAATTTGTTATGGCCAACTGCATCATTCATGCTTACAAATGGCTTAATAGTAATTGCTAAGATGGCAGAAAGCATTTTAACATAATTATAAAAATATTAATTAATTTAAAAAATAAAATTTATAAGTTTTCGATTAAAAAACAAAAAGTTTCCAGCGCGATTCGAACCCAGGTCCTTTTGATAAAAACATGTAATCGTTAGCTAAACCTAAATATGTTCACTGCTACACGACACACAATTCAATCGCAATTCATAGAATATCATAGCATGTCAACTTTGTATGTAGGCATAGAAAATCAATTAATTTGCGCGCACAGCTGTTTGATGGTTGCAATGTACGTTTGCTAACTGTCGAAATATTATTTTCAATAGATACAGCTGATGTTGTTAATCATTTGAATTTTTAGGTCAGAATTTTCGGAATTCACTTGCAATAATTAGAAACAACCACAGAAAGTCGCCAGAGGTACAACTTACTTTTCATGCTGTTTTATTAAGTATGGGAATTCCTTACAACTTGTTTATAATTGGAAAATAAAAATAAAAATATACATACATGCATACACACGCTGATCTATGATCGTATGCATTGCAGGCGTTTTGCTGACTTGCTTCAGGGTATAATGGTTTTGTGCAAATGTAACAGTCAAAAGGAGACGCCGCAGACCCCATAAAGTATATATATTTTTGATCAGCACAAAAAAATAAGGTGATATAGCCCTGTTCGTCCGTATAAAAGTCGAGATTGCGGAAACTACAAAGGCTAGACAGCTGAAATTTCACATGAACTCGTATGTTAATTACGCAGTACGAGTTTATTTTGTTTTTTTCGATAACTCATCCCATTTCCTAATTATCGATTAAAATCGTTTACTCGTCTTCTTTTTTTTACGTTTTTTGAGCACAACTTCTACGCCGTTTTAGCCAGTGACTTCAAATTTGTATATTTAGATAGATATTATATATACGCAGATTTTGTAATTTTTAGATTTTGGATGCCACGCCCCACATTGAAAAAAAAAAAAAAATTTCAAATATTAGAGATTTGGCAATTGCAAATAAAAACATTTGAATGCTATTATTATATTCCAAGTTTCACGAAGATCGTCCAGCAACTGCGTGGTTAGCAGAGCGCGCACTTATACGCCCGTAAAGAAGAAGAATATGAGTTTTTTTTTTTTTTTTGAGGGTTCAGGGTAGCTCGTAGTCGAGCCGTTTCGACTAAAGCCTTCTTAATTGTTTTATACTATGTTTGTAGAATATCCTGATTATAAATGTACAGATATAAATAATATAAATGTACAAATATAAATATGAGAACAAATTTTACTTACCATTGTCAATCGTTTCAGCAAACTTTTCAAGTCCAATCAATGTATTATTATGGTTTAAAAATGGTATGTCATCATCAATTTGCTTCATACATTCCTCAGCCATTTGCATGGAACTAC
Source organism: Drosophila stalkeri (assembly GCA_035047405.1). Classification (NCBI taxonomy): domain Eukaryota; kingdom Metazoa; phylum Arthropoda; class Insecta; order Diptera; family Drosophilidae; genus Drosophila; species Drosophila stalkeri. The sequence continues at coordinate 276,446 of JAWNPR010000123.1, forward strand.
TAACGGACGACCACATAGATTCTAACATAGTTGTTCCACTTTGACAGCGTGTTACTGGTCTTAATGTTATGGTCAAATTTGAAACATTAAGAGAACTATCGTTTGTCATAAGAGCATTCCATGGCACCATTGCTGTTAAGCATCCAATATGGCCAGAAATAACTTCAAAAGCCCAACCTTGATCTTCGAATAAGTCATTAAGAGCCTAAAATTAAAATACATAATAAATTTTTGTATTACTTGATTAACAAGTGTTTAAATAAAACACTTTAGTGAATTCAAATTAAAACACGCGCACACCATTTTCTGAATTAATGACTCACACTGTTAACTTAACAGATCGTTTTGCATAACCTATTATCAGTCAATTAAATGCATAAACACACGGTTATGGGAACTTATTTGATGAATAAATGAATTATTTACCAAAAAAGGAATAAAATATAATTGAAACATCCCACAATTTCAAAACAAAGTTTATTTTGTTTTTTCGATAACTCATCCCATTCCTTAATTATCGATAAAAAATCGAAAATTCGTTTACGTTTTTTAGGTTTTTTGAGCATAACTTCTACACCGTTTTAGCTACAGACTTCAAAATTGTATATTTAGATGGATATTATGGATACGCAGATTTTATAATTTTCAGATATTAGATGCCACTCCCACTTCGCCCCCAATTTGAAAAAAAAAACGCATTTCAGCTACTAGAGACTTGTAATTTGGCAAATGGACAAATTTGAATGCAATTAATATATTCTAAAAGTTTCATGAAGATAGTCCATCTAGAAACGGAGTTATAAGCGTTCAAAGTACAGCCCATCCCACCCCCAAACGTCGGCAGCAACTGCGCGGTTAACAGAGCGCTCGCTTATACGTGCGTAAAGAAGAATATTAATTTTTTTTTGCAGGTTTCAGGGTATCTTGTAGTCGAGCCGTCTCTACTAGAGCCTTCTTACTTGTTTTATTTAGTTTCTTTAAGAAAACATAAAAGAAGAACCCTGTAAAAAAATTATGAAAAAAGCGCCTTTCCTAGTAAAATATGATGTCAAAGTTACATTTGCATGACTTTTTTCATTTTGCAAACAATTATTGGACATACTGTATGTAGAAGACTTGTAAAGATGAACAAAATATAATTTTATAACTGATTCTCGATAAATGGTTTTATAACTTTGGAAATATAAAAGTTATTGAATTTCTTTAACTCGTACCACTAAACATACAACACATAGACTAGGCATGTAGTGTTTTCTGGATCAACGAAGCCAAAATTTCGCGCACTTTCCACCAATTCCTTCTTTAAAATGTCTTTTGTCATGGTACCGTTGAAAATTGTCACCTGCTCTACACCTTTGGAAGAAATGCATCCCCACACCATGATTGAAAGCTTGCCAAACTTAACAGTAGGCACTAAATTCTTTGACTGGAGGGATATTTTTGGTTTCAGCCATTATAATATAGTATGATATTCGTCTCGTCGCACAAAATTGCATTATTCCAATAGTGAAGAGGATTATTAACATTAAGTCTAGCGAAGGTCAAGCATATTTCAATAATTATTGCAGACAACAACAGCTTCTTACTTGCTATGTGTGATGAGTGAAAATTAAGTAGTTTTCTCACAGTCTCAAGGCACATTGTATTCTGAAGGTTTATTTTGAATATCAGTAATCAACTCTCTGAGGCATGTTTGGGGTTTGTTATCCACGGTCTTTAGAATTTTTGAACAATCCCGCCGAGAGAGCTTTGCTGGTCTGCCTTTAGAGCTGTTTAATTCTAGTCTATTTTCTTTTTCTGACCGACTAATAATATTATAAACAGTTTTAAGCTTAATATTGAACATTTCAGCCTAATCTTTGATACTCTTTCCTTTGTTATAATTGAAATACACTAATTATATCAAATTATCATAAGTGCGTTTACCAGAGATTGCAAAAATTTAAATTATGTAAAAAGTAGTAGTGATTTAAAAAATTATTTTTAGCGAATTAATTCGAGGAAGACGAGCATACAAGACGGGACCAGCCGTTTTTTATTTTGGTGTCCGCATTTCTGATGTTTGCATTTTGCAAAGAATTAATAGACAGCCCATATTTGCTGTATTTTGAATTATTTTTCATGTTCCTGTTGCTATTCTCCATAATTTTATACCCTGAGGCCATTGAAAATGGGAAATCAGGGTATAATGGTTTTGTTAAAATTATGCAACAGGCAGAAGGAGGCGTGGCAGACCCCAAAAATATATATTCTTGATCACGGTGACGAGAAAAGTCGATATAGCCCTGTCCGTCCGTCTGTATGTGTGAACGCGTCGATCTCATTATTTTTTTCGTTTCAGAGTTATCGATTTGAACATATATCGAGAATCAGTTATAATATTATAACTCGTTCATCTTTAGAGTTAGAGTCTCCAAGTTATCTACATATATATAGATATTAATTTAATACAATTTCGGTTTTTGTTAGATTTTGGATACCGGCCCCAAATTCGCGGCTATTCCCCAAATTTGGACAAAACGTTATTCAAATACTAGACTCTTGCAATATGGCAAATAGGCACATTTTAGTGCTATTATTATATTCTGAAATGAAGTTTAAGCGTCCAAAGTTCAGCCCATCCCACCCCCAAGCCACGGCAGCAACTGCGCAGTTAGCAGAGCGCGCACTTATACGTGCGTAAAGAACAGTATCATGATTTTTCGCAGGGCTCAGGGTATCTCGTAGTCGAGCAGTCTCGAATAGAGCTTTCATACTTGTTTTATTTAGTTTCGTTAAGAATGCATAAAAGAACTCTGTAAAAAACAAGTTGTGAAAAAAGTGCCTTTTCCATTCAAATATGATGTCAAAGTTGCATTTTCATGACATTTTGCATTTTGCAAACAATTAATGGACACCGTATATGTATATACAGTAGCGAGCAACAGTGAGTGAATGTTTGCAAATGTTGACTTTGACGATGCATAAAAAAAAACTATACAAGCAAATCAAGAATTCTTTTTTATTTTTTATTTATTATACTATTCTTAACAAATAAAACAAAACTTCAAGGGAAAATGAGATAAATTTAAAGCGTTAAAAAGAAAAACCCAAAAAAAAAAACTCGCATAAACTCAATTTTGCACGTTTAAAAAATATTAATAAAATAACGAATTTTTAATATTTGGTCCATAGACCCTTATTAGTAATAAATTTTTGTATACGTTTTGGCATGCTCTCTACCAAATTTTGTATAACTGCCTTCGGAATTTGTCTCCACTCGGCTTCTATCCGTTCCCAGAGCAAAGCCATGGTCGTTGGTGCTGCGTCGTACTGTCCCAGATGCCTTTTCACAATGGACCATAGATTTTCTATTGGATTAAGGTCGGGACTCTGTGATGGCCATTCCACTAGCTTACAATTTTGCTTTCCAATCCATTCCTTCACAATTTTCGCGGAATGTTTTGGTTCCCCATCTTGTTGAAAAACTATTTCTTTCTCGGGATACGCGCATATATCAATGAAATTGGGAAGATGAGTTTGCAAAATATTTATGTAATCCGCTTTGCGCATTATGCCCTCAATTAAATGCAGAGGACCAACGTTCCACCAAGTAAAACATCCCCAAACCATAATGCTTCCGCCGCCATACTTGACAGTTTGCTTTACATGGTGGCTTTGAATTCGCTCCCCAGGTCTACGCCAGCAGTAAAGTTTTCCATCTGATTGATAACGATTAAATTTTGATTCATCCGACCAAATAACTCGTTTCCAATCATCGTCCAGATTTTCAATTTTTTTTTTTTTGCAAATTTCAATCGAGCTTTTACATTTTTTTCAGATAAAGCAGGTTTGTTTATCATAACGGATGAGGCACATCCGATTTTACAAAGGGCTCTTCTAGCAGTCCATACGCTAACATTTTTTTCAATTGCTGGAGAATCACCCTTTGGTGTTAGCAACCGATTTCTCCTCATTTCCAATATCATTAGTCGAGCATCTAAGTCCGTTAATAATTTTGTTGGGTGTTGGGTGTCACATTATGTCTTTTTTGAGCTGCGATCACTGCGGATTGACTGATACCAAGCTTTTCGGCAATGGTACGTGAAGAAAAACTCTTCTCGGTCAGGCACACAACACTATTTTCAATTTCAGTTGAAATTTTTCTCATATTTAAACAATTTGTAACAATTAATATTTAATGTGCTACAAATAGAAAAAGTGCGACTTTATTTGCAATAAACACGTGTCAGATAAGAAAATTAAAGGAACTAAGATAACGGTAAATCTTCATGCTCATTCTACGAAAAAGAAAAATATGAAAATAATGGAAATAACGGAAAATCTTAATGATTTCGTCTAAGGAAACAAGTAGAAGTGCGAAGATAGATGCAAATAATAAAACGTGCAAAATTGAGTTTATGCGAGTTTTTTTCGGGTTTTTCTTTCTAACTCTTTGAATTTATCTAATTTTCCCTTGAAGTTTTGTTTTATTTGTTAAGAATAGTATAATAAATAAAAAATAAAAAAGAATTCTTGATTTGCTTGTATAGATTTTTTTTATGCAACGTCAAAGTCAATCCCTCAAGGAGCCCGAAAAATTATTTTTGGGTCATCAATAGAGGCGGCCATTAGTAAATGAACCACCAAATTTTGAAGCTTCTAGCTATTAAACTGTAGGAGATATAAGCTTTTGCGTTTTGTCACGCCCCTTGGGGGCGTAGATATATCCGCCATATCTTTTTATACCCTGAACCCATTGAAAATGGGAATTCAGGGTATAATGGTTTTGTGAAAATGTATGTAAAAAGCACAAGGAGACGTCGCAGACCCCATAAAGTATATATATTCTTGATCAGCACAAAAAAAAAGTTGATATAGCCCTGTCCGTCTGTCTGTCCGTCCGTATGAACGTCGAGATCGGAAATTACAAAAGCTAGAGAGCTGAAATTTTACATGAATACTCGTATCTTAGTTACGCAGTATGAGTTTATTTTGTTTTTTCGATAACTCATCCCATTCCTTAACTATCGATAAAAAAATTCGAAAATTCGTTTACCTTTTTTTTATGTTTTTCGAGCATAACTTCTACACCGTTTTAGCTAGAGACTTCAAATTTAAATATTTAGATATATATTATGGATACGCAAATTTTGTAATTTTTAGATTTTAGATGCCACGCCCCCTTCGCACCCAATCTAAAAAAAAAACGTATTTTAAATACTAATGACTTGTTATTTGGCAAATAGAATAATTTGAATGCAATTAATATATTTTGAAAGTTTCATGAAAATAGTCCATCTAGAAATGTAAATGTATGCACAAATGATGTCACGATCATGATCTGAAAATTGGATTCCGCAAGTCCATCTATAATTAGAATTATTCATCAAAAAGATTCCCATTTCCTTTCCATTTACAGAGCAAGCGAGACAGCATGACAAATGCATATGTGTACATGCGTTCGTAAGCAAGACAGCAAGTCACGCGCTTATGCGTACAAACATATGTGTATGTGAGCGTGTATATGCATGTACTGTGTGATATGTGTAAAGAAACGAAACGTGGAATTCTCGGAATATATCAGTCCTTCGAAGGATTCAAGGACGATCTTTATGAAACTTTCAGAAAATACTAATAGCACTAAAATGTATATATTTGCCAAATTGCACGTCTCTACTATTTGATGCAAAGGGGGCATGGCATTCAAAACCTAAAAATTACAAAATCTTCAGATATATAGAAAATATAAATAACAAGAGCACACATTATTCTACATTCGGGTGTCCAGTATGTTTCTGACACTTAACTTTACTATGCGATGATGTTTGCAGAATAAACACTCATTTATGTAAAATTGACGTGATTGTTGATGGAGCGAAATTAAATTGTTTTTCCACGTCAATTTTTTTATCCATAATCAATGGCTGTAATAATGTCTTGCTTTTACGAGTTAATAAGGTCTTAGGCGTACGTCTATTTGTCATTTCTACGACAGGCTGTTGCATTTAGAATAAAACTCAATAAACCAAACGAAAAAAGTGTACGAATTAACGTGTGGACCAAAATGTATGGAATTATCCATCCGAAAAATTGCCAATTCAATCGCTATTCTTAGAATATGCTAGAATACAGACTTTTACCTATATATATGGAATAAAAGCTGAATTTGTGCACACACACATCTGTTATATTTTGCAAGTATTCTGCCGCTGACGATTCCCAGTATTCCACCAGCTGACTAATCATCTTTATAGCAAAATTGAAGCTCTTCAATATTAACAAATGAAAGCAGTGATTCTTATGCTTGGCGTACTGTTTCTTGCGACACAACTAAGTCACACTCTTTCTTTGCTTTGCAAAAAAAAAATAAATAAATAAATAAATAAATATAGAAAAATGGCTTTTATACTAGCATCTAAAGTCAACAAATCAAATTTTTTGTCAGTGTGTAGAGGGTTTCTTAACAAACTGTATATTCTTGCTCAGTGCGAAAAACTAAGTAGATATTCCCTTATCCGTTTATTCGCCCGATCGTATAAACATAAACAACATTTTACATGAATAATCGTGTGTTACCTACGCAGTAAGAGTTTATTTTACTTCTTCGATAACTCATCCCATTCCTTATTATGCAAAATCGAACATTGCTTTTACTTATATATTATATCGATAACTCTGGAAATATAAGAGTTTCGAATTTCATACTGCGTGTGCAATATACGGACCTAACATAAAAAGAATGAAGTCTAGCTCTTGTATCTTCGGATGTCCTTGCGTTCAAACATACGGACGCACATGGCTATACCAACTTTTCTCGTCACCCTGATCAAGAATATATATACTTTATGGGGTCTGCTACGCCTCCTTCTGCCTGTTGCATACATTTAACTAAACCATTATACCCGGGTTTCCCATTTTCAATGGGTTCAGGGTATAAGAAAGTCTCTTATATCTTCGGAAATCGACGCGTTCAAACATACGAATAGATGGACATGGCTACATCGACTCAACTCGTCACCCTGATCAAGAATATATATACTTTATGGGGTTACATACTTTGAATAAAACCATTACATTATACCCTGATTTCTTATTTTCAATGGGTTAAGGGTATACAAATTTCAAATAATAGAGACAGAGACCTGCAATTTGTCAAATATACACTTTTATTCTATTTCATGAAGATAGTCCATCTAGAAATAGGGTCCAAAGTATAGCCCAACTGCACACCAAGCCACGGCATCAACTACGCAGTTATCAGAGCGCTCAATTATGCGGAAGAAGAATATCTCTTCTATCACTACAACACAGACTAGACATGTATAACAAATTTTTCCCACGCACGCCTGAGGCGAAACTACAGAGCCGAGCAAATCGAGTATTAGAGCATAAAGTCCAAATCTAGTGCGTTAACAAAATTTGTTCTACATGTCTATTCTATGTGTTGTATGGTTAGTGCTTCTATGCAGGGTTCAGCGGATCTCCTAGTCGAAGAGTATCGACTAGCGCCTTCTTGTTTTTTTTTTTTTGTCTCAAAGTGTGTATTTGCATACATCGAGAAACGGCAAAGAGGTTTATACGAGCAATATTTGGAACTCAAAGGAATATTTTACTCATATAACGAAGTCCACATTTCTCAACTAGGAGGCACCCTGAGTACTAAAAAGAGTTGATATTAACAGTTATTCGCTTCTTTTAAATGCTTATGTATCTACGTATATTTTGTGTTAATGATGTATCACCAAATAACCCACACAATGCGCCTACTGCGCAGTTTATGCATAGACTAACACAGTAAAAATTATATCTGTAAGTTTAACGGTATTCAAGTAATGTTTAATATTTTATCGATGATATGGAAATGGAACAAGTTATAACCAAATATAAAATTGTAAACTGATACTGTGTATTTTATACGCATTTTATATTCTTATATTATGGTTCAATAGAGCACTGCGCTTAAACAGGTGGACAGACAGACATGTTAACAAAACAATACCCAGATTTGCGCTTTTTAATGGGTTTAGGGATTCAAAACAATAATACAGAAATAAATAATATGATTATCTTAAATACATTTCTTTGATATTAAGTCACTCCATATATTAATTTAATGAAACATAATTTTTATTTAATATTAGTATTAAGGTTTCGAAATAACTTACCTTAACCTTTAGAGATATATTTTCAACAACTGCTTTTCCATTGTAAAGATCAACTTTCAATTGTTCCAGGTTTAAATTATTCTCAAAAAACTGACCCAGATACCTCTGTAACAAGTATCTACAAGTCTTTGTTTTTAATCCGTCCCAAAGATTAAACCACGACATTGCTGCCTGATAAAATTAACAATTAGGTTGTTGGGCCCTTTGTTATTGTTTTTCGTTAGTGATGCGTTACTGACAATAATTGTTGACGAATCGATAACAAAATCGATAACAGAACTAAAATATAGTCACTAACCATAAAACACATAGGGAAGGGACCAGTCAATTTCGTATTTGCACTAACCATACAACGCATAGACTGGACATGTAGTCAGTAAAGAAAAAAACACTTAGTAGTGCTTCATATAAAATTTCGTTCAAGCGCTGACAGCGAACTGACTAACGAATACTATATTGGTCGAGCCAGACTACAGAGCCGACTAAATACGAAGATTAATAGGATGAAGTCCAAATCTAGTGTGTGGAAAAAATTTGTTCTACATATCTAGTCTATGTGTTGTATGGTTAGTGGTATTTGTTCGGTTTAGGCTCTACTGGCTCGGGTAGTCAAATATTATTCAACGGATTCATTGCGATGCAAGCGCTCAACCGGTATGGTCATATTTTCATATAAGCTATTTTGTCATTACACTCCCTTTCTCTCTCTCTCTCGCTCTCACAAAAATTTAAAATTGTTCGCGAGTCGCGATTCGAGACGATCCCATCTTCCCTTCTTAGTAAGAGTATGCTGAACTTTTAAAAAGGTTTGCTTAAGCAATACTTTTTTGCAATGAGCATGCACACACACATTTATAGTGTGTGTAAATATGGCCAGAATTTCCTTTTAATTTGTTGTATAGTTCTCCTCTGTCTTTGATTGTGTTCGAGATATAAAGGTAATTGGTATACCTTCGTTTTTAAGGATTGCTCCGATCGCGTAGTTTGGAGCATCGGTTGTTAGATTAAATTCTTTACAAAAGTTAGGAAAGTTAGGAAATTGACTTTATTCTTGAAAAATTTACACTTGTCCATTTGAGCTTTCATATTCGCGTTTAGTAAAGTCGTGAAGACTTTTTTCAAGTGATGAGCATGTTAGTTTTTGGTTTTGCTGAAAACAATGATGTCATCAATGTAGACATCAGATTCTTGCAACGTGATCCCTTGGAATATTGGCTAAGGCTCTTTGGAATATTGAAGGGGAATTCAGGGGACTAAAGAAACAGATATAGAAAAGATAGCATTCTCAGTCAACGGAGAGAAGTATCTTTTCTATATCTGTTTCTTTCAAGGGAATCTGATGAAAACCACTTTTGAGATCAAGAACCGTGAAGTATTTGTTGTCCCCTAAGTGTGCTATTATGTCGCTTATCTCTGTCAGGATATCGGTCGGATATTGTGACCAAATTTAGCTTACGGTAATCGATTACTAATCGGTATTTCATTAACCGAGCATTTCTGTGATTATCTTTTCGACTTCCTGCTTGATAGTAATAAGATATGGGTAATGATTGCTGTAGACTGGGTTGTCGGAATTAATTCGGATTTCGCCAACAACCTTGGTAGTAAAAGTTAATTTTTATTCTAGATCTGCAAATAGAGGTATGGATTCCGAAATAGGCTATCTATTATTCTTTTCTGTCTATTTTCTTTTGGATTTATTACTAGAGAAGATTGTATATAGTTCTGAATGGAACCAGTATCATTATTCAATATCATTCCGTCCCTCGTTTTACATTGAAAATACGGCAACGAGGAACGATTTAAACTAAAAAATTTACTTCGGACATGTTGGCTATTTCGACCTGAGTTTCATTACTTATGGGTGTCTCATTTTCGAATGGTACTTCGACAATACCTTTGTCTTCTGCAGCAGCATAGTAAGCCTGTATAGTATAGTAAGCTTCGTATACCTCGGCGTATATACCAATATGCCTGTACGGCAGAGTATGTATCAAATATCCTATCTAAAAAAGTCTTTTAATACTTTTACTGCATCTGGGAATTTGTCAAACTCGTTAATCCATCCCATATGTACGGGGAGAATCATTTGCTCTTGTTCTATCGTACCAGATATACCTGTATTCAGTAAGTCATTACTTTTTTCGGGCAATATTTTCCTAAGGCATTTTTCTATTGTGGTTTCGATTGGTTCGGCTAATAAAACCTGTCTTAGTGTTGTACAAGCTGTAGGTGGAGCCATGTTTATTTTTGCATGGAGGCATGTTTAGTTCTCGTAATGTTCACTGCAATGTCGTCTGACGTTGTTAGCGTTTTCATCGCGGTCCTTGCTCGGGTGTAAGTAAGTGTATATATATATATATACGCCCGCATTTGGAATTTTACAAAAGCCAGATTTGACGAAAAAAAAAAAAGCTGATTTGGCAACACTGCCCATGTTATTTAAAAATTCGATATATTGATAAGTTCGATACTGATGTTATATTTTTGCAGAAATAATCGATAGGTGTAATTTTGCAATGTGGTAAACGGGAGTAGAATTCTATAGTAGTATAAAACATAATTGTTGCCAGTCTACCAAATATAAGTTATAATATGTCCAGATTATTATCTATGCAATTTATAACAGCCAAGTGGAGAGCATCAACGATGCTGCTGGGGAATTATATAAGTGCATCGCGCACTGCATCTACTTTTGTTTTTGTACGTAACATTAGCTTTTTTAATAAATGTAAGTACACGTGCTACGAAGTCTATAAATACATACAATTATAAAAAAATGTTCTAAGCAAGACAATTGTTTTTCTGTTTGTAACACTAAAATTAACATATATACGTACATACATAATCAAACACTCATAGTTTATTACGCAAAATGCATAATTAATTTGATTGTATATGTTCATTATTTACATAACATATTCTGCAGAGCTATTTGATATGCTAAAGTATATTTTTATGGTGTACCATATATCTCCAGTTCTTGAATTCCGCACAAGCTTATACTGTCATTCTATTTCAATTATTCTTTTTTCAGTACCTGCCGAAGATATTTGGCGTGGGGTGACAGCAGTAAGCAACGCCGGTAAAAAGAGAGGCCGTGGAAAGGGAACAGGAAAAAAAGTTGCAAAGGATTTGAACAGAGGCCAAACAATTGGGATCGGGAAAAAGAATTTTATTTGGCCGGGTCTTAATTCACCCATTGTACGAGGAAACGAGCTCAAACATCAACAAAAACAATCTGAAAACATGGAGAGGGAAAAAGGCATCATTAGTTTGCGTGACTCAATGAGCAATTTCAAACTCATGAAATTAAATCCAATAGATCGAGGTTGGTCTGGAACAAAAATGCCAGGTCGATCTATTGGTCCCCCAGATGCTGTTGGAGAAGAGAATTTTCATTTATTCGATACGCGTGTATTGGAGAATAAGATAGTATTTATAATGAAAGGTAACATGGGAAGAAAAAGACGATACTCGGTTTTATCTGTTACAGGAAATAGAAATGGATTAGCTGGGTTCGCAACAGCTAAAGCTCCTGAAGTTCGAACTGCCCTGCGGAAATCAAAAAACCGTTCAGGCCAAAAACTTATTAGTATTGATCTATATGATAACAGAACTATTAATCATGATTTTTATACTGCATTTGGAAAAACGAAAATTTTCGTCTTTAAAAAACCAGAAGGGTATGGCTTAGTATGCCACAGGGCAATTCAAACTATTTGCAAAGTCATAGGAATAAAGGACCTATATGCAAAAATTGAAGGTTCAACAAATCTTCAGCACATTGTAAAAGCATTTTTTATTGGGCTTATGCGTCAAAAGTCATATAAAGATATAGCGAATGAAACTAAATTGCACATTGTTGAACATCAAAAGGCAAAGAATGGATTTACACAAGTTAAAGCAAGTCCTATGCAAGATTTGAAAATTTCCGAAAACGATCGAATTATCGATTTTATGCAGTTTACTTTGGGAAATAAAATTGTATTAAGAAAAAAAAAGATACCCCCTTATTATGTAAATTCTAAAGGTCATAATTTATTTGAATGTAAATCAGAGCGGTTTAGAAATCAATCAAATGTACGTTTATACAAAATGGTCAATTCCTATATGTGAAAAATAAAATGTTTGTATATACATACACTAAATTTTTGTTGAAACTGCCCAAGTACTGATACCCTGATACCGTGCTGTTCATTTAATCATTTTATGTAATTTTTTTAAATACTCATTTGTTGCACAAGATTTAATCTTTATAATTAAAACAAATATGAGTGCTAGAAGTCATTTTACTCATCTGTGTACATTTTTAGCCGGTTCAGCGAGCGGTGCACCGTTGTGCAGCATCCGAAAGAGATTTATCAGATGATAAAAACCTAGTTAATTTTAAGCGCCGTAAAATTGCACTAAAATATTGAAGTTTATATGAGTAATTCTCTAAAAATATATAATTGTTTTAAATAAATTTGTAATGTCTTCGCTATCTTTCTCTTGCATATTACATTCTTATTTTGTATGCACTCCATCAATAAATTTTGCTGATTTATTAAACAAAAAACATCGATCTAACAACGATACATCGATTTTTGCATATCCATCGATGTTGCAAAATTCGTTACTCGATATATCACCTTAAAAAAATAAACGCAGGATAAAGCAGTAAGGTAAGTTTCAAAAATTCGTGTGCGTGCCAGCAACGTCCACAGACACTGGAACGAAAAAACAGAAAAGCTGGACACATAATTAACGAGAAAAGGAGTTGCTTACATCCGCAGCAAATAGACGCTGCTTTTCATTAATAAAAATTATTGTAAAAGAATGATCTCATGAAATAAAGTCATCGTTTTTAAGTAGATTAAGGATATGAAACGTTTGTTAACTATAATTTAAATAAGAAATTTATATTTTGTTTTTGATATGAATTTTAGGAGATATATTTTGATAAGATCGATACGTCGATGTAGGACTCATGCAAAATATCGAAATATCGAGGTAGGTATATATCCAACTTTTCCCAGCACTACAGTACAGTAAGTTCACCAAAGCTCACCAAAACATACATTGTTAGTGGTGGTAGTCAATGTCCAAAAACAAGTATGCACATTCGTATGTTCTAGTTGCCCAGTCTATGTGTTGTATGGTAGTGATTCAGGGTTTGACCAGTGTTTCCAAATTTTGTTGAGAAAAAAACTGTTTTTTGTGGGAACATACTTTAAAACAGCTGAAATTTTGTGAAAAAATCTGTCACAAAAGTTGAAGGTTTTTGTCTTATTTAAAAGCGTTTTTTTTTTTTTTTTAACGAATAGTACAGTGTTTTGTCCTATTTGTGACAATTATTATCTTTATCGCATTCTTTCATAGTGCCAATCATATTTTAATTTTTTTTGGCAACTCAGTCAAGGCAGCATTTATTCTACACTTACATATGTATAAAAGCATTCTCAATCATAAGGCTTTGTATCGCCAATGTCAGAAGCAAAAAAAAGAGTTTTTAATAATAATTGAACATTTTATTTTGTGAATCTTCACAGAACTCCCAGATCTACTGGAGTTTTAAAAAAGCCACATTTGAGAGGAAAAAGCTGATTTGGCAACACTGATAAAAACCCAGCGCAGATAACAATAATAAAATTTGCCAAGGCAAATTCAAGAAAAAGCCTCTAAGCCAATCTTTACACTTTTGAATGCTAATATGTTATGAAATTAAGATGAAGATAGTTCAGTAATCAATTTATAGGCGTTTAAAATATAGCCCATACTGCGCATACCAAGTCGATGCATTAACTACGCAGTTAGCATAGCGCGCGCCTATGAGTGCGTCTGTGTAGGTACAAAAATGCATGCGTGAATGTCCTTGTATGCATACAAAAATATCAGATCAAAATATCTTTGCAGAGTTCACAAGATCTCCATATCGAGTAGTCTTGACTAAAGCATCTGACTTGGATAAGCTTAGTTTTAAAGAATTTACACGAATGTTGCGGCACGTCATACATACATACATATATAAACCATATGTGATTATTTGAGTTGAGTAACTTTTCCCATATGTACTTATATAAAATTGTTCCCCTATAATACAAATGTAACTAGACTTTCGTTAATGTTACTTACATAGTAGTAAATTATAATAAGACAACACAACATTTATCAGCACTTTAATGCATTTATTTTGACAAACAATTTAATTGCATTCGAAAAAGTTATTCTTCGAATTTTGGAGCTGCACTCTTTGTTTTAGAATAGTCTCTTATAGGAGAATAAAACTGTAAGTAATCCAAAAAATTATTAATTGAAATAAGTGTCACATAATCAAACTATGATTTCTATTAGAATTTATTACCTTATATTGTTTGTCCTTATATTCTTGCCAGGGTTCTGGATTGGATGTGCGATTCCATGTAACGTCTGGATTCCTTGTAGCTAGACGAGTCATATAATAAACGGCTCCAACTGCGCCAGCAGCCACGCAAACATATAGCGGAATCAACTTCAATTGAATAATAATAAAAAATTGTAATACCCCTTGGAATGGTTACATAATATAAAATGAATAAAAAATACTTCACTAACCGCTGGATTCTTTTTAAGACTTTGTAACCCGAGCCCCTGCATTATATAAGTATCCTAAATAATATATAAGAAATATTCAATATAGGGTGTATAATAAATTAAACCACTTTACCTTCTTATTTTTATTAACTATGCACAAGATATTAACAGCTGTACTGAGTGTTAGAGCTGGCAAACTATCGATGGCACTGTCGAGGTATCGAATATTTACATTTCTGTGATCTCACCATCGATAGTACCATATTAGAAAAGTGGGACATATCAACTAAAATTGTGACAATTGTAAAAGATAATGACAGTTCTATGATTAAAGCGTGCGAACTACTTAAAAAAAATGCTAGATTGCTTAGCCACTCGATGGAACAGCGCTTATTACATAATAGACCGAATTTTAAAAACACACTAGGCTATCGGCGTTTTCTTAAGTACGTAAAAATCGCCGCAACCATTTGCTGTGGACGAATAGGACATCCTACCGGACCTGTCACAGCTCGGTCCATTTGACACTGCTACGATCCAAGTTTTTCTAATATATTCGCAACGATATCTCTTTATATACCCATAACTTGTGGCCTTTTGCACACTTTAAGAGTCGACAAAGTCAAGTATTAAGACAGCTGTAGGTTTGCAAGCCTGCACATATATATAGGACAGTACAATTAGAAGGCTGTCTATATATGAAGAGCGTTCGTGGCCAGAATCGCGCCTCTGATACACCCGGGTTAAGAAAGAAAATATTTCGTTCTCTTAACAACGCTCTGCTTTCCGAAAACTGCTAGAAAATGAGATACCCATATTAATAAATTCAATAGAAGATTCCGATCTCTATGTACTAGAGCCGACTACTCCACTTCAAAATCAACAATCATTATTTAAATTTATTCAAATAAATGTTGAAAACTTGCCAGGAATAAAAAGAGCAGACGCAATGTGGACCTTCGACTATAGAAAATACTTGATGTTAACTATGGGAATTTGATTACCACATTGAAAAAAAATATATATATATAAATAATGTTTCTTTAATTATAGCATAATCAGTCTAACATAAAACATCTAGTGTCAAAATACTTATTTGTATCTGCAACATCAAGGCTGGACTTATATTAAGTAAACGCTGGGCTTCTCGTCAAGCGAAAAATGTAAATGTCTGTAGATCTAGTTCATGTGATCTCATATGACGATTGTCAGCATACCGCCACTAACCATACAATACATTGACTAGACTTCATGTCCTAAAAGTAGTTTCGGCTCCGGAAATATAGTACTCGCTGCCAGCGTCCGGACGATATGGATCTATGATCATATGAAGCACCAATTAATTCTTTATTCACACTCTCTCACTTGCTCACTCACTATCTCTATGCCTCTCACATACATATGTGTAGGTACGCAGGCACAAATCAGCAGTGCACAAAAATTTAAATTTGTCCGCGATTCGCGACGATCGCATCTTCTGAGTAAGAGTATATCGAACTCTTAAAAAGGTTTGCAATGCTCATGCATTCGTGATTATTTTTGGAAGGGTATTAAATCGCGGATGTATAGAAGCAAAAGAGATGAGAATGAAGACACATATTTACAGTGCCTTGCCACATGTATGCATTTATGCTGTCGATATAATGATATTCTGAAGGTCCACGCCAACTGGCGCGTAAAAAAGCTGCCAATTTCCAGACCCATCAGAAAGCTTAGAAGACGTCAGTTCGAAAGCCTTCTCACTCCAAATGTAACGTAGTATTAACCTACACTGTATATATGTTTAAATTGTAAAAAATAATTGTAAACCTGTGATGTTATCCAAGGGGGATAATGGAGTAGAAACTTGCTTTGGTGCTCCCTACTAAAATAAATGAAAATAAGTAAGGAAGCTCTAGTCGAGACTGCTCGACTAGGGAATACCTTGAACCCGAAGTAAAAAAAAGTTTTTTTTTTTTTTAATTTATTTATTCAATACATATTAAAATAAAAATTTGTACAAAAGAACGTAAGAACGTTGCAGTTAGGCGCAACTAATTGCGATATACTTTGTTCCCGTAGGTGCACTTTATTTACTTAATAAACATTTTATTGGAAGCTGCCGAGCTTTTTCGGCAACTCAGGCTCCAATCATTTACGAAGGCACAAATAAAAGCCAATACGTTTTAATTTAGCTTATTATTTATTAATTTAATGCCGAGTCCGTGGTATTTGTTTAGGCAGAGTTAATTATATGCGAAAACGATAAGATAGGTGTTGCACGCTTGCAGACAATTTTCGTACAGAATTAAAGAATTTAAAGTGTAGTTCCAGTGGGCGTACGCAGAACAGAAACTCTCACGACAGCATCCAGCAATGATGTCAACAACTCGGGCTAATGGCCATTACAAAGGTGGCAAGTTTTCGTCTTTCACGCATACGACATCGTTGACTTTGATAGAAGGCTGCGGGGTGCGCCATTTTCATCACTCCAGGGTTTCCAAAACAACTGCTGTATGTACGTCATACGTTGCCAGCGATCGCGGCGATTGTGGTCAAGCCCAGTTACGTCTGGCTCGGGGAAACCGATGAGTGGTCGACCAATCAGGAAATGTCCTGGAGTGAGAACTCCAAGATCATCGGGATTTTCTGAAACTGGAACAAGAGGACGAAAATTGATTATAGCCTGAATTTGGCATACCAAAGTGCGCAGTTCGTTGAAGCTGTTGTTGATGCAGTAGTTGTGGACTTCAATGCGATGATCCTGGCGCAACAATAGACGCCGCAAATCAGTCAACTCGTTCCATGCACCCACAAAGTTAGTAGCATTGTCAGACCAAATACATTTTGGAATGCCGAGCGTACCAATGAAACGTTTGAGAGCGCCCAAAAAAGCTGTCGAAAGATCCCTTGCGAGTACCAACCATACAGCTTTGGTTGCGAAGCAAACGAACACGCAGATGTAGCATTTTACGGAGGCTTTGTTTCGTCCATCAGGCTTGTAGCAAAACGGACCACACTAGTCCACTTCAGTGACTGTAAATACCAGTGAGCACTGTGCACGATCCTTAAGTCCTTAAGTCCGCCATTATATGCTCGACTAGACGAGGGATCTGCAGCAAATTATACATTTTCGCAGTGCTTGGGCAACAGTTTTCATGCCGCCTATGGGCCAAAACTGCAGTCGAATTACTCCAAGCAAAGCCTGCGGTCCTGCATGGTGATGCTTCTGATGAAGATACGAGATTATATATATTTATAGCGACGGTTAGGGGATGCTCTTTGGGCAAGATAATTGGGTGGCGCGCATCGTAGCCGAGAGGAGAGCGTCGCAAACGACCATCAACTCTAAGTAGATCAAAGTCATCCATAAACGGAGAGAGCGAAAGAATGGAGCTTGGCGAATGTATATTCTTTCCATTACAGAGTATTCTGGTTGTAACTTAGTTCTTTGAACAAGACGGCATAGTAGGAACCATTCTTGACGAAGATCGTCTGATGACAAATAAGCTGACTTTGTTATTCATTGAATTTGGATGGCTCTTCCTTTAACCAAGACAAGACCACGGCTGAATTTGACCAACAATGTATCTCACATTCGAACAAGTTCATTTTGTTTATTTCGCTTACCAAGTTCGCAAGCAGAAATGCAGCGCATAACTCAAGCTTTGGCATCGTAAGAGTCTTTAGTGGAGCGACCCTAGCTTTGGAACAGAGCAACTGAACTTGAACAGCATTCTTCGATGAGCGAACATAAACACAAGAGCCATAGGCTTTAAGACTAGCATCGCAAAAGGCATGTAGTTCGACCCTTGCTTTAAGTTGGAGTACATAACGAGGAAATATTGCATGGCTCACTTGATGAAAGTCCTTATAAAATTCGCTCCAAGTCATTTCTAATGGTTGCGGTAAGCTCTCATCCCATTGCAGCTTGTCTCTCCACATGCGTTGCAAGATGATTTTGGCCCTAGTTAAAGTTGGTCCGATCAAACCTAACGGATCGTAACATAAAACCGAGCGTTTTGTGTATTTGTGAGTACTAATTTTGGACTCGAAAGTGAACACGAAGCTGTCCTTTCGCGGCTCCCAGATGAGTCCGAGTGTTTTTGTCACATCGCTGCCGTCGTCGAGTTTGAGAAAACTGTCCTGCTCAGTTTCTGGAACTCCGCGAAGTCTATCAGTTGGAGCACCATTTTCTCTATTTGAAATTTCCTCGGTCAAGAACACATATCTTCTTGACCGAGGAAATTTCAAATAGAGAAAATGGTGCTCCAACTGATTTTCGCATTTTGCCTCGAACTTCTTCAACTGAATTGTCTCCTGAGATCAAATCGTCAACGTAGAAATCTCGCAAGACATTAGGATCAAATCCTAATGGGTACGATGACGGCTCATCCATTGCAAGTTGATGCATTGCACGAATTGCCAAAAAGGAGGCGGCTTTGGTCCCATACGTGACGGTATTCAATTTGAAAACTTGAATATCATCGTCTGAAGAGTCTTGGCATAAAGTGCACTGAAGCATAGAATCTTAGACTTTCACACCCCTGTGCGAAAGCGAACGAGCGGGTGAAACAATGTATCTTGAATATTCGGTCAACAAATCGTTTAATGAGAGCCCAGAGGTGATAACGGCTGAGCCGTCAAAGACAACTCTCAGCTTCGTTGTCGCACTCTCTTCTTTGTATTCGCAATGATGATGTACGAAATATTTGCATTTATTGATCTCTGCGCTGGGCACCAGTGACATATGTTTGAGATAAATGCTGAATATTTCTCCTTGAGAGTTTAATTTCGAGCGAATTTACTCTCCAAGTTTATGATCCGGCGCTTGACCTGCAAATAGGAGTCGCCCAAAGATTCGACGCCTAGCTTTTTTGGCAAGCAAACTGAATATTCCCCTGAAGACAATCGACGATGGTTTGTGATGAAATGCTGCTGACAATGGAGCTCCTCGGTTGTTACCTTGGCGATAGGCTCGAAGACGTGCTCCACTTCCCAAAATTGACGCACCAAATCATCAAGCCGAGTGCTGTGATTAGTGTCATCCGAGGCTCTTTGGGTTGCGATGAATGATGAGAGTTTGGGGGCCGAGTGCCCGCCACCTATTGCGTAGATACGCAACACATTATCGTCATTATCGCCTCGAGCCAAAAAGATTCGCCAACTCCACCATCATACTTCGCGCCCTTTCTACGAGGGTTCTGTTGGAACGTTCCACCACACCATTTTGTTGTAGAGTGTGGGGAACAGTTAATTGTCTTTTTATACTATGGCTCGATAGGAACTGATCAAATGTACCGCTCAGGTACTCACGCCCGTTGACGTTGGCTTTTATGCGGTTTCCAGTTTGTTATTCAGATAATATTTTAAAGTCTTTGAATTTCTCAAATACATCACTTTTATTTTTTAACATCTACATCGACATTTTACGCGATTTATCGTCAATAAATGTTGCAAAATAGCCCGCTCCACCTTGTGATACCGTACGCATACGTACGGTAAGGGCTAAGGCCAATAATTCTCTTGAGCGATTTTGTGTCACCATGGGAAATTTCTTAACGCAAATTTTGCTTTTTGCACACGTTTCACACACAAAGTCATTTGTATTACACACACTGGCAGAAATTCCAATAACCATGTTCTATTTAATCATTTTATTTAGGTTATGAAAATTTAGATGTCCGAACCGATCATGCCATTTCACCAATTGATTCAAATTTGCATTTGCTGCAAATACTGTTTTCATGCTACTTTCAAATAAAAACAAATCCTTGTGTTTTTCTGCAACCATCCAATTGTCATTGTTACTGTCTTTAATATACGCTTTGTTTTTCACAAAAATTACTTTCAACCCCTTTTCAGTCGCCTTTGACACAGATATAAAATTGCATTGTATGTCTTTAACAATTAAAACGTCAACCAATTCGATTGTATTATTTTTGTACTTCAGCAACACTATCCCGCAACCTTCGATTTCTATGTAATTGTCGCATGCTAGCTTTATTTTCTCTTTGTGCACACGCATATATATAAACATTGATTTGTCTCCACACAAATGAGCTGTGGCATCACTGTCCACACACCAGGCATTTTTTTTCAATTGGCTCTTCAGAAAAAGAGAACACCGAAAAAGACTTTTTATTGATCTTTTCACTCATTTTTCGCTCTCGTTGTCTTTCTGAACTCTCTCAATCTGCACTTCGCCGCGAAATACCCGCTACACCCGAACAACCAACACTTTATGTCTTTCGGGTTTCTTTGTCTTGTTCCTTTTACCGTTTGCTGGACGTGACGAAAATATTTTATTCTCGCCTCTTTCACCTACTTCGTCTATGTTGCGTCTCTCTCCTTCTTCCAACAATTTGATTTTTAAGGCGCTAAATGATGGCAATGTGTCCCGTGTTTCGATAGCGACCACAAAATTGTCCAACTCTTCATGTAAACTTGCTAGCAAGATTATTACAAGCATTTCATCAACCAACTCCACTTGGATTTCATTTAATTTTTCTACGACATTCGAAAAATTATTCAAATGTTCACGAGCACTGTCTGTAGCTGACATTTTAATATACAGCAATTGCTTGAGCAACTGTACGCGCGGGTCCGGAAGGCATGTAGATCTCGGATAACTTTATCCACTTTTCTCTCTCTGTTCCACAGTGCGTGATACAGCCAAGGAGGCGGTATACGCTAGAAAATTGATTAACGAAATGGAGCTCGGGCCGATGACAAAGTTGCTGATTTATAGTGACACTCAGACCGCTCAATGCCTTGCTAAAGACGCAAAATTTCATTCGCATAGCAAGCATATAAATATTAAATACCATTTTGTACAAAAATAATGTAATAAATATAAAGTACATTCCAACAGATGAAATGATATCAGATGTATTAGCGAAGAATTTATGTAAAGTTAGGATTAAAATGATTAATTTTTGTAAAATAGATATCACGTTGAGAAGGAGTGTTAAAATATGTATGTAAACACCGCTGAATGTCTATCTCTTTTGCTAATATTATTATACCCTTAACCCATTGAAAATGGGAATTCAGGGTATAATGTTTTTGTGAAAATGTATGTAACAGACAGAAGGAAACGTCGCAGACCCCATAAAGTATATATATTCTTGATCAGCACAAAAAAATAAGTTGATATAGCCATGTCCGTCTGTCCGTTTGTCCGTCCGTCCGTCCGTCCGTATGAACGTCGAGATTTCGGAAACTACAAAAGCTAGAAATTTTACATAATAACTAACGATAACTCATCCTTAATTATCAATAAAAAATCTGAAATTCGTTTACCTTTTTTACGTTTTTCGAGCATAACTTCTACACCGTTTTAGCTAGAGACTTCAAATTTAAATATTTAGATATATATTATGGATACGCAGATTTTGTAATTTTCAGATTTTAGATGTCACGCCCCCTTCGACCACAATTAAAAAAAAAAAAACGTATTTTAAATACTAGAGAATTGTTATTTGGCAAATAGACAAATTCGAATGCAATTAATATATTTTGAAAGGTTCATGAAGATAGAAATGGAGTTATAAGCGTTCAAGGTACAGCCCATCCCACCCCCAACCGTCGGCAGCAACTGCGCGGTTAGCAGAGCGCGCGCTTATACGTGCGAGAAATAGATGAATATTAATTTTTTTTTCAGGGTTCAGGGTATCTCGTAGTCGAGCCTTATTGTTCTGTTCTGTAAATTATAACGGACATTCTTTCGTTTTTGCTTTAAGATCATTTTCGGCTGCCCGCGCTGCAGCGTACATTCGTATGTATATTTTAGTCTCTAATAAACCTCTGAATCGAATAGAAATCTTTTCCAAAGATTTGAAAAGTGGCTATAAAGCTTAAAAAGCATACTGTGCCAATATTTATGTTCGTCACTGTATATATGTACGATAAGCTTACATATAAAAGGTGCAGTGAAATTAGAAATGGAACTATTACATTACATTAATTGTACATTAACATTGTATGTTTTTTTGGGAGTAAACATAATTTAGTGAACATTGTGGCTAATAAAAATGAATAACTCAGAATCAAATGCTGATCAAGTGCCTGAATCTCAGTTCACTTATTTAAGGCTTAAAACGAAAGCTCTTTTCGATAGGCTTGATATAACTTTTCAAGCCTATCTAAAAGAGTTTTCGTTTTAATTGGAATGGGACATGGGACATTGATAAATTTAGCCATATGGTTTCGTGTAAGTAGCGTGTAAACTCGCTTACCAAGTTGGAGTCAAATTTTAATGCATGCTAGCTTGGAGGAATCAAATTTTGAGTCCATATCTAGTGATTTATCTGCGAAATTTGAAGCAACTCTACTCTATATTAAGGCCTTGCTTCAGCATGAACTGGGAAGTCGGCTGAATCCACAGCGTTAATCCTATGCTCGATATGGATAATCGATCGCGTTTGCTATAGCTGAGTGCGAAAATTTTTAGTCTTTGCTCAAAACGATCATATATACTGATTTGAGTTCCAGAGAGACTCGCACTGTACCTCAATTGCTCAAAAATACAGCTGGCTGATACTTTGTTCCATAAGTCTCTTCGGTTTGATATTCTCAACAGTTCTGGTCTCTTCTTCGAACTGTTGTACGTTGGGTAAATTCAGTTGGCGCCTGGATTGCCACTTTTGCAAAGAATGCAACTCGATTGGATCATATCAGATGGCGAGTAATCGGCCTCCAAACCTTCGTCGTTCATCGCATTCCAAATTCCAATTTTGGAACGTGGATCAAATCTTCGAGCCTATCGCCAAGGAAACAATAGAGGAACCTCATTGTGAGCAGCATCTCGTCACAAATCGTCGATATATTCAGTCTACTTACCAAAAAAAAAAAAAAGACGTCGAATCCTTGGGCGATTCCTATTTGCAGGCAAAGCTCGGCTCATAAATTTGAGTTCGGTCGAAATAAAATTCTTAAGAATCAAATCTCAGCATTTATAAGCATTTATAATATATTGAGTTCAACCATATGTCACTGGTGTCCAGTGCAAATATTTCTGCCCTCACCTTTGCGTATAGAAAGAAGAGAGTTCAACAACATAGCTGACGGCTGTTACATCTGGGGTCTCATTAAACTATTTGCGTATGTTAGGGCCGAGGTTTAGATTAAGTTTGTAGGATAATTAGTTTAATATTAAGAATATTGTTAAGAAAATATAAAATTTTGTATTTCATGTTTAAATTGTGTTATTATTTAATAAAATTTTGTATTGAATTTAATTTAAATACATATTACTTATTACTACGAAATCCCTTGATCCCCTCTTAAAACGAATAATATTCCAAGAATTATTCGATTCGTTTCTGCACGCATAATAAAGTACACATGCAAACACACGCACACACACACGCTGATCTACGCTTGGACTCATGTATGTTTGTAGTCATTGCAGGCGCCGTGTGTGTGTGTGTGTGTGTGTGTGTGTGTGTGTGTGTGTGTGTGTGTGTGTGTGTGTGTGTGTGTGTGTGTGTGTGTGTGTGTGTGTGTGTGTGTGTGTGTGTGTGTGTGTGTGTGTGTGCCGAAATTGTATTAAGTTAATATCTATATACATAAATGTAGAAGACTTGGATACTCCAACTCTAAAGATGAACGAGATATATTTTTATAACTGATTCTCGATAAATTGTTATATCGATAACTCTGGAAATATAAGAGTTATCGGCAGACGGACATGGCTACATCAACTTTTCTCGTCACCCTGATCAAGAATATATATACTTTGTGGGGTCTGCTAGGCCTCCTTCTGCCTGTTACATACATTTTCACAAAACCACTATACCCTGAATTCCCATTTTCAATGGGTTCAGGTTATAAAAACAAAACTGAATATTATTCCCGAATAAGAAATTTTAAATGAATTCATAAAACCCATAACGCGTAATTGTTGTAGAATGGTCTCGAAAACTCTTCATCTTCTTAGAAATAAGCATGTACTAAAGACATTCGTTGGCTGTGCCGGCAACTTCCTAGAATATGAGACCCAGAATATTTTTTATGTAAAGAAGCAAATATAAAAGCAGACGGCACATCAGCTATGTAGTTCATTTGAATATTTGGAAGCGTCGCGGAACTTAACTATGTACACTTGTTACTTATTGCTTATGTTTAAATAAACTTTTGTTATTGCGCCTACATTTACAAAACTATGTTATTTATTTATATTTTATTTTTTAATAAAGAAAACCTCAACAGGTTATGGATCCAGAGCTGAATGTGTAATGTAGTGTGAAATCGAGTGCAATTGTAAAAGTGATTTAGTGGCAAATTTGTACAGAAAATAAAGACAGTGAAAATGGAGGTGCTAAATATGAAAATTGACTGATTTTAGCATTTATTGAGTTTTATGATTCGTTCGTTACTGGAAGAAGACGACGATGTGCTTGCAGTGGTGTGTCCGACACAGGAGTCCGCAACATTTGAAAGAGATTCAAAAAGGTTCGTGAAAGCGGATAAGACTGCAAAAAGGTTCGTGAAAGCGGATAAGACTGCAAAAAGGATAATTATTTATTCGATTGAGAGAAGACCGATGGAATTGATTGTGAGCTGCAAAACAGCAAGAGAAATGTGTATGATATGAAATCAGAAGAAAATTTGTCAGCAGTACAAAAACGATTTCTTATTTCAAGTGGATTGAAAGTGAAAGTGTGGACTACAATATCGCAAAGTTAGAAGTTCTATGGAGCAAAATGAAAATTCTTAGAAGTGCAGTGGCTGAAAACATGTTAATGTCGCGAATTCTATCTTCTTTACCTCAGAAGTTTAACTATTTTCATAGTGCATGGGATTCGGGTGAGGACAGTAAAAGAACTCTAAACAATTTGACGACGCGTTTAATGACCGAAGAGATAAGAAGAGTCAACAGCGTTAGTTGCAGGCAATAGACAAAATAATAGTGAAAATGGAAATAAGAAGCAATCTCTGAAGTGTTATAATTGTGGTGTGATGTGACATCTAAAGAAAGACTGCTACAGGTGTTACCTATGCAAAAAGAAAGGCCACAATACATAATCAAGCAACAATAAATAATCAAGGAGAATCAGGTGAATCTTCAAGGAATGGGTTGATTGCAAGCAGGAACGGCAGAGAAAGTGATTTGCGGGTGATCGACTCAGGAGCTTTTGATCACATGTCAAAGCGTCGAGGTTGGTATTCGGCATATGAAGAATTTTTGGAGCCCCTGAAGATAGGCGTAGGCAACGGTAAATATATCACGGCGCACGGTAAAGGTAATATGGACATTGAAACTTATGTCAATAATAATAAAAAGTTGACGATAATCTTTGATGTTTTGTATGTTCCGGAAATAGTTTATAATTTATTTTCAATAGAATAACGTCAGCTGCAAAAAAGGGTGTTGATTGTCTTATTAAAAGTAGAGGAACGCAAAGTTTATTGTTATTAAAATTGGATGCGTATGCTTTGATGCTAAAATTGTGTAATTTGACAAGAAAATTAGAATCGAAAGAAAATAATTATTTACAAGTATGGCATGAGAGGTTTAAATTGTTTAAAAAATAGGAATTTAAAAAAAATTTTTTTTTTTTAAATAGGAATCATTTTATACGACATAAGTCGGAAGAATTTGAAAAACTCAAAATGTTTGTTCAAAATCAATTTCAGAAAAATATTAAATTCATTCATGAATATATTAATAAAGATTTTAAATTGTTCTTTAATAAAAAAGGAATAATGCGCCTTACACGCCTGAACAAAATGCAGTCGCGGAACGTGAGAATAGAACTATTCTTCAAGCTGCACGATCAATGTTGCATTCTAATTTGAATTTACCATTATTTTTATGGGCAGAAGCAATAAACAGTGCATTTCCTGTAATTAACCGTACAGGTCCCGACGAAACACGGGGTTAAAACTCCATATAAGTTGTGGTTTAATAAAGAGCCAGATATTGGAAATCTTAAAATTTTCGGGACTGAATGTTTTGTACATGTACCAAAAGAAAAAAGGAGAACATTATATAAAAAGTCTGTTAAAGGATATTCCGTAGGATACGTTGAAAATTGCAAAGGATACCGTGTATATGTTACAAATATGACAGATGTAATTATAAGTAGATAGATAGATAGTAGATTGACAGCTCAGTCGACTGATGCATTAAGTAATATATTAGAAAAAGCTGCGATTTCAATTGACAATTCTGTTTTTCCTGAAAGTGAGACTTATGAAAGCGAATATGAAATGAATCAAATTGAAAATGAATCAACTGAACCTTTGCAATTTTTAAGTAATAAAGTGAGTCAACAATTGCGAGATAGGTCACAAATTCGTCAGACTGATTTTTATGGTTGTCCTGTTACTTTTATTACACAAAACTTGCCTTTAAATTATAATAAAGCATTAACGTCTAATGATAAAAAGTATTGGCAAGCAGCGATGCAAGAAGAAATTAATTCTTTACATGAAAATGGAACTTGAGTTCTTGTTCTAAAGCCTGAAATTAAAAGATTATTAAGAGTAGATGGGTTTATACGAAAAAGATCAATCCTGACGGCTCAGAGAGATACAAAGCGCATTTAGGTTATTCACAAAAGGAAGGGATTGATTACAAAGAGATTTTTAGCCCTATAGATTTGCTACCGTGAGGTTCATGTTAAGTGTAGCCGCCCAAGATAATCTATTTCTTGGTCAGTTTGATATAAAAACAGCTTTTTTGTGCAGTACTCTTAAAGAAAACATTTATATGTATCAGCCAGAGGGTTTCGAAGATGGTACCACTTGTGTTTGGAAATTATTAAAGAGTTTGTATGGTTTAAAACAAGCTCCGAGGTGCTGGACAGAGCATTTTGCAAATGTTATCAGAAATTTGGGATTTATACAAAGTATTGCAGATCCATATTTTTATATATACTCTAAAAATAATGAAAGAGTTTTGCTGACGATTTATGTAGATGACGGGTTAATTGCTGCATCAAATGAATATTTAATTGAGAATTTACTGAAGGATTTGAGCAAAGAATTTAAAATAACAAGTACGAAGAATGTTACAAGTTTTTTTTAGGAATAGAAATACTAAAACAGCCGAACGGTTCCATTTTTATATATCAAAGTAATTATATAAAGAAAATTTTAGAAAAATTTAATATGACAAATGCAAATATGGTTCCTACGCCAATTTAGTGTAATTACGATAATAATGTATCTGAAAAATATATTGTAATGTACCTTTCCGCGAAACTATAGGAAATTTAATGTTTTTGCAAATTGTTTCTGGGCCAGATATAAGTTGTGCTGTTAATGTATTATAGTTGATTATGCAGGCGATAAGAAATCTCGGAAATCTACATCTGGAATTTTGTGTAAATATGCAAACACTGCAATAACGTGGCAAAGTATAAAAACAACAATGCGTAGCTTTATCAACATCAGAAGCCGAATATGTAAGTGCAGCTCTAGCTAGTAAAGACATGATTTGGCTAAAGAAATTGTTTTACGACTTTAAAATTAATTTAAGTAATTACATTTTGTTTGTAGACAATATAAGTGCAATTAAACTAATAAAAAATCCTGAATTTCATCAACGAAGTAAACACATAGATGTTAAATATTATATACGCGACTTATTTGAAAAATGTGAAATAGATGTAAAATATGTAAAGAGTGAAGAACAAGTTGTTCATATTCCCAAAGTTGTTGTTAGTATTCCCAAAGCCCAGATTTCTATATCTAAGAGATAAACTTTTGTTATTGTGCCTAAATTTACAAAAAAAATTTTATTTTTTGAATAAAGAAAACCTCATAAGTAATAAAATAACAAATAAGAAGGCTCTAGTCGACACTGCTCGACTACGAAATCCCCTGAACCCTCAAAGGAACCAATAATATTCTAATAATTATTCGATTCGTTTCTGCACGCGTAACAAACTATACGTGCAAAAACACGCACGCAGCCACACTACGCTTGTAAGCATGTATGTGTGTACGCATTGCATGCGTCTTGCTGTCTCGCTTGCTCTGAACGTGAGTTATGTTGCGAGAACTTATTTGAATAATAATTCTGTTTCTAGAAGGAGGATCGTAATCAAACTTTCAGATTATGATAATGGCATTTATGGCATTTATCTATATGTCAAGCCAAACTGTATGTCACTAGTATTTGAAATAAATTTTTTACACATTTGGGGGCTTGGGCGTGATTAGGGGATCGGAATCCAAAATCTATATTATAAACTTGAAGACACTAGCTCTAGAGATGACCGACATATAATTTGTTATAATATGTGCCTATTACATACTTTTAACAAAACCATTACACCCTGATTTTCAATATTCAATGGGTTCAGGTTATAATAAAAACAGGTAAAGATAAATAATTGAAGTATCCTGCAATTTGAACCCAAAATCGTTCACACAATTTAAAGAGTTTCGTCAACACTACGCTGCTTTGAACATTTACTGTTTGCCTTTTGCTTCGTTTTGACCTTATCAAATCAATCTCCCTCTGATTCCGGCATGGTGTGCACAATATTATCTACAACGTCCCGTTGCTTCTTCTAGACAACATCTCTCATCGAGGAATCGTCCACATTTGAATAAGACATGTTAGGACATTCATCGGTGTCCGCCATGCTTACGGTTCACTCATGGAGGAAGTTCCGGAATGAACCTTTGTGTCTATCGGCCCTTCTTCTTCGAGCTATTCCACCTTTTTTGCCATTGTGCAATGCTGTTCGCCCTGATTATGTTGCGTTGTACAGATTCGTGTGCACTCCACTTGACGCCTTCGGCGACCAAGTCCTCCAAAGGAATCATTCCGGCTATGAAAGCATAATTTACTCGGATTGAGCTGAATCTGTAGGTGGCGTAAATGCCTCGCCAATAGCACGGAGTAGCCACCGTTCTTGATCAGATTGGTGCTGCATAACGGATGATGGACCTTGTTCAAGCATAAACATGACACATAAATATAAACATTAAAAATAGGTAATAGCCTGTGCGCTATCTGACACCAAGTAATAAACATGTCATCCTTTAGTTGCAGCTAAAAACGCAGCGAATAATAAAGATGTAACGTGAGCCTCGACAGCGGCATAACGATCGAACAAAACATCTGTGCACTTGTGTGCATGGAATAAATTTTACCCTTCCAGTGCCTGGAAGTATTTTTAAGGTATATAAGCACTAGGATTTTAAGAAAAACAGTTCAAATTTTGAATTCAAAGAGATCAATTTTTGTGCTCAAATGGTGTGGTCCTTCAGCGTTCTCTGTTGTTTCCCCCACCAGTGGTAAGAGACACAGAGAAGGAACCAGCATGCTGTGAGTTTTTATAAAAACCTCAGAAGAAGACAACAATATTTTTGTTATATTACTCTGTAATCACCCACCAGAGTATATATACAAAACAAATAAAAAAAAAAAATTGTTCAAATTTAAAAAAGAAAATTTGTAGTGCTAATAAATCCGTATCCCCAAAGAAAAGATGCGGACAAAAAGTCCATATAGAACAACATTAAAAAACAAGTAAGAAGACTCTAGTCGAGACGGCTCGACTACGAGATACCCTGAACCCTGCAAAAAAATTAATATTCTTCTTCTTTACGCACATATAAGCGAGCGCTCTGCTAACCGCGCAGTTGCTGCCGACGGTTGGGGGTGGGATGGGCTGTACTTTGAACGCTTATAGCTCCATTTCTAGACAGACTATCTTCATGAAACTCTCAGAATATATTAATAGCATTCAAATCTATCCATTTGCCAAATTACAAGTCTCTAGTAGTTGAAATACGTTTTTTTCAATTTGGGGGCGAAGGGGGCGTGGCATCCAAAATCTGAAAATTACAAAATCTGCGTATCCATAATATCTATCTAAATATACAAATTTGAAGTCTCTAGCTAAAACGGTGTAGAAGTTATGCTCAAAAAACCTAAAAAACGTAAACGAATTTTCGATTACTTATCGATAATTAAGGAATGGGATGAGTTATCGAAAAAACAAAAAAAACTTGTACTGCGTAACTAAGATACGAGTGTTCATGTAAAATTTCAGCTCTAGCTTTTGTAGTTTCCGAAATCTCGACGTTCATACGGACGGACGGACGGACGGACGGACGGACAGACGGACAGGGCTATATCAACTTATTTTTTTGTGCTTACTTATTTTTTTTATTCATACAATTAATGAGTCAATACACGTAATTAAAAATAAAGCTTAACTCTCAGACGAAGTTGATAAAATGTTTGCACATTTAATACTAAGAAAATTTAGTAAAGAGGCACTTCAATTATATGAAAGCCAAATAAAAGAGACAAAGGACACAGTTGCTGACTGACGTAATGGACTTTTTAGATCAGAGGTAATGGACTTTTTAGATCAGAGGTATTACTTGACGTCCGCTTCAAATAAAGACGAAAATAAGGATGAGGCTGCACAATTGTTAAATTTACCCCGAATCAGAAATGAGACAGAAATAAGTGGAATATCAGCAGAAAACACTTGTTGGTCTAAATACAAAGTAAAACTAAATATAAAGACAACAGAATCAGAAAAAGAGCAACTTAAGGTTGATGCTATCATATTATCAAAATTATTGAAGCCCCTCCCAGTGAACAAAGTAAATGTAGATACAGCTAAATGCAGTTACAGTTTAGCTGATCCACAATTCTATAAACCAAGTCGAGTAGATATGATAATAGGCGCAGATAAATACGCACACGTACTAAAAAATGGGATAGTAAAAATAGATGGATTACTCGGCAGAATACAAAATTTGGATGGATTATATCAGGTTGTACTATCTAAAGGTAAATCAATCTAAAGGTAAATCAACAATAGTAGCAACAAGTTTAGCAATAGAAGATCTAAATCGGTTCTGGGAATTAGAAACCCAGGAAGATGAAAATGACGATGAAGCTGAATTTTGTAAAAATAATTTTTTGAGCACAACAAGGAACGATGAAATGGGACGATATATTGTAATAATTCCATTCAAAAAAGAAAATGAATGAGGAGAATCTAAGCCACAAGCAATAGCTCGGTTTCTTAGCTTAGAAAGAAAACTACAATATAATGAAAAACTAAAAAAGGACTACACGAAGTTCATGAAAGAATATCGAAATTTTGCCCATATGATTTCTACAAATAAAAAAGGAAATATTTGCCACATCGCGTTGTTAAGGGATAGTAGTCTAACAACGAAACTAAGAGTAGTCATCTGCGAAAACAACAAATAAGAAAAGTCTTAATGATATTATGTGGACTGGACCAAGAGTTCAAAAAGATATACATTATACATTATGTTAAAATGGCGACGCTGGGAATATGTAGTGTCAGCAGACATTGAGAAACTATATAGGCAAGACAAAATTGCAGAAGATAACCAAGAATTTCAGTATATTCTGTGGAGAGATTCTCCAAATAACAAATTAAAGAACTTTAAACTTACAACTGTCACTTATAGTACTGCATCAGCTCCTTACTTAGCGACAAGAGTTCTTTTAGATATAGCCAGCAATTGTTATAACGCAGTAATCAAAGAAATAATTAAAACAGAATTTTATATGGACGATTTGATGACAAGTGCAGAATCCATACGAAACTGTAAAGAAATAGTAGAACAGGTTTCCAGCAAACTAACAAAAGCAGGTTTCAATCTAAGAAAGTGGATTTCAAACAAGTCAGAAATTATTGAAAAATAGACAAAACTAAGGAAAATAAAGTGTAAAGCATTGAAGAAAATGAGTCGATAAAAACATTGGGGCTTCAGTAGGAACCATTCAAAGATTAATTTAAATTTAATTTCACTAGCAACAATATAAAAACAAGTAAGAAGGCTCTAGTCGAGACGGCTCGACTACGAGATACCCTGATCCCTGCAAAAAACTTTTTATTCTTCTTTACGCACGTATTAGTGCGCGCTCTGCTAACCGCGCAGTTGCTGCCAACGGTTGGTGGTGATATGGGCTGTACTTTGAACGGTTATAATTCCATTTCTAGATGGATTATCTTCATGAAACTTTCAGAATATATTAATTGCATTCAAATTTGTCCATTTGCCAAATTACAAGTCTCTAGTAGTTGAAATCTGAAAAATGAAATCTTTATCTAAAACGGTGTAGAAGTTATGCTCAAAAAACGTAAAAAAAAGCAAACGAATTTCCGATTTTTATCGATAATTAGGAAATGGGATGAGCAACATAAAAAGCAAAATAAAATTGAAGAAAATGAGTCGATAAAAACTTTAGGGCTTCAGTGGGAACCCATCAAAGATAAATTTAAATTTAATTTCACTAGCAACAATATAAAAACAAGAAGGCTCTAGTCGAGACGACTCGACTACCAGATACTCTGAACCCTGCAAAAAAATTAATATTCTTCTTTATGCACATATAAGCGAGCGCTCTGCTAACCTCGCAGTTGCTGCCGACGCTTGGGGGTGGGATGGGCTGTACTTTGAACGCTTATAACTCCATTTCTAGATGGACTATCTTCATACAAATAGCTAAAACGGTGTAGAAGTTATGCTCGAAAAACGTAAAAAACGTAAACGACTTTTCGATTTTTATCGATAATTAAGGAATGGGATGAGTTATCGAAAAACCAAAACAAAATTGTACTGCGTAACTAAGATACGAGTATTCATGTAAAATTTCAGTTCTCTAGCTTTTGTAGTTTCCGAAATCTCGACGTTCATACGGAAGGACGGACGGACGGACGGACGGACGGACGGACAGACAGACGGACAGAGCTATATCAACTTATTTTTTTGTGCTGATCAAGAATATATATACTTTATGGGGTCTGCGACGTCTCCTTCTGCCTGTTACATACATTTTTACAAAAACATTATACCCTGAATTCCCATTTTCTATGGGTTCAGGGTATAATAATAACTAAAAGAACGGTCTTATCGACACTTAGGGTGGTTATCGCCAGTAACCATAACAGGGAAACTGTTCATGCAAATACTATGGCTAACTGATCAAATAAAGGATGAAAATTGCCATCCCCCAAGATGGCCACTAGGAATAATAGACGAAGTTCACAAAGGGCAAGAAATTAAAGTTAGACTCGTAAAAATTAAATCACAAGAAGGGTCAGTTACACGACCTATCAACAAAATATACCCACTGGGTAAATTGAAAAATCAAGACTCATACCAAAGAAGCACGAAACAAACCACCAGAGGGCGGGCAGGATCAAGACTGAGCGTATTTATGGCTATAGCAATGTTAGCATTACTCTGTGTTGAGTGCAAAAGTAATTTATAAACGACAAGATAACGATTTCGAAATTAGGAAATAATTCGGCAATTTACTTAGACCCAATTGGTAAAGTAGAAAAAGTAACTTCATCTTGGGATCTAGTTATCTTCTACAATCTAGAGTCATATGTCGAAATGCTAATGAAAGGAAGTGAATTCGAAAGGAAAATGAGAGTAATGTGTACAAAATTATATGGTTTCGAAGACCAATGTAACATTATCATCAACAATACAAAAAGACGAATAGCAAATTTAAATAAAAATAACAAAAAATAACCCAAGACCTAAACGCGCACCTTTCGAGTTCATGGGCTCATTATATCACTTATTATTTGGAATAATGGATGCTGACGATAGAGAACAAATGGAAGAAAACATGGTAAATTTATTAGAGGACCAATATAACATAAACAAATTGAGTGAGAATCAAACATCATAGATTCCACAGCAAATATACTCAAAAGATCCGCTGAAGACATTAACATGCACTTCAAAGACATGAATATACGTATAGACAACATGACAGAAATACTAAAAGAATCGTATTATGTGTACAAACAATAAATTAATTTCTTCATGATAACTAATCAACTAAATTCGTTGATCGAAGAATGTGACAAGGTTCAATCAGGAATAATAAATATGCTAATTGATATTATTCATAGTAGATTAAGCCTAGCTATTTTGGAATCTAACGAATTTGGGAAAGAAATAACCAAAATAAAAGAATGCTTGTCCGAGAAATTGGAAATTAGTCCTACCAGGACAGGTACAGAGTTAAAGGATATCTATCAGTTACTTACAACAAAGGTTACTTTTATAGACAATAAGATAAAAGTCAGTGCGAAGATTCCGCTTTTTAGCAGATATCCATCTCACCTATATAAAGTTGTTCCGATACCAGTCCTCAATAACGACCAAATGATAATAGTATATCAAAGAACAGAATACTTAGTGTACAACTTCCAAATCGATTCGTATCACCTAATAGATGAAGCTACACTCAATAAATGCAAAAAATGGCAACAAAATAAACGCATCTGTGAAGGTAACTAGCCTTGGGATAATGTCAATGATAACAGTTGTGAAATTTCACCACTCAAACCAAACAGACTCTCGAACTGTGTTTATAAAACGGTAGTCCTTTCAAACACATTGGGTTGAACTGGAAGGTAAGAACAGGTGGATATTTAAAGTCCCCATAAATGAAAGGCTAAGCGTACGATGTAAGGGAACACAACAAGACCTTATAGAATTACCAGAACAGGGTATATTAAATATGAAATCAGATTGCACCGCTCGATCAGGAGATAAAACCATAGTATCTCATAATGATAACATCCACTCTGAAAGGCATGAAGAAGTTGTAACCTCATACGTAGAAAAAATTGTTGACATTCCAAAAATAGTTTGGTGCCCATTAGAACTATCAAGAATTAACCACACAAAAGAGATAGAATATTTACAAATAGCCATACAGCAAATGAAGGAAAACCACTTAGAGTTAAACAGCATTCATTTTTCATCATATATCAGGTCACGCGTCTATGATATTAAGCATCGTAATTGTAATAGTATTAGTTATATACACAATAAGAAAATGTAACGTAAAGAGACGATTAAAAGCTATAACCTTTCCTGGTCCTATATAATATAGAATCTGATTTTAAAAATGTACAAAACATAAACATGACAAATGAAAACATATGTATAAGAATATACATTACGAATTAATATATAGTTACCGAACAAAATATAAAAATTGCCCAGCCACAGATTTTAGGTCCCTGGCAGTATGTTCAAGCATGAACATGCCACATAAGTATAAATATTAAAAATTGGCAATAGTCGATAGCCTGTGCGCTATCTGACACCAAGTAATGAACATGTTATCCCTTAGTTGCAGCGACAAACGCGTCGAGTAATAAAGATGTAACGTGAGCGTCGACAGCGGCTTGACGATCGAAAGGGATACTTGACAAAACATCTGTGCACTTGTGTGCATGGAATAAATTTTACCCTTCCAGCGCCTGGAAGTATTTTTAAGGTATATCAGCACTAGAATTTTAAGAAATAAACAGTTCAATTTTTAAATTCGGCAAATGTGGAGTTGTTTTCTTTCAAGTCTCTAACAACCTAATGGCGCGCACCAATAGGACGCGTCATGGCTGCTGTGGTGGCTTAGCATAGTGAGAGGTATCTCAAAAGTCAGCTGCCTTCTTATGCATGTATTCTATGTGCTTGCGGAAAGTTAATCTTGTATTTAACATAACACCAAGATACTTTATCGCCCTTTTTGAAGCATTGGTGATGATGCCGATCCTTAAATGGGCCGTTTCAACAAATTTACTGCTGACTGCTGATTAGGACCATTTCCTTTTCGTGGACCGCTAGTTCGAGTCCAGTCCTAAATGGGCCGTTTCAACAAATTTACTGCTGACTGCTGATTAGGACCATTTCCTTTTCGTGGACCGCTAGTTCGAGTCCAGTCCTTTCCAACCTTCTTTGAATGCAACTGATACTTACGCTGCACATATCCTCAGTACATCATCAGCAAAACCGATGGGGTGCATACCTGCTGATAGTTCCAAACGCAGCACGCCGTCGTATATAACATTCTATATGATAGGCACTAACACTGATCCTTGTCCATCTGACACTGTATGGGTTTAGTATACCAGTGTTTTTCCTCTGAGGTAGCTTGTTACTATCTGTTTGAGATATTTTAAGAGTTTATATTGCGACATCGCATCTAGTATCTGGCTGTGTTGAGCGTATTTTTATACTCTGAACCCATTGAAAATGAGAAAGCAGGGTATAATGGTTTTGTTAAAAGTATGTAATACGCAGAAGGAGGCGTGGAAGACACCATAAAGTATATATATTCTTGATCGGGGTGAGAAAGGTCGATGTAGCCATGTCAGTCTGTCAATCTGTTCATATTTGAACGCGTTGATTTTTGAAGATATAAGAGCTAGAGACTTGCTTCTTTTTGTGTTAGGTTCGTATATTGCATGCGCAGTACGAGTTTGTTTCCGAAATTCGATAAACCTTATATTTCCAGAGTTATCGATAAAAAATATTATAATAAGTTATATCTCGGTCATCTTTAGAGCTAGTGTCTGATAGTTTTTTAAGTACAGATACTAATTTAATACAATTCCGGTTTTTGGTCAGATTTTTGAGTCCAGATCACCC
This sequence comes from Drosophila stalkeri, assembly GCA_035047405.1. NCBI lineage: Eukaryota > Metazoa > Arthropoda > Insecta > Diptera > Drosophilidae > Drosophila > Drosophila stalkeri. The sequence continues at coordinate 313,564 of JAWNPR010000123.1, forward strand.
CCACACCCACAACTGGGTGAAAAATGTATTTCAAATACTAGAAACATACAGGTTGGTTTGGTATATAGATATGAATGTCATGATCATAATATGAAAGTTTGATTACGATTGTCCGTTTAAAAACAGAATTATTAAATAAATAGGTTCTCGCAACGCAACCCACGTTCAGAGCAAGCGAGACAGCGAGACAGCAAGACGCCTGTGATGCATACACACCAAGACACCGGCGTCTGATGCCACCTAAACCGTTTACGTCGTGCATACTACTATTGAAGGCACTCTGCATTTGGGTTACCGTTTGACTTGTTCTATATTCAGTATTGCCAGACGTGCCGAGCGACTAGATGGCGTCTGAAAAGGCCGTGATATTGAAAGTATTCAGCCGATAAGCTTCTATAAACAATGTTTGCAAGTTTCCCGCCTATTGTGAACAAAATTTCGGAATGGTCCCTGCATGCAGGAGGGTATTGGAAGCTGAGTGCCTAAGTCAAACGCTTTCGAAGCTTCGTGAAAATGGTTGAATAGATGTCTGTGTGGGCCTCTACCAGTCTCAATGGGTATTTCTCTTGGTAGTATCACCTGTCCAGGAACATGCAAGCGTTGCTGTCTATGTTCGCTCGAGGCCACGTGGATTTTGCCTGCCGAGGAATTCTCCACACTGCACTGGGATTATGCGAGCTCAAACCACAGTTCAAGCTTTAATGCTAATTAACTCTGTTTCTTGAGCCTACAAACTTGCAACAACATTTATATTTAAGAACAATTCTTGCGTTCCTTGCGCCTATTTTCTTAAAACTAAAGGTGTACCTAAATATAGCTTTTCCTGAGCCCCCTACGCCTATTTACTTAACATTACAACTACTACTAAACATGAATATATAATATTGACGTGGTGCTCGACAATAAGTAAAAGTCACAGTTGCTGAGTTTATATCTTTGTGGTTATAATCATTGAAAATTCACGTATACACGTTGATGGAAGATGATTAAAAGGTAAGTGCCGAAGTAAGGAAGAGAAGGAAAGGAAAATGAAGTTATGATACTAATAGCGCATAGCACTGTTAATAGGATAGCATGATGATGTGTGGGAGATGCAGTTCTTGTTAATAGAATTTCACACAACCATACTTCCACCGCTTTGGTGGCCGCCTCTCTAGGTGCCGAGGCGGGGAAATGCTCAGATTCATGGAGGTGGAGGAGAGTATGGTGATCTTGGCTACACGTTTTGCAACCCCCTTGTTACGGCAGGATTGCCCGGAGTGCTCATTTGTAATTACCGCACGCATCCGTTTCGGAGAATGTGGACTCCTCTGCACACGCGACACCGGAAGGAATTGGCGCTGGATGATGTGCTGCCTAGTGATGATAGACATGATCGTAACGATAGACAGTGCGAGTTGAAACCGAGCCACACTTTGGTAGTGGTATGATCGGGAACTTAAAGAGTTCTTTGTTATTCGGGCATAGCCCACCAATATGAACCCAGGTGCTCTAGCCATGCCTAGCCAGCTCAAGTTTAGCATCTTTTTGAACGGAAACTTGAGTTGTCAATGAGGAGACAGTTTATGGTGACGTTTGTGTAAGTGAGCCTGTAAGTACCCAACTGAAAACAGTCTCTGGACTTAGTAGGCGTCCATAAATTTGAGGATTGTAATCTCCCTGTATAAATATGGAAGAATATCCGCACCTATAAGAATATCAATTTCCGAACTTTTGTAGAACTTGGGGTTAGCTAGCTGAATGTTCGGAGCAATGTTTAACAAGTGTTGCGGAAGCGCAGACGAAGGGAAGTTGCCGGCAAGTTTTGAGAGGACGAGAGCAGAAGCTTTAATTCGCAATCCCAGTATCAACGGAGAACAAATATCAAAGTTGCAAACCTTTTTAAGTGACCTTGGATAAATTCAGAAGGAGTTTAAGCGGACTATTGACTAACAGCCGCTTATTCTCGAAACGGTCACACAATGAATTCCAAGCTAATGCAAACCCGTTGTATCTAAGAGGAAAGTCTGCAACGAGAACGGTTGCATTGCCTGCTGTTTTGGAATTAAGGTGGTTATGGCCGTCAACAGTTATGGTTATGGCCTGAAGGTTGGCGTAAGTAGGGTATGAAAACGCTGATGTGCATAAGCAAAACTTTTTCGAGATAAGCATGCACACATACTATTACAGTATCTTGCTACATGTATGATCAATAATGCGGGTTGTATCATATTTTGACTGCCAGAGCGAGTAGAGCCAAAGCCGAGGGAATACGAAGTTGACTGGTACCTTCGCACATATTCATTCATACATCCGGTGTATGTGGTGTATGGTTAGCGCCTGAACGTATTGAAAATGGGAGTTCAGGGTATAGTTTTATTGAAAATATATGTAACAGGAAGAAGGAGACGTCGCAGACCCCATTGAGTATATATATTCTTTATCAGCACAAAAAAAATAAGTTGATATAGCCTTGTCTGTCTGTTCGTCCGTCCCTTCGTCCGTCCGTCCGTATGAACGTCAAGATTTCGGAAACTACAAAAGCTAGCTGAAATGAAAAGCATGAATATTTGTATGATAGTTACGCAGTACGAGTTTTTGTTATGTTTCGATAACTCATCCCAATTGTTTATTATTGATAAAAAAAAAATCGAAAATTCGGTTACTTTGTTTAGGTTTTTGTATATTTGTATATTTTCGTAGATATTATGTATACGAAGATTCTGTAATTTTCAGACTGGGTGCCACGCCCTCTTTGCCCCAGATTAAAAAAAAAAAAAATTTCAAATACTAGAGACTTGTAATTTGGCAAATATACATATTTCATTGCTATTAATATATTCCAAAAATTTCATGATCGCCCGTCTAGAAATGGTATTATAAGCGTTCAAAGTATAGCCCAACCCATCCCCATCCGTGCGTAGAGAATTAGATTATTGTAGGGTTCAGGGTATCTCGTGGTCGACCAGTCTCGACTAGAGCCTTCTTACTTAGTTTTGAAATAAATTTTTATAGCTTTTAATTAATCAATACCATATGAAGGAATTTCGTTATTCTTTTAAAAGGGGATGTGTTGCATGTTCAATATATTGTATAAAGACTGTAACACTGTTGCAAAGCGTCAGCTTAAATGCGGCTTTATGTCAAACATATATTGTACGAACTTAAGATTCTTTTAATAAATGAAATATTCAAAAGAATATTATTTTCAACCCAAATAATAAAAATAACAAGTAAGAAGGCTCTAGTCGAGGCGGCTCGACTACGAGATACCCTGAACCCTGAAAAAAAATTAATATTCTATTTCTTTACGCACATATAAGCGCGCGCTCTGCTAACCGCGCAGTTGCTGCCGACGGTTGGGGGTGTGATGGGCTATACTTTGAACGCTCATAACTCTATTTCTAGATGGAGTATCTTAATGAAACTTTCAGAATATATTAATAGCATTCAAATTTGTCCATTTGCCAAATTACAAGTCTCTAGTATTTGAAATAAGTTTTTTTTTTCAATTGGGGCGAAGGGAGCGTGGCATTCAAAATCTGAAAATTACATAATCTGCGTATACATAATATATATCTAAATATACAAATTCGGATTCAAAGTCTTTAGCTAAAACTGTGTAGAAGTTATGCTCGAAAAACGTTAAAAAAAAGTAAAGGAATACGAGTATTCATGTAAAATTTCTGCTCTCTAGCTGGCGTAGTTTCCGAAATCTCGACGTTCATACGGACGTGCAATCGGACAGGGCTATATCAACTTATTTTTTTTTTGTGCTGATCAAAAATATATATACTTTATGGGATCTGCGACGTCTCCTTCTGCCTGTTACATACATTTTCACAAAACTATTATACTCTGAAATCCCATTTTCAATGGGTTCAGGGTATAAAAATTGGCCTTATCATGAATTTCTTAATAAATTATTTAATCTAATTAATCAGAAAGTAAAAAGATTCTATTCGAGACTGCTTGAGTTCTTGAGCTAAACCAGGTACATAATTATCAGTTATCTCTTCATCACCGCGCTTAAACTTCGATAGCATCATGAACGGATGACACAGAAATCATAAAAGACTTAGTTATTTTACATGTATGTCTAGCTGATCCTGAAACACGACAGCACTGAGATTCAACATATAAATACTGAGAATGCAATTAATTCGAATGTGTATGTAACAGAAAAACAGCTTTGCAAGGAGTATGAGGGTTTATCAATCATGTATTACTCCATTCGTAACAATATAGAACCGTTTTATTCAGTTACCATGACCTAATCGCTACAGTTATAGAAACCTTTGATACTTATCCGACTTAAGCTGATTCAGTATACATATCATATTGTTCTAAAGTCATAAAGTTAACTCGGTGCTGATATGTTGCAAATGTTTCATTTGAATACAATAAGGGGGTAGCTCAGCAGTTCGATACTTAATATATCTGCTCATCCAGCGTCAATGAATTACTGAAATTGCAAACAGAATTGAGGAGTTAATAACAATTTTTAAGCGCTTAGTTTATCTCTCAGAAAATGGTCGTCTAATTGTAAATTGCTGCGCAACCAGATGTATATTAATTATGGACTTGTTATTGATGCAAAGTTTTTCAGCCTCTGAGTTGGCCTGTCCGTATGCCCGTCCGAACCCAGAGATATCGTAAACTACACGAGCTAAAGAGCTGAAATTACAAGGATTGTTTTATTTTTCCGGAAACTCATCTCATTCCCTTAATATCGATAAAAATCGTAAACTTGACATCTTTTTTTAGGCGGAGATTGTACACCGTTTGAGCTAAACACTTCAAATTTTTGGATACCACGATGCCTTTGCCACAAAATTGCAAAAAAAAAAAAACTTTTTACAAATAGTATATACTTGAAATTTAGCAAATAGACAAATTTGAATGTTATTATAACGTTCTGGAATTTTGATGAAGATAGTTCATCTAGAAATTGATTTACAAGCGTCCAAAATACAGTCGAGTCCCGATAATTCGCAGTGGCAAGGGTATGAGTTTATTTTGATTTACACTAAAATTAAAATGATCGAAATCTCCATTAATCGAGGCTCAAAGAAGAAAAATTCAAATAAACGAACCTTTTTTAAAATATATTTCATAATAAATTTAAGTGTTAAAAATATTTCAGAACTTTAATTGTACGTTTTTCATATTAAATCATAGTTGAACAATAATTAAAATTATAACAAAATTCATAATTTTGTAAGATTAAAACAAGTAAGAACGTTGCAGTTATGCGCAACTAACTGCAAAATACTCTGTTCCCATATGTGCATTTTATTTATTTAATAAACATTCAATAACCGAAATATTTCAGCAATTAGCAACCGTACATTGCAAGTAACAAACAGCTATGCGCGCACAGCTGATTGATTTTCTATGCCTACATACAAAGACTGCATGCTATAATATTCTAAGAATTGCTATTGAATTGTGTGATGTGTAGCAGTGAACATATTTAGGTTTAGCTAACGATTACATGTAATTATCAAAGGGACCTGGATTCGAATCCCGCTGGGAACTTTTTGTTTTTTAAATCGAAAACTTATAAATTTGATTTTTAAATTCATTAATATTTTTATAATTATGTTAGAATGCTTTCTGCCATCTTAGCAATTACTACTAAGCTATTTATAAACATGAAATATGCAGTTGGCCACAGCAAATTTCTTTGCCGATTTGCCACGCCCCCAGGGGCTGTAGACATCAATTTTTGAAAAGTTCTTAGAAAGAGCCGAGGGTAACATAACTGCAAAATTTGGCTGCTGACACTAAAAATGCGAAAATTACAGGGTATTTTTCGATATGCCACGCCCCCAAGAAGGCTGAAAATTTATTTTTGGGTCATCGATAGAGGAGGCCACTAGTAATTGAACCATCTATATTTGGAGCTTCTAGCTCTAAAAATGTAGGAGACATAAACTTTTGCGGTTTACCACGCCCCCTGTGGGCACGCCCCCAAGAAGGCTGAAAATGTATTTTTGGGTCATCGATAGAGGAGGCCACTAGTAACTGAACCATCTATTTTTGGAGTTTCTAGCTCTAAAAATGTAGGAGACATAAGCTTTTGCGGTTTACCACGCCCCTTGTGGGCGTAGATATATGTACCATATCTTATTGATCTTGGGTAGTTAACCCGAGCAAACATGCCAAATTTAAAAGTCTCTAGTGTGAATAGTGTTCAAAATATAGCACAATTTGAAAAATCACCATATATTCAGGTCCGATTTGCCACGCCCCCAATGGGCGTAGACACTTAACTTTTTGATCGATCTTTATAGAATCATTACCTTAGCTCACATGCGAAAGTTCAGCCTTCTAGCTTTTAAGCTGTAGAAGTTACGTTTTTCCCTATTTGCCACGCCCGCAATGGGCGTAGATATATCCGCCATAGCTTTTTGAACTAAGGGTGTCACCGCGAGTATACATTCCAAATTGCAACTATCTAGCTCATCAACTAGTACGATTGCTGGCATACGGGCGCATGCATATTCCGATTTGACACGCCCCTAGTGGGCGGATCGAGAAAATTTGTACACTTTATAATTCGGGAGTATACATGAGTATATGGTTAAAATTTCAAGTCTCTAGCTCTAATAGCGCCGAAAAATATTGCGTTCATACGGACAGACGGACAGCAAGACGGACATTGCACAAAGTCAATATACTCTTTTTCTTTTGGGAACAGAAAGAATAATATTCCAAGAATTATTTGATTTGTTTCTGCACGCATAACAAAGTACACATGCACACACACGGTGATCTACGCTTGTACGCACGTATGTTTGTATGCATTGCAGGCGCCTTGCTGACTCGCTGCCTCGATTGCTTTGTCACGTGTGTTATGCTGCGAGAACTTATTTGATTAATAATTCTGTTTCGTAATCAAACTTTCAGATCTATATGCCACACCAAACTGTATGACTCTAGAATTTGAAATACATGTTTTACACATTTGGGGGTGTGTAGGTGAATTGGAGACCGCAATCCAAAATTTAACAAAACCCCAAGTTGTATTAAATTAATAGCTATATATATGTAGATAAAAGACTCTAACTCTAACGATGAACATGATACAATTTTATAACTGATTCTCGATAAATTATTATATCGCTAACTCTGAAAATATAAGATTTATCGAATTTCGGAAACAAACTCTTATTGCGCGTGCAATATACGGACCGAACACAAAAAGAATGAAGTCTCTAGCTCTTGTATCTTCGGAAATCCACGCGTTCAAGCATACGGTCAGATGGACATGACTATATCAACTTTTCTCATCACCCTGATCAAGAATATATATACTTTAGGGTATACAAATTCAGAAAAGAGTCGCGTGTGACTGAAATTAAGACTCGAAAAAGAGTCGCGTATGATACGAAATATGACTCGAATATGCGACTCACCAAGAAGAGTCGTGGCTACGGAATTTTTTACTCCCGGCGAATGGATCATTTATGAGCAGAAAATGAGCTCATATATGCTTATTTTAATCAGAAAGAGGACTCAAAAACGACTCGAATATGATCGCAAATATTTGGTGGGTACTTTCATTTTTATACCCTGAACCCATTGAAAATGGGAATTCAGGGTATAATGTTCTTGTGAAAATGTATGTAACAGGCAGAAGGAGACGTCGTAGACCCCATAAAGTATATATATAGATCAGCACAAAAAAATAAGTTGATATAGTCCGTCTGTCCGTCCGCCCGTCCTTCCGTATGAACGTCGAGATTTCGGAAACTACAAAAGCTAGAGAGCTGAAATGAATACATGAATACTCGTATCTTAGTTACGCAGTACAAGTTTATTTTGTTTTTTCGATAACTCATCCAATTCCTTAATTATCGATAAAAAATCGAAAATTCGTTTACGTTTTTTAAGTTTTTCGAGCATAACTTCTATACCGTTTTAGCTAGAGACTTCAAATTTGTATATTTAGATAGATATTATGGATATTATGGACGCAGATTTTGTATTTTTTTAGATTTTGGATGCCACGCGCCCTTCGCACCCAATTTGAAAAAAAAAAAACGTATTTCAAATATTAGAGATTTGTAATTTGGCAAATGGACAGATTGGAATCCTATTAATATATTCTGAAAGTTTTATGAAGATAATCCATCTAGAAATAGAGTTATAAGCGTTCAAAGATCAGCCCAAGCAACCCTTAAACCACGGCGGAAACTGCGCGGTTTTCCGAGCACGCACCTATACGTCCGTAAAAAAAGTGTAAGTTCTTTTGCAGGGTTCAGGGTATATCGTTGGCGAGTATGATATAAATTATTCCTATTTTAGAGTCATCGATTAAAATTGTTATCGAGAATCAGTTAAAAAAGTATATCTCGTTCATCTTTATAGCTAGTCCGAGTCTTCTATATAGTCGAGCAGTCTCGACTAGAGCCTTTTTACTTGTTTGTTTTGGAGCACTTGGAATAAAATAGCACAAAAAGAATATATGATGTCATTGGTTAATAATAAAGTAACTATCATAAGTCTAGTTAACACACTAGAATGCTAAATATCATACCGATGTAATATTTAGCTCGCACTCCAAGCATTTTAATAAAGTTCAGTTTAATTGACAAAATCATTATTTGAACGATAATTTATTAAAATTTTGAAAATATTTACGTATTCTAATAATCATGTAGTTAGACGAATTTAATAACATTTTACAGTGAGCAAAAAATGTTAAACAATGTCATCTTATTCACAATAATTAATTTGATTTAAAATACAATTCAAAGAGATGTAAACATTTACATACATCTTCAATATGATAAACCCCTGTTAAATTGTGGAAAATACATGTCTTTCTTATTATAAATGATTTCCTATAAGTTGTAGTTAAAACTATACAGAACATTTAATTTCTTAGCCAGTTTATATAAATGTTTAGTTATTGTTACACAAAATGATAAAAAAAAGTAAAAAAATAAAAAAAATTGCAATACTAAAGACTTTCAAAATATAAATAACATTTAAATATTTCAGAATAATATTCGGGAAATCTTGGGCAAACCTTTCGTCCAAATTATTGGTCTTTAATTTGTAATAATCTGACCACTCTCTAGAAACACTTCAAATTTGAACACTTATTACTTGAAAAATATACTCTTCTAATCGTCTCGAATATATTTATAAATTATATGTGTATTTATTAGAAAGAAAACATTTTGTATTATGGCAAATCGTAAACTCTCATTATTTAAACATTTCCATTATATTTTTTACTTCTAAGAGCAAAACTAATTTTTCTTTTTTTTCACTATAATTATTATTTTATTGTATTTTATTTTTTATTTTATTTTTTACTATAATAGATATAGAATTGGAATGATATACTTAAAACAGATTTATTTCTTATATTGAACAGATAATATGAAAATTCTATTATATGTAATAATGTATAGTTTCTTGAATTTCTGTAGTTTTTATAAAACTAAAAAAATCGTTTATGAGACAAATTGGAGCTCAGCTTTGTGTATTCGAATTAAAAAATATACATATTATATGTTAACAAGAATTTTAAATGGTTATTTACCAATATTTATATATCAATATTCAAATGGTATTGATTGAAACGTAATGATCGTATTGATTGATGTCCTAATCAAGAATATGTTTAATTTATGAGCTCTGGCACACCTGCTTTTACGTGTTACATGCGTTTTGACAAATATAATTTACCCTGATTTCCCATAGGTTTGTAAAATATTATAACATCAATTTAGTAATAAAGCTATGAACTTAATTTATCATAAAATTAATTAATTAAATAATTATATAATTATATACATATAAATATATGTATATACATATAAACATACACATAATATATTTATATCGTGGGTTATACAAAAAACATAATTTTTTTGCTTAATATACTGAGCATTTGCATGACTGTGTATATGCATGTTAATAAGTTTCGTAAGATACCTTAATAATGGTGATACAAATAATGTACTTAATTTGTTCATTATTTACAACTGTTGGAGCACTATGCAGTTACAAGAAACTTATCTTTATTGTATAACACTGAATACCCTTTAAACAATTTCGGGTATATACATGTTATCATTTTGATGTGGGCTTATTTTAAAAGCTGGTGGGCTCGTTGATTGGCTACAGCTATTCTTGCTTCGTTAGATTCGCCCTATAATGGAAGTATAAAAAATGTGTTAGTTTTACAAGACGTATTGTAATTGTAAAAGCTAGAAATCACATAATATTATATTAAACATGTAATATATAGTAAATAAAAATAACTTGTCACTAGGATTCCTAACTTAAATGTAAGCACTAGGATTTTAAGAAATAAACAGTTCAAATTTAGAATTCAAAGAGATCAGAGTTCAATTTTTGAATTCGACAAATGTGGACTTGTTTTTTTTTTTTAACTCTCTAACATTTTGTTCCCTGGAGCCGGATCATTTTGGTCCTTCGGCGTTCTCAGTTATTTTCCCCCACCAGTGGTAAGAGACACATCGTCTTCATGCTGTGAGTTTCATATATATATATATATATATATATATATATATATATATTAAAGTGCTCAAATTAAAAAAAAAAACATTTGTAGTGCAAATAAATCCGTATCCCAAAAAAAAGGAGCGGACAAAAAGTCCATATAGGTCAACATTAAAAAACAAGAAAGAAAGTTCTAGTCAAGACTACTCGACTATGAGATACCCTGAGCCCTGAAAAAAAATTAATATTCTTCTTCTTTACGCAAATATAAGCGCGCGCTCTGATAACTGTGCGGTTGCTGCCGTGGCTTGGGGTGGGATAGGCTGAACTATGGATGCTTATAATTCAATTTCTAGATGGACTATCGTCATGAAACTTTCAGAATTTAAAAATAGCACTAAAATGTGTCTATTTTCCAAATTGAAAGTCTCTAGTATTTGAATTACGTTTTTTCCAAATTGGGGGATGGGGGCGAATTTGGGGCCGGTATCCAAACTTTAGCAAACACCGAAATTGTATTAAATTAATATCTATATATATGGAGAAGACTTGAAGACTATAACATAAACGAGATATAATTTAATAACTGATTCTCGATATATGTTAAAATCGATAACTCTGAAACGAAAGTTATCGATTTTCTGAAATAATCTCGTATACCGCGTGCAATACACGGACCTAATAAAAGAATGAAGTCTCTAGCTCTTATAGTTGCTGAGATTGTCGCGTTGACACATACGGACGGACGGAAGGTTAAATCGACTTTTCTCGTCACCCTGATCAAGAATATATATTGTTGGGGTCTGCCACGCCTCCTTCTGCCTGTTACATTTAACAAACCATTATACCCGGATTTCCCATTATCAATGGGGTTAGGGTATAAAAAAAAGGGCCGAAATTAAAAAATAAAAATTTATAGTGCAAATAAATCCGTATCCCCAAAAAAAAAGAGCGGACAAAAAGTCCATATATGACAACATTAAAAAAAGAGCTCAAATTTAAAAAAAGAAAATGTTTAATGCAAATAAATCCGTATCCCCCAAAAATTGAGCGGACAAAAAGTCCATATAGGACAACATTAAAAAAAAAGTTCTCAAAAAATATTTTTTTTTGTTGTGTTAATAAATCCGCATCCAAAAATAAACAAGTAAGAAGGCTCTAGTCAAGACTGCTCGACTATAAGATACCCTGAGCCCTGCAAAAAAAAAAAGAAATAATTTTCTTCTTCTTTACGCACGTATAAGCGAGCGCTCTGCTAACCGCGCAGTTGCCCTGGCTTGAGGGTGGGTTGGACTGAACTTTGAACGATAATAAGTCAATTTCTAGATGGATTATCTTAATGAAATTTTCAAAATATACTAAAAGGATTCAAATTTGTCCATTTGCCAAATTACAAGTCTTTAATATTTGAAGTACGTTTTTTACAAATTGAAGGCGAGGGGGGGCATCCAAAATCTGAAAATTACAAAATCTGCGTATCCATAATATTTATCTAAATATATAAAGTTCATACGGACGGACGGACGGACAGACGCACAGGGCTATATCAACTTATTTTTTTGTGCTGATCAAGAATATATACTTTATGGGGTCTGCGATGTCTCCTTCTGCCTGTTACATACATTTTCACAAAACCATTATACCCTGAATTTTATTTATTTATTATTTATTATTATTATTTATTATTATTATTTTATTTTTATTTTATTTTTTATTTTATTTTAAAGGACATTGACAAAACGTGAGTCAAACTTAAATTAAAATTATAATTTAACACACTAACAAAACATACAAAACATTATTACAATTGTATCACAAACCCGATGGGGCTATTTTATTTGCCAGTCCGGCCAGCTATGCCCCAATTCACAGCCAAATATGGTCAGTGATACTATTGAAACTATAAAAAGAAAGTGTTAAATAAAACTAACATAAGATTAAAAGAGATTAAATATAATTAATAGTATAACAATTCTTAAGATAAAAAATTAGTAAAGAAAAGGAAAGAATTAGCAATATTTCAAGATAGTTAAAAGAAACAAGGAAGATCGCTGCAGTTAGGCGCAACTAACTGCAAAATACTCTGTTCTTATAGGTGCATTTTATTTATTTAATAAACATTTAATAACCGAAATATTTCGGCAAATAGCAAACGTACATTGCAAGTAACAAACAGCTGTGCGCGCTTTCTGCTTTCTGCCATCTTAGCAATTACTACTAAGCTATTTATAAGCATGAAATATGCAGTTGGCCACAGCAAATTTCTTTGCCGATTTGCCACGCCCCCAGGGGGTGTAGACATCAATTTTTGAAAAGTTCTTAGAAAGAGCCGAGGGTAACATAACTGCAAAATTTGGCTGCTTACACTCTAAAAATGCGAAAATTACAGGGTATTTTTCGATATGCCATGCCCCCAAGAAGGCTGAAAATTTATTTTTGGGTCATCGATAGAGGAGGCCAATAGTAACTGAACCATCCAATTTTGAAGCTTCTAGCTCTAGGAGACATAAACTTTTGCTGTTTCCCACGCCCCCTGTGGGCGTAGATATATCTACCATATCTTACTGATCTTGGGTAGTCAACCCGAGTATACATGCCAAATTTCAAGTCTCTAGTGTCAATAGTTTATAAAATATAGCACAATTTAAAAAATCACTATATATTCAGGTTCGATTTGCCACGCCCCCAATGGGCGTAGACATTTAACTTTTTGATCGATCTTCATTGAATCATTACCTTAGCTCACATACGAAAGTTCAGCCTTCTAGCTTTAAAGCTGTAGAAGTTACGTTTTTCCCGATTTGAAACGCCCGCAATGGGCGTAGATATATCCGCCATAGCTTTTTGAACTTGGGTTGTCACCGCGAGTATACATTCCAAATTGCAACTATCTAGCTCATCAACTAGTACGATTGCTGGCATACGGGCGCATGCATATTCCGATTTGACACGCCCCTAGTGGGCGGATCGAGAAAATTTGTACACTTTATAATTCGGGAGTATACTCATGTATACATTCACACCAACAAACGTATTTAGAGTGAAGTGGGGAAAGCGCCAAAAATAGAAAACACAAAAGCAAAATGCCAATAATGCAAAGAATAAAAACAACGCTGCACCAAACTGAAAATCAAAAGAAATTTCTTAAAGACAGCACATCACGGATCAAACCTTGCACAGGAATATAAATATATTTGCAATAGTCACCAACCGCGATTATGTGAAACTTTAATAAAATTAATTAAATACGAAAACCAAGCAAATTTGCAGATCACAAAAATAAACCCGTCTGATAACTCTCACTGAGAACTCTCAGGGTATAAAAAAAAAGGAGAGGACAAAAAATAAAAAGTCCATAGAGGACAACATTAAAAAACCAAGTGCTCAAATATGAACAAGTAAGAAGGCTCTGGTCGAGACGGCTCGACTACGAGATACCCTGAACCCTGCAAAAAAATTAATATTCTTCTTCTTTACGCACGTATAAGCGCGGGCTCTGCTAACCGCGCAGTTGCTGCCGACGGTTGGGGGTGGGATGGGCTGTACTTTGAACGCTTATAACTCCATTTCTAGATGGACTATCTTCATGAAACTTTTAGAATATATTAATAGTATTCAAATTTACCCAAAATTACAAGTCTCTAGTATTTAAAATACGTTTTTTTCAAATTGGGGGCGAGGGGGGCGTGGCATCGAAAATCTGAAAATTACAAAATCTGCGTATCCATAATATCTATCTAAATATACAAATTTGAAGTCTCTAGCTAAAACGGTGTAGAAGTTATGCTCGAAAAACTTAAAAAACGTAAACGAATTTTCGATTTTTTATCGATAATTAAGGAATGGGATGAGTTATCGAAAAAACAAAATAAACTTGTACTGCGTAACTAAGATACGAGTATTCATGTAAAATTTCAGCTCTCTAGCTTTCGTAGTTTCGGTAATCTCGTAGTTTCACGTAGTTTCGGTAATCTCGACGTTCATACGGACGGACGGACGGACGGACGGACAGACGGACAGGGCTATATCAACTTATTTTTTTGTGCTGATCAAGAATATATATACTTTATGGGGTCTGCGACGTCTCCTTCTGCCTGTTACATACATTTTCACAAAAACATTATACCCTGAATTCCCATTTTCAATGGGTTCAGGGTATAAAAAAACAACAACAGTAACAAATAACGACGCAGAATCCATCGGAAAGACAACGGGATCTAATCAAGTCACACAGAGCCCTCCTTCAGAGAAGACTGAAACAACAGGAGGACATCTCCTGAATAAAGTTCAACTCTTAGACTTTATCAACTTCGTCTGAGAGTTGAGATTTATTTTTAATTATGTGTATTGACTCATTGATTGTATGAATAAAATTGTTAATACTTTTGCATGAGTCAATATCTAAATTTGGAAGTTCTATTATTCGGTTAATTGTTTGCAAGTCAAATAAAAAAGACAAAGGACATACAATTGCTGACTGACGTAATGGACTATTTAGATCAGAGGTATTACTCAATGTTTGCTTCAAATAAACACGAAAGGAAGGTTTTTAAAAACACTAATTACATATAATATTGTCCGATATGCAAAGCAGTAGGTCACAGTGTCACGAAATGCACAAAATTTAAAGCAATGAATCCAAGTGAAAGGCTAGACATTGCTAAGAAGACACCCTTATGTCTTAAGTATTTAAAACACACAAACACTGATCGGTGTAAAAGCCACAGATTATGTTGGCTTTTGCAACAAGTATTCTCACACAATGCAACATGTTAATATAAATAAAGACAGAGTTAATACAGTGATGACAAATGAAAAGGCTTTATTAGCCACGGCAATAATCGAAGTAAAAACAAGTAAGAAGGCTCTAGTCGAGACGGCTCGACTACGAGATACCCTGAACCCTGCAAAAATATTAATATTCTTCTTCTTTACGCACGTATAGCGCGCGCTCTGCTAACCGCGCAGTTGCTGCCAACGGTTGGGGGTGGGATGGACTGTACTTTGAACGCTTATAACTCCGTTTCTAGATGGACTATCTTCATGAAACTTTCAGAATATATTAATAGCATTCAAATCTGTCCATTTGCAAAATTACAAGTCTCTAGTAATTAAAATACGTTTTTTTCAAATTGGGGGCGAAGGGGGCGTGGCATCCAAAATCTGAAAATTACAAAATCTGCGTATCCATAATATCTATCTAAATATACAATTTGAAGTCTCTAGCTAAAACGGTATGCTCGAAAAACCTAAAAAACGTAAACGAATTTTCGATTTTTTATCGATAATTAAGGAATGGGATGAGTTATCGAAAAAACAAAATAAACTTGTACTGCGTAACTAAGATTTTTTATCGATAATTAAGGAATGGGATGAGTTATCGAAAAAACAAAATAAACTTGTACTGCGTAACTAAGATACGAGTGTTCGTGTAAAATTTCAGCTCTCTAGCTTTTGTAGTTTCCGAAATCTCGACGGACGGACGGACGGACGGACGGACGGACGGACGGACAGACGGACAGGGCTATATCAACTTATTTTTTTGTGCTGATCAAGAATATATATACTTTATGGGGTCTGCGACGTCTCCTTCTGCCTGTTACATACATTTTCACAAAAACATTATACCCTGAATTCCCATTTTCAATGGGTTCAGGGTATAACAAGCAAGGAGAACTATGTTAATTTAAGAGTCTCAAAAAACTATTATATCTGAGGAGGCTGCACAATTCTTAAATTTACCCCGAATCAGAAATGAGACAGAAATAAGTGGAATATCAGCAGAAAACACTTGTTGGTCTAAATACAAAGTAAAACTAAATATAAAGACAACAGAATCAGAAAAAGAGCAACTTAAGGTTGATGCTATCATATTATCAAAATTATTGAAGCCCCTCCCAGTGAACAAAGTAAATGTAGATACAGCTAAATGCAGTTACAGCTAAATGCAGTTACAGTTTAGCTGATCCACAATTCTATAAACCAAGTCGAGTAGATATGATAATAGGCGCAGATAAATACGTACACGTACTAAAAAATGGGATAGTAAAAATAGATGGATTATATCAGGTTGTACAAAATCTAAAGGTAAATCAACAATAGTAGCAACAAGTATAGCAATAGAAGATCTAAATCGGTTCTGGGAATTAGAAACCCAGGAAGATGAAAATGACGATGAAGCTGAATTTTGTGAAAATAATTTTTTGAGCACAACAAGGAAAGATGAAATGGGACGATATATTGTAATAATTCCATTCAAAAAAGAAAATGAATGAGGAGAATCTAAGCCACAAGCAATAGCTCGGTTTCTTAGCTTAGAAAGAAAACTACAATATAATGAAAAACTAAAAAAGGACTAGACGAAGTTCATGAATGAATATCGAAATTTAGGACATATGATTTCCACAAATAAAGAAGGAAAATATTAATTGCTACATCAGACAGTGTTAAGGGATAGTAGTCTATCAACGAAACTAAGAGTAGTCTTTGACGCATCTGCGAAAATAACAAATATGAAATAGCCAAGAATTGTAATAACGCAATAATCAACGAAATAATTAAAACAGATTTTTATGTGGACGATTTGATGACAAGTGCAGAATCCATACGAAACTGTAAAGAAATAGTAGAACAGAATTCCAGCGAACTAACAAAAGCAGGTTTAAATCTATGAAAGTAGATTTGAAACCAGTCAGAAATAATTGAAAAATAGACAAAAGTGAGGAAAATTAAGTGTTAAGCATTGAAAAAAATGAGTCGATAAAAACTTTACGGCTTCAGTGGGAACCCATCAAAGATGAATTTAAATTTAATTTCACTAGCAACAATATAAAAAACAATAAGAAGGCTCTAGTCGAGACGGCTCGACTACGAGATACCCTGAACCCTGCAAAGAAAAGTGAATATTCTTCTTCTTAACGCACGTATAAGCGAGCGCTCTGCTAACCGCGCAGTTGCTGCTGACGTTTGGGGGTGGGATGGACTGTACTTTGAACGCTTATAACTCCGTTTCTAGATGGACTATCTTCATGAAACTTTCAGAATATATTAATTGCATTCAAATTTGTCCATTTGCCAAATTACAAGTCTCTAGTAGTTGAAATGCGTTTTTTTCAAATTGGGGGCGAAGGGGGCGTGGCATACAAAATCTGAAAATAAAAAAATGTGCGTATCCATAATATCTATCTAAATACAGAAGTTTGAAGTCTCTAGCTAAAACGGTGTAGAAGTTATGCTCAAAAAACCTAAAAAACGTAAACGAATTTTCGACTTTTTATCGATAATTAAGGAATGGGATGAGTTATCGGAAAAACAAAATAAACTTGTACTGCGTAACTAAGATACGAGTATTCATGTAAAATTTCAGCTCTCTAGCTTTTGTAGTTTCCGAAATCTCGACGTTCATACGGACGGACGGACGGACGGACAGACGGACAGGGCTATATCAACTTATTTTTTTGTGCTGATCAAGAATATATATACTTTATGGGGTCAGCGACGTCTCCTTCTGCCTGTTACATACATTTTCACAAAAACATTATACCCTGAATTCCCATTTTCAATGGGTTCAGGGTATAATAATAACTAAAAGAACGGTCTTATCGACACTAGCAAAAATATATGATCCCTTAGGGTGGGTATCGCCAGTAACCATAATAGGCAAAGTGTTCATGCAAATACTATGGCTAACTGATCAAATAAAGGATGAAAATTGCCATCCAGCAAGATGGCCACTATGAATAATAAAATAAGTTCACAAAGGGCAAGATAATAAAGTTAGAGTCGTAAAAATTAAATCACAAGAATGGTCAGTTACACAGTAAGATGCGCACAGCTGATTGATTTTCTATGCCTACATACAAAGACTGCATGCTATAATATAATATATAATATAATATTCTAAGAATTGCTATTGAATTGTGTGATGTGTAGCATCAGCATCGTTTAGCTAACGATTACATGTAATTATCACAGGGACCTGGGTTCGAATCCCGATGGGAACTTTTTGTTTTTAAAATCGAAAACTTATTTAATTTTTTTTTTAGCAACTACTACTAAGCCCTTTATAAGCATAAATTATTCTGTTGGCCACAACAAACTTCTTTGCTGATTTGCCACGCCCCAAGTGGGCGTAAACGCA
Organism: Drosophila stalkeri; assembly: GCA_035047405.1. Lineage (NCBI taxonomy): Eukaryota > Metazoa > Arthropoda > Insecta > Diptera > Drosophilidae > Drosophila > Drosophila stalkeri. The sequence goes on from JAWNPR010000123.1 coordinate 332,174, forward strand.
TAATTTCTTAGAAAGAGCCGAGGGTAACATAACTGCAAAATTTGGTTACTTACACTATAAAAATGCGAAAATTACAGGGTGTTTTTCGATATGCCGCGCCCCCAAAGAGGAGGCCATTAGTAGCTGAAGCTTCTAGCTCTAAAAATGTAGGAGATATGAGCTTTTGCGGTTTGCCACGCCCCCTGTGGGCGTAGATATATCTACCATAGCTTATGATCTTGGGTAATCAATCCGAGTATACATGCCAAATTTCAAGTCTCCAGTGTCAATAGTGTTCAAAATATAACACAAATTGAAAAATCACCATATATTCAGGTCCGATTTGCCACGCCCCCAATGGGCGTAGACATATCACTTTTTGATCGATCTTCATAGAATTATTACCTTAGCTCAGCCTTCTAGCTCTAAAGCTGTAGAAGTTACGTTTTTTCCGATTTGCCACGCCCGCAATGGGCGTAGATATATCCGCCATAGCTTTTTGAACTTGGGTTGTCACCGCGAGTATACATTCCAAATTGCAACTATCTAGCTCACTAACTAACAAGTACGATTACTGGCATACGGGCGCATGCATATTCCGATTTGCCGCGCTCCTAGAGGGCGGATCGGGAAAATTTGTTCACTTTATAATTCGGGAGCATACATGAGTATATGGTTAAAATTAGTCTCTAGCTCTAATAGCGCCGAAAAATATTGCGTTCATACGGACAGACGGACGGACAGCAAGACGGACAAAACAAACCACAAGAGGGTGGACAGGATCAATACTGAGCGTATTGAAGGCTATGCTAATGTTAGCATTACTTTGTCAAATGTCGAGTGCAAAAGTAATTAAAAACGACAAGATAACGATTTCGAAATTAGGAAATAATTCGGCAATTTACTTAGTACTTAGACCCAATGGTTGAATTAGAAATAGTAACTTCATCTTGGGATCTAGTTATCTTCTACAATCTAGAGTCATATGTCGAAATGCTAATGAAAGGAAGTGAATTCGAAAGGAAAATGAGAGTAATATGTATAAAATTATATGGTTGCGAAGACCAATGTAACATTATCCTCAACAATACAAAAAGACGAATAGCAGAGTTAAATGAAAATAACGAACTATTCATACTAAAAAACAAGTAAGAAGGCTCTAGTCGAGACGGCTCGACTACGAGATACCCTGAACCCTGCAAGAAAATTAATATTCCTCTTCTTTACGCATGTAAAAGCGCGCGCTCTGCTAACCGCGCAGTTGCTGCCGGCGGTTGGGGGTGGGATGGGCTGTACTTTGAACGCTTATAACTCCATTTCTAGATGGATTATCTTCATGAAACTTTCAAAATACATTAATTGCATTCAAATTTGTCCATTTGCCAAATTACAAGTCTCTAGTAGTTGAAATAAGTTTTTTTTAATTGGGAGCGAAGGGGGCGTGGCATTTAAAATCTGAACAAAATCTGCGTATCCATAATATCTATCTAAATATATAAATTTGAAGTCTCTAGCTAAAACGGTGTAGAAGTTATGCTCGAAAAACTTAAAAAAACGTAAACGAATTTTTATCGATAATTAAGGAATGGGATGAGTTATCGAAAAAACAAAATAAACTTGTACTGCGCAACTAAGATACGAGTGTTCGTGTAAAATTTCAGCTCTCTAGCTTTTGTAGTTTCCGAAATCTCGACGTTCATACGGACGGACGGACGGACGGACGGACGGACGGACGGACAGACGGACAGGGCTATATCAACTTATTTTTTTGTGCTGATCAAGAATATATATACTTTATGGGGTCTGCGACGTCTCCTTCTGCCTGTTACATACATTTTCACAAAAACATTATTCCCTGAATTCCCATTTTCAATGGGTTCAGGGTATAATAACGCAAGACCTAAACGCGCACCTTTCGAGTTCATGGGCTCATTATATCACTTATTATTTGGAATAATGGATGCTGACGATAGAGAACAAATGGAAGAAAACATGGCCAATTATTAGAGAACCAACATAACATAAACAAATTGAGTGAGAAACAAACATCAATAATAGATTCCACAGCAAGTATATTCAAAAGATCCGATGAAGTCATTAACATGTACTTTAACGATATGAATATACGTATAGAAAACATGAAATACTAAAAGAATCGTATTATGTGTACAAACAATAAATTAATTTCTTCATGATAACTAATCAACTAAATTCGTTGATCGAAGAATGTGACAAGGTTCAATCAGGAATAAAAAATATGCTAATTGATATTATTCATAGTAGATTAAGCCTAGCTATTTTGGAACCTAACGAATTTGGGAAAGAAATAACCAAAATAAAAGAATGCTTGTCCGAGAAATTAGAAATTAGTCCTACCAGGACAGGTACAGAGTTAAAGGATATCTATCAGTTACTTACAACAAAGGTTACTTTTATAGACAATAAGATAAAAGTCAGTGCGAAGATTCCGCTTTTTAGCAGATATCCATCTCACCTATATAAAGTTGTTCCGATACCAGTCCTCAATAACGACCAAATGATAATAGTATATCAAAGAACAGAATACTTAGTGTACAACTTCCAAATCGATTCGTATCACCTAATAGATGAAGCTACACTCAATAAATGCAAAAAATGGCAACAAAATAAACGCATCTGTGAAGGTAACTAGCCTTGGGATAATGCAAATGATAACAGTTGCGAAATTTCACCACTCAAACCAAACAGACTATCAAACTGTGTTTATAAAACGGTAGTCCTTTCAAACACATATTGGGTCGAACTGGAAGGTAACAACAGGTAGATATTTAAAGTCCCCATAAATGAAAGGCTAAGCGTACGATGTAAGGAAACTCACCAAGAACTTATATATGCGGAAGACGCAAGCTCAGCGTTCTGTCGGCGCGGCCGCCGGCAGCAATGGCTTGGAGTCGCCGTTTAAATTTATTAATGTTTAGTTTTAAATCTCCAAGAACCATAGTGAAAACCAACAAATAAAACGGAAAATTAGTGTCAACGCAAATATCATCTATAAGCCAAGCAAAGAAAACCTTGTGGCAGACGCACTGTCTCACCAGAATATTAACGTACTGGACGATCAGAATCTGATGTCGCTACGATCCATAGCGAGGAGTCTCTAACTTACACAATTGAGACCACAGACAAATCAGTCAACTGCTTCCGAAACCAGATCATACTGGAAGAAAGCTCTGTTCCACAACACAAGACATACATCTTGTTTAGAACAAAAACCCGACATGTCATACAGTTTTCCGATCGCAACACATTAATGCAGAGAAGTCGTAAACGCCGGAGTCACTAACTCAATTTATTGTGAACTTCCTATTCTAGCCTTCATCCAATATAATTTGGTAAAACAATTCCCCTCAACAGCGTTTCAACATTCAAAAAGTTTTGTTACAGACATCTCAGACATTACAGAACAAAGGGAAATAGCTATAGCGGAGCATAATCGCGCTCATCGCGTAGCTCAAGAGAACGCCCAACAAATTCTTAGAGACTATTTTTTTCCAAAAATTGGACGCTTAACAACTGAAATATCCGTAAATTGTCGAGTATGCGCTATGAGAAAACATAACCGACACCCAACCAGACAAGAAATAGGGAAAACTCCTATACCCTGATACGCTGGAGAAATGTTACTCTACAGATGGGAAATATTTTTATACCCTGAACCTATTGAAAATGGGAATTCAGGGTGTAATGTTTTTGTGAAAATGTATGCAACAGGCAGAAGGAGACATTTTTCGAGCATAACTTCTACACCGTTTTAGCTAGAGACTTCAAATTTGTATATTTAGATAGATATTATGGATACGCAGATTTTGTAATTTTCAGATTTTGGATGCCACGCCCCCTTCGCCCCCAATTTGAAAAAAAAACGTATTTTAAATACTAGAGACTTGTAATTTGGCAAATGGATAAATTTGAATGCTATTAATATATTCTGAAAGTTTAATGAAGATAGTTTATCTAGAAATGGAGTTATAAGCGTTCAAAGTACAGCCCATCCCACCCCCAAACGTCGGCAGCAACTGCGCGGTTAGCAGAGCGCGCGCTTATACGTGCGTAAAGAAGAAGAATATTCATTATTTTTGCAGGGTTCAGGGTATCTATTACTCGAGCCGTCTCGACTAGAGCCTTCTTACTTGTTTAACTTGCATCGATAATTTTTTTAAATTTGCAATTGTCTCACGCGTAATTGTTGATGTAAAAGATCCACTCCTCCAACTTTTAAATTTTTTTCCAAAGACTAAAACAATTTACTGAGATAATGAAAAGTGTCTAAACTCAGAGACCATCAGAGCAATGTTGTCAAATAACTTTGACATTCTCATCGAAAACGTACCACCCTCACACAGCGTATCTAACGGGCAGGTCGAGCGTTTCCACGGCACTCTAGGAGATATAAGTCGTTGTCTAAAATATGGAAACCACATTGAAGACACTATTGACACTACTCTCCTTGCAACAATAAAATACAATAGATCGGTTCATTCAGTGACAAGAAAAAAACCGATTGAAATTATTCACAATATCCCAATAGACGGTGCAGTGCAAATAAAAAACCATATCACGTCAGCACAGGAAAAATCCTTAGAACATCAAAACAAGAACAGGGTACAAAAAACATACGACGTAGCTGAGAAAGTATGGGTAAAGTCCAATAGGAGACTGGGAAATAAACTTTCGCCCTTATTCACTGCAGCAATGGTCGAAGGAGACGTTGGGACAACGGTCCTCATAAAGGGGAAGGCGGTCCATAAGGATAACCTCAAGTAAGACATTTTTTTTATTAGTTTTTAAACAAAATATCTTTTTAACATTTAAGAAAAAATATAATTTCATCGTTTTTACTTTAGGATAAAATACATTTTATTTTTAACAGTGGCAAGTCTAACCGTAACGAAAGCGACTTCCACACTTAACGATTATACGCACGCGGACTACATACCGATAATAGACGGGGACGTGACGATTTGGGACGAATACGGTTACATTGGACACACGACTAACTTGACGGTGTACGAGACCTACATGGACGAGACATGGAAACTAATGGACAAGCTACCCAAAGACCATATGAAAAAAGTACTCAGGACCGACTTACGACATGTAGCCACACTTATTAGTACCCTTAACGTTCACAATAGACAAGCTAGAAGCATAAACTTGATAGGTAGTGCCCTTAAGGCAATAGCAGGAACCCCAGATTTTGACGACTGGGATTAGGTAAAATTTAAACAAGGACAACTAATAGATTCCGAAACAAAACAAATCGAGATCAATAACAAAATCCAAGTAAGACTCAATGAAATTTCAACGAAATTAAGGAACCAGGTGCCGAAGTTGAAAATTTTTATACGACTCTCTTGGCAAAAAATAGAATAATAATTGCAAACCTAGAAGATTTTATCCTTTCAATTTCACTCGCAAAAATTAACTTAAACAGTTCACTCATACTCGACGGAGTAAACACACTAGTCCGGGAACACCTGAGCCTATCTTTCCTACATGTCCTGAGCCTGAGTAATCTGCACCACTTCGGTAATCTCAATTCCGGATTGTCATCAAGGTCATTGGGTTGCGTCATCATCCTTCCTTCTTTAGTCCTTCTGGCCATCGGCTACAAAATATGTCGATGCAAGTCGATCAGCGGAAAACCCGAGGACGGGTTTAAATCTACCCGGGGAGGAGTTAACACGTGCGAACCAAATAGTGCTGACTACGGGTCAGCAAGTTCTACACCGGATACCGTTGCGACAAAGTTGCAGGCGAAATTGGACACCAGCACGCAGAGCCGGGCTGATCGTCCACGGAAGACGCAAGCTCAGCGTTCTGTCGGCGCTGCCGCCGGCAGCAATGGCTTGAAGTCGCCGTTTGAATTTTTTAATGTTTAGTTTTTAATCTTCTCCTGAAATGCCCACACGAGCTTGCTAAATAAAAAGATCTAAATATAACAGTTTTGTTATAATTTATACACAATAAAAAAATGTAACGTAAAGAGACGATTAAAAGCTATAACCTTTCCTGGTCCTATATAATATAGAATCTGATTTTAAAAACATCAGATATCCTGCGTGTTATCAAAACCACAAAATTTAGGCTCCCGGGCAGAATATACAAAACATAAACATGACAAATAAAAACATATGTATACGAATAAACATTACGCATTAACCTGCGAGTTACCGAACAAAATATAAAAATTGCTTAGCCACAGATTTTAGGCTCCTGCCAAGCATGAACATGTCACATAAGTATAAATATTAAAAATTGGCAATAGTCGATAGCCTGTGCGCTATGTGACACCAAGTAATAAACATATCACTTAGTTGCAGCGACAAACGCAGCGAGTAATAAAGATGTAACGTGAGCCTTGATGATCGAAAGGGGTAGTTGACAAAACATCTGTGCACTTGTCTGCATGGAGTAAATTTTACCCTTCCAGTGCCTGGAAGTATTTATGAGGTATAAGTTAACACGCGCGAACCAAATAGTGCTGACTATGGGTCAGCAAGTTCTGCACCGGATGCCGTTACGACAAAGTTGCAGGCGAAATTGGACACCAGCACGCAGAGCCGGGCTGATCGTCCACGAAAGACGCAAGCTCAGCGTTCTGTCGGCGCGGCCGCCGGCAGCAATGGCTTGGAGTCGCCGTTTAAATTTATTTAAGTTTAGTTTTTAATCTTCTCCTGAAATGCTCACACGAGCCAGCTAAATAAAAAGATCTAAATACAACAAACCATCTTGTTATAATTTATATAAGCACTAGGATTTTAAGAAATAAACAGTTAAAATTTTGAATTCAAAAAGATCAGAGTTGAATTTTTGAATTCGGCAAATGTGGACTTGTTTTCTTTTAACTCTCTAACAACACACTTGTAGTTATGGAATTAATTTTACCCTTTCAGTGACTGGAAGTAGTTTTACGGTATATATGCACTAGGATTTTACCTTGTGCAAAAAATAAATATGGTGCTGTTCTTCTTTATGCATGTATAAACACGCGCTATGTTAGCTGTGTAGTTGATTCCGTGGCTTGGACCATATTATGGATGCTTATAAATCTATTTCAAGATGGACGATCTTGATCAAACTTTCGGAACGTAGCTCTAAAATATGTGTCTATTTGTTAAATTACAGGTCCCTAGTATTAGAATTGTGTGTGTGCGTTTTTTTTTCCAAGTTGCATTTCCAAATCCTTAATATAAGTTAAGCGCTCCTACACTACTACAGTATGAACTGAACAGAATCAGCTCCTAGGTTGTGATCTCCTACGCATTCTTAACTTGTATGTACATCTAAATGTGTAATTTGAAGTACCTAGCTCAATCGGTGCACAATCTACGTTATGGGCTCTATTACGACTTCTGAATGTTACATACATTTAATAAAACTATTGCACCCAGATTTCCCATATTCAATGGGTATAATAATCAAATGGTGACAGAATCAGAATAATTTGTTTTATGTGGCGTGTACTTCTGTATGAAGTTTACTACCGCAGTATTCGAGTGTGCCATAAACGACACATAATACACGAGTCGGTACAAAGCGCTTGCCCTCGCCCATAAAGAGAAGGTGGCTCTCTATGTGCCAACTCAACTTTGTTTGCCGGACAAAGTTAACCTCTTGGTAAGAGGTGAGGTTAAGCGTAAACCCTCTGTTACTTAACGGATTCATCTTCCGGTTGTGATCCAAAATAATTGCCAGAAACTTGGATCGCAACGTGTCGTGACTCAAACTCCACATTGAGTCATAACACACCACAACCAGCAAATGGTGGCAAAAACAATTCTGGCTTTCCCCGAACTTCTTAAATATCATAAACAAATCACCAAAATCGCTATTCCCACCATAGTGATTGAACCCGCTACACAAGTCTAGTAGAGTAATGGAGGAGAATTTTCGAGATGAGCCTAACCAGGCTGAAGATATATATTCATTGATAACATATGTAAAATGTAATGTACCTTGCGATTAACTCGGTCTATTTGACGGTTTTGATTTTCCAGCTCGGAGCCCATATCCAACGCCATATTTCGGAGATTACCTATCATAGTATTAACCTGACCCATATTTTCTTCCATTTCATCTTCTCTTGCATCGTTTGTTATTCTGAAAAATAAAATAAAAATATATATAATTAAGTATTTACTCGTGAACTTTTAATAACAACATTTTTTTTTATTTCTGTAAAGAAGCTTTACTGGACGGGGTACAAATCTCGGTCTCGCCAAGAAAATTTGTAGTAATCGGGACTACGGAATGAGAGGTGTCTCTAGGCGCAGGATTTCCCGTACAGAAATGTTGTAACAAAAAGAAGAATGTACAGTAGAAGGTGGCCGGGCCACGCCGCGGCCAGAATATGGGTGAATACAGGGCCCTGCCGAGATCCAACACAAGCGTATAACGCTCATCGTCGAATTCTAGGTCTGACTAAATACCGGGTGCTGCTCAGATTCAACGCCTGCGTCGAATTCTAGGTCCGAATAAATACCGAATGCTGCTCAGATCCAACGCCTGGGTATAACGCTCATCGTCGAATTCTAGGTCCGACTGAATACCGGGTGCAGCCCACATCCAACACCTGCGTATAAAGCTCGGTGTGGAATTCTAGGTCCGAATAAATACCGGGTGCTGCCCAGATCCAACGCAGATCGAATATAGATATCACCGCGTATTAATGTTGGGCCGTGATACTGGAAGCCCCTTTAAAAGAAAATTAATTTTTTTTATTAACTTTTGTATATTTTTCACTGCCACTTGGCACTTTTATTCACTGTTTGTATATTTTGTCACTGCCACTTGGCACTTTTATTCACTGTTTGTATATTTTGTCACTGCCACTTGGCACCTTTATTCACTGTTTGTACCTACTTGTCCTACTCGCACCCCCTATGTACTCTAACATGTTTTCACTCTTCTCGCCGGCAGTCTTATCACGTCCACGTGATAGCAGAATTTTTCCTCCGAGGTCTATTTTTGGCACAGACTTGCTTTCGATGCCGAAGATGTTGACGCTGCGTAACTGTCCTCCATGACTCTCACTGCGTGGGCGGCTGCGCGCCGACGCCACGCTCTCACAGCTTTTTTCTGATGTCCGTCTGGCAGCACGTGGCTGTACGCGCTTAGCTGCAGACATGGGCTGTTACGCGCCGACGCCGCGCTCTCCCGCTCTGCGCTGCGCAGCCGCTATGCTATGCGTGCCGGTGCTATGCTGCGTGGGAACATTTCGCTTTGAGCGTGGCTATGCGCTCTTAGTTCGGTGTAGTTTCTTTGCGCTGTTAGTTCGGTTCCGTTGCTACGCACTTAGTTCGGTGCCGTTGCTATGCGCTCTTAGCTCCGCGCTGTTACCTTTTGCTATTATTCTTCCTGCCGTTATTCGTTGGTCGCCGTCGCTCGATACCGGGCCGCTACCCTCCAGTTAAGCTATGAGGTGTTTCGGTTCCTTAGTTTTTCTCTTTTTTATTTACTGACAGCTATTTTTAACTAATAACTAAAAACTACTAAGTAGAAAACTTATCCCCACAAAATTGTGAGTCTTCACAATTTTATATTTCACTTATAAATATTTGAGTACAAATGTTGGTTGAAATGGAAACATCGAATCTGATGATATCGACGTTGGAACTTATACTGAATATACAATGGTTCTTACAGTATTATTTATACGCATTGAATTTGCTCCTATTGGAAAGTCTACAGTTTGCAAATCAGGACTCGAACGGCACGCATGTTTTAGCTATGAAAGACGAAATTTTAAAAGCTTCCAGAAGTCTTAAATCTAATTATGCTTCAGGGCCGAATGGGTTTCTTAACCGTTAGCCCTCGCCTTGCATCCAAGAACTTCAGACGAAATTTTCTGCAATCTGGAATATCCAGAACCTTATATTACTCCCCAAATCTGGCAAAACATTGGAGGATTTATATTCCTATAAACCAATCTGTCTATTGGAGACCATTGGAAAAAAAGCAGCAACAACGCCTAATTTGATCACGTTCTTCAACACATTTACACACGAGTATATACAATACAATACGATCAGGTTAAAAATCATTGAGCGATGACATAAATATCAGCTCGAAAAAAGGTCGTTCGACGCACACGCTTATCACGGAACTCAAACCATGGACTAATTGCAAACATAGCGAGATAACAAAAAATACAAGTAAGAAAGCTGTAGTCGGGACTGCTCAACTAGGAGGTCCACTGAACCCCTCTTCAAACGAATAATATTCCAAGAATTATTCGATTCGTTTTTGCACGCCTAAAAAATTATACATGCATACACACACGCTGATCTACGCTTGTACGCATGCATACATACATATATGTATGTGTGTGAGCATTGTAGGCGTCTTGCTGAATCGCTACCTAGCTTACTCTGCCACGTGGGTAGCGTTGCGAGAACTTCTTTGATTAATAATTCTGTTTCCACATGGACATTCGTAATCACACCTTCAGATTATGATCATAACATTCATATCTATATGCCAAACTAAACTGTATGTTTCTAGTAATTGAAATACATTTTTTACACATTTGGGGGTGTGGGGATGAATGATTATATATATATATATATATATATCTACGTTAACACATCCGGCATAACAAAATCAAGGACTGCAATTCTGCGTGATCAGCAAAGTTGCAATAATGTTTAATGCATCTACGCTACGCTGTCGTCAACATTCCATGTGCCGTTGAAACATGATACACTCATCATAAGCGCTTACTGCGATTATAGGTCAGGGCTACATTGATATAAGAACATTTGTACTTTAGTTTTTAGTTTGGATTTGACCAATAAACGAACAAGTAATAATAATATCGTATTGCTTTAACTTCGTGCAAAGATCACGAGTAAACACAGCGAATAAATTGTTAACTGGCGCCCAACAGTGGTCTGAAACCTACTCACAAAATCTATAAGCAAGAACGCAACATCGTGGGATCGACATCGTTGAACTTGCAGACGGATAGAAAGACAATTAAAATTATAGTCTTAATAAACAACACTGTTTAAGCATGAACATGCTACATAAATATAAATATTAAAAATAGGCAATAGTCGATAGCCTGCGCGCTTTCTGACACCAATTAATAAACATATCATCACTTAGTTGCAGCGAGAAACGCAGCGAGTAATAAAGATGTAACGTGAGCCTCGACAACGGCTTGACGATCGACAAACCATCTGTGCACTTGTGTGCATGGAATAAATTTTACCCTTATAGTGCCTGGAAGTATTTATAAGGTATATAAGCACTAGGATTTTAAGAAATAAACAGTTAAAATTTTGATTTCAAAGAGATCAGAGTTAAAATTTTGAATTCGGCAAATGTGGGGTTGTTTTCTCTCTAACATTTTGGTCCTTCGAGCCGGATCATTTTGGTGCTCTGTTGTTTTCCCCCACCAGTGGTAAGAGGATCTAGCGTCTTCATGCTGTGAGTTTTTATAAAAACCTCAACAGAAGACAACCAAATTTTTGTTATATTGCTCTGAAATCCCCCACAGGTGGTAAGAGACAGAGTATATATACAAAAAAAAATGCTCAAACTTAAAAAAGAAAATTTGTAGTGCAAATAAATTCGTATCCCTAAAAAAGGCGCGGACAAAAAGTCCATATAGGACAACATTAAAAAAAGTCTCAAATTAAAATAAATCCGTATCCACAAAAAAAGGAGCGGACAAAACGTCCATATAGGACAACATTAAAAAAAAAAAGTGCCTTAACAAACATTTTTTTGTAGTACTAATAAATCCATATCAAACAAGTAAGAAGGCTCTAGTCGAGACGGCTCGACTACGAGATACCCTGAACCCTGTAAAAAAATTAATTTTCTTCTTCTTTACGCACGTATAAGCGCGCACTCTGCTAAATGCGCAGTTGCTGCCGACGGTTGGGGGTGGGATGGGCTGTACTTTGAACGCTTATAACTCCATTTCTAGATGGATTATCTTCATGAAACTTTCAGAATATATTAATAGCATTCAAATTTGTCCATTTGCCAAATTACAAGTCTCTAGTAGTTGAAATACGTTTTTTTTTTTTCAAATTGAGGGCGAAGGGGGCGTGGCATCTAAAATCTGAAAATTACAAAATCTGCGTATCCATAATATCTATCTTAATATACATTTTGATGTCTCTGATGTCTCTAGCTAAAACGGTGTAGAAGTTATGCTCGAAAATCCTTAAAAACGTAAACGAATTTTCGATTTTTTATCGATAATTAAGGAATGGGATTAGTTATCGAAAAAACAAAATAAACTTGTACTGCGTAACTAAGATACGAGTAGCTTTTGTAGTTTCCGAAATCTCGACGTTCATACGGACGGACGGACAGACGGACAGGGCTATATCAACTTATTTTTTTGTGCTGATCAAGAATATATATACTTTATGGGGTCTGCGACGTCTCCTTCTGCCTGTTACATACATTTTCACAAAAACATTATACCCTGAATTCCCATTTTCAATGGGTTCAGGGTATAAAAAAAGAACAGTTACAGTTCATGAGGAGACAGAGTTCGAAAGCAAAGTCGAAAAAATAAGGAAATATTTAATAGAAACATAAGGAGGACATAAAAAATTCGGAAAAATACAATTTTATTCTTATGGGATAGAATATCAAAACAAATTCAGGAACTGTAACCCAAATATGGATCAAACAAAACGTTTGAAGAAGGACTAATAGAACTAGAATTTGATATTCAAAATACCATCAGCGCATTAGACGCAAAGAATATTACCCCAGTTCAACCTAATATCCAAGAAAAGGGGGATAATCTCCCTGAACTACCAAAAATGCAAGTCCCAATATTCTTTGGTGATGCCAAAGATTGGAATTTATTCGCTCAGCTATTTAGTGACCTTATCGATAAAAGACAAGACCTAGCATCTTCTATGAAATTCAGCTACTTAATAACCTCATTACGAGGAGAAGTAAAGAGCATGGTTGCTCACTTGTTAACAGGGTCCGCAGATAAATATACCGTAGCTTGGGACTTATTAACCAAGAGATACGAAAATAAAAAAATATTTTTTTCGGAACAATTTAACTGAATAATAGAACTTCCAAATTTAGATATTGACTCATGCAAAAGTATTAACAATTTTATTCATACAATTAATGAGTCAATACACGTAATTAAAAATAAATCTCAACTCTCAGACGAAGTTGATAAAATGTTTGCACATTTAATACTAAGAAAATTTAGTAAAGAGGCACTTCAATTATATGAAAGCCAAATAAAAGAGACAAAGGACATAGTTGCTGACTGACGTAATGGACTTTTTAGATCAGAGGTATTACTTAACGTCCGCTTCAAATAAAGACGAAAATAAGGATGAGGCTGCACAATTGTTAAATTTACCCCGAATCAGAAATGAGACAGAAATAAGTGGAATATCAGCAGAAAACACTTGTTGGTCTAAATACAAAGTAAAACTAAATATAAAGATAACAGAATCAGAAAAAGAGCAACTTAAGGTTGATGCTATCATATTATCAAAATTATTGAAGCCCCTCCTAGTGAACAAAGTAAATGTAGATACAGCTAAATGCAGTTACAGTTTAGCTGATCCACAATTCTATAAACCAAGTCGAGTAGATATGATAATAGGCGCAGATAAATACGCACACGTACTAAAAAATGGGATAGTAAAAATAGATGGATTACTCGGCAGAATACAAAATTTGGATGGATTATATCAGGTTGTACAAAATCTAAAGGTAAATCAACAATAGTAGCAACAAGTATAGCAATAGAAGATCTAAATCGGTTCTGGGAATTAGAAACCCAGGAAGATGAAAATGACGATGAAGCTGAATTTTGTGAAAATAATTTTTTGAGCACAACAAGGAAAGATGAAATGGGACGATATATTGTAATAATTCCATTCAAAAAAGAAAATGAATGAGGAGAATCTAAGCCACAAGCAATAGCTCGGTTTCTTAGCTTAGAAAGAAAACTACAATATAATGAAAAACTAAAAAAGGACTACACGAAGTTCATGAATGAATATCGAAATTTAGGACATATGATTTCTACAAATAAAGAAGGAAAATATTAATTGCTACATCAGACAGTGTTAAGGGATAGTAGTCTATCAACGAAACTAAGAGTAGTCTTTGACGCATCTTCGAAAAAAACAAATATGAAATAGCCAAGAATTGTAATAACGCAATAATCAAAGAAATAATTAAAACAGATTTTTATGTGGACGATTTGATGACAAGTGCAGAATCCATACGAAACTGTAAAGAAATAGTAGAACAGAATTCCAGCGAACTAACAAAAGCAGGTTTAAATCTAAGAAAGTAGATTTGAAACCAGTCAGAAATAATTGAAAAAATAGACAAAAGTGAGGAAAATTAAGTGTTAAGCATTGAAAAAAATGAGTCGATAAAAACTTTAGGGCTTCAGTGGGAACCCATCAAAGATGAATTTAAATTTAATTTCACTAGCAACAATATAAAAATAATAACTAAAAGAACGGTCTTATCGACACTAGCAAAAATATATGATCCCTTAGGGTGGGTATCGCCAGTAACCATAATAGGCAAACTGTTCATGCAAATACTATGGCTAACTGATCAAATAAAGGATGAAAATTGCCATCCAGCAAGATGGCCACTATGAATAATAAAATAAGTTCACAAAGGGCAAGATAATAAAGTTAGAGTCGTAAAAATTAAATCACAAGAATGGTCAGTTACACAGTTAGATGCGCACATACAAAGACTGCATGCTATAATATAATATATAATATAATATTCTAAGAATTGCTATTGAATTGTGTGATGTGTAGCATCAGCATCGTTTAGCTAACGATTACATGTAATTATCAAAGGGACCTGGGTTCGAATCCCGATGGGAACTTTTTGTTTTTAAAATCGAAAACTTATTTAATTTTTTTTTTTTAGCAACTACTACTAAGCCATTTATAAGCATAAATTATTCTGTTGGCCACAACAAACTTCTTTGCTGATTTGCTACGCCCCAAGTGGGCGTACACGCATAATTTCTTAGAAAGAGCCGAGGGTAACATAACTGCAAAATTTGGTTACTTACACTTTAAAAATGCGAAAATTACAGGGTATTTTTTGATATGCCACGCCCCCGAAGAGGAGGCCATTAGTAGCTGAACCATCCAATTTTGAAGCTTCTAGCTCTAAAAATGTAGATGATATGAGCTTTTGCGGTTTGCCACGCCCCCTGGGGGCGTAGATATATCTACCATAGCTTATTGATCTTAGGTAATCAATCCGAGTATACATGCCA
Organism: Drosophila stalkeri; assembly: GCA_035047405.1. Classification (NCBI taxonomy): domain Eukaryota; kingdom Metazoa; phylum Arthropoda; class Insecta; order Diptera; family Drosophilidae; genus Drosophila; species Drosophila stalkeri. Next base: position 347,469 of record JAWNPR010000123.1, read on the forward strand.
AATTTCAAGTCTCCAGTGTCAATAGTGTTCAAAATATAACACAAATTGAAAAATCACCATATATTCAGGTCCGATTTGCCACGCCCCAATGGGCGTAGACATATAACTTTTTGATCGATCTTCATAGAATTATTACCTTAGCTCAGCCTTCTAGCTCTAAAGCTGTAGAAGTTAAGTTTTTTCGATTTGCCACGCCCCCAATGAGCGTAGATATATTCGCCATAGCTTTTTGAACTTGGGTTGTTACCGCGAGTATACATTCCAAATTGCAACTATCTAGCTCACTAACTAACAAGTACGATTACTGGCATACGGGCGCGTGCATATTCCGATTTGCCGCGCTCCTAGAGGGCGGATCGGGAAAATTTGTACACTTTATAATTCGGGAGCATACATGAGTATATGGTTAAAATTAGTCTCTAGCTCTAATAGCGCCGAAAAATATTGCGTTCATACGGACAGACGGACGGACAGCAATACGGACAAAACAAACCACAAGAGGGTGGACAGGATCAATACTGAGCGTATTGAAGGCTATGCTAATGTTAGCATTACTTTGTCAAATGTCGAGTGCAAAAGTAATTAAAAACGACAAGATAACGATTTCGAAATTAGGAAATAATTCGGCAATTTACTTAGTACTTAGACCCACTGGTTGAATTAGAAATAGTAACTTCATCTTGGGATCTAGTTATCTTCAACAATCTAGAGTCATATGTCGAAATGCTAATGAAAGGAAGTGAATTCGAAAGGAAAATGAGAGTAATATGTACAAAATTATATGGTTTCGAAGACCAATGTAACATTATCCTCAACAATACAAAAAGACGAATAGCAGAGTTAAATGAAAATAACGAACTATTCATACTAAAAAACAAGTAAGAAGGCTCTAGTCGAGACGGCTCGACTACGAGATACCCTGAACCCTGCAAGAAAATTAATATTCTTCTTCTTAACGCACGTAAAAGGGCACGCTCTGCTAACCGCGCAGTTGCTGCCGACGGTTGGGGGTGGGATGGGCTGTACTTTGAACGCTTATAGCTCCATTTCTAGATGGATTATCTTCATGAAACTTTCAAAATATATTAATTGCTATTCAAATTTGTCCATTTGCCAAATTACAAGTCTCTAGTAGTTGAAATAAGTTTTTTTTAATTGGGAGCGAAGGGGGCGTGGCATTTAAAATCTGAACAAAATCTGCGTATCCATAATATCTATCTAAATATATAAATTTGAGTCTCTAGCTAAAACGGGGTAGAACTTATGCTCGAAAAACGTAAAAAATAAAAAAGAATTTTTTATCGATAATTAAGGAATGGGATGAGTTATCGAAAAAATAAAATAAACTTGTACTGCGCAACTAAGATACGAGTGTTCGTGTAAAATTTCAGCTCTCTACTTTTGTAGTTTCCGAAATCTCGACGTTCACACGGACGGACGGTCGGACAGACGGACACTTATTTTTTTGTGCTGATCAAGCATATATATATTTTATGGGGTCTGCGACGTCTCCTTCTGCCTGTTACGTACATAAGAATAATTCTTGAATCCGATTTAGGTCATATGAGATCATTACTAGAGAGAGTTAATATCCACCATAGACAAGCTAGGAGTATAAATATCCTAGGAACAGCCTTAAAGGTAGTAGCAGGGACTCCTGATTTTGACGCCTTTGAGCAACTGAAATTAACTGACTCAGTCAATCAACAGGCACTTATAAACACTAAGGTACAGGAAAAAATTAATAACTTAACAAAATCCGTTAATACGATAATTAGATTTGCCAAAAAGAAACAGATTGACACAGGACACCTCTACCGAATATTACTCACAAGAAATAGAATTATAATATCCGAACTAAAACCACTAATGTTGTTTATTACGCTCGCAAAGATTCAAATTATAAACCCTGCAATCCTTAACTCCAATGACCTAAGACAAATTTTAAATGAGCACTCTACAGATTTAACCATAACAGATTTAATTGAAATAGCTTAGATAATAGTTTTGTTAGATCATAATTTTGTACACTTCCTTAGTAAATATAACCAATATAAAATAACCATTTATATATATATATATATATATATATATATATATATATATATATATATATATATATATGTAGAAGACTTGGAGACTTTAACTTTAAAGATGAACGAGATATAATTTTATAACTGATTCTCGATAAATTGTTATATCGATAACTCTGGAAATAAAAGAGTTATCGAATTTCGGAAACAAACTCTTGCTGCGCGTGCAATATACGGACCTAACACAAACAGAATGAAGTTTCTAGCTCTTGTATTTTCGGAAATCGACGCGTTCAAACATACAGACAGATGGACATGGCTATATCAACTTATTTTTTTGTGCTGATCAAGAATATATATACTTTATGGGGTCTGCCACGTCTCCTTCTGCCTGTTACATACTTTTAACAAAACCATTTTAACCTGATTTCCCAATTTCAATGGGTTCAGGGTATAAAACACACACACAATGAATTTCTAAAAACAAATATATCACACTGACATATAACACATAGCAACTAATAATGATACCTTCCAATATATCCAGCCTGAGCCATCATTCCGTTTCTATCATCCATTACCCTTTGTGGTTGATTGTTTACAACTTTTCCATCATCATTGCCTTTCCATGTACCGTCATCTTCTTTAAATGATTGGCTTCTGAAAAAGTTATATAGAAAGTTATATAAAAAAAACACAGAAGTGTTAATCATAATGCAAACAAATTTTTTTAAAAATATGTTTGAGTATATTAGTAACTATCAAGGATATCAAAATAGTATAACTTTTCAATTTGGAAAATATACAGTATGTTGCAGCAGGGACCGCAAATAAGAGTTAGCATTTGAAAAAACTTAGGCATAAACAAATCCAAAGAAGAGTGGGGGAAAAAACACGTTCTTTTTTACTACAAATTTAAAACAAGTACGAAGGCTCTGGTAGAGACTGCTCGACTATGAGATACCCTGATCTCTGCAAAAAAACCTAATACTCTTCTTCATTACGCCCGTATAAGCGCGCACTCAGCTAACCGCGCTGTTGCTGCAATGGCTTGGGGGAGGGTTGGCCTGAACCTTGGACGCTTATAACTCCATTTCTAGATGGACTATCGTCATAAAACTTTCAGAATATAATATTAGCACTAAAATTACAAGTCTCTAGTGAATTACGTTTTTTCCAAATTTGGAGAACGGGGTCGAATTTGGGGCTGATATCCAAAATCTAACAAAACCCGAAATTGTATTAAATTAATATCTATATATATGTAGACTTGGAGACTCTAACTCTAAAGATAAACGAGATATAATTTTATAACCGATTCCCGATAAATGTTAAAATCGATAACTCTGAAACGAAGAAAGTTATCGATTTTGTGAAATAAACTCGTACTGCGCGTGCAATATGCGGACCTAACAAAACAAGTAAGAAAGCTCTAGTCGAGACGGCTCGACTACGAGATACCCTGAATTAATATTCTTCTTCTTTACCCCTTGAACGCTTATAACTCCATTTCTAGATGGACTATCTTCATAAAACTTACAAAATATATTAATTGCATTCAAATTTGTCTATCTGACAAATAACAAGTCTCTAGTATTTAAAATACGTTTTTTTCAAATTGGGGGCGAAGGGGGCGTGGCATCTAAAATCTGAAAATTACAAAATCTGCGTATCCATAATATCTATCTAAATATACAAATTTGCTCTCTAGCTAAAACGGTGTAGAAGTTATGCGAAAAACGTAAACGAATTTTCGATTTTTTATCGATAAATAAGGAATGGGATGAGCTATCGAAAAAAAAACAAAATAAACGTGTACTGCGTAACTAAGATACGAGTATTCATGTAAAATTTCAGCTCTCTAGCTTTTGTACTTTCCGAAATCTCGACGTTCACACGGACGGACGGACAGATGGACAGGGCTATATCAACTTATTTTTTTGTGCTGATCAAGGATATATATATTTAATGGGGTCTGCGACGTCTCCTTCTGCCTGTTACATACATTTTCACAAAACCATTATACCCTGAATTCCCATTTTCAATGGGTTAAGGGTAGAAAAACGAAGCCAAATTTTCGATTCTTGGTGGTAATACCCTGAACCCTGCAAAGAAAAAATAACACTATTCTTCATTACGCACGTAGAAGCGCGCGCTCTGCTAACCGCGCAGTTATTCCCGTGGCTGTGGGTTGTGCTGAGCTATACTCTCGACGCTTATAACTCCAATTATAGGCGGAAAATGTTCATGCGTTTTTTTTTTAATTTGTGTGGGGGTGGCAACCAAAATCTAAAGATCACAGAATCTTCGTATCCATAATACCTATCTAAATATACAAATTGAAGTCTCTAACTCAAACGTTGTAGAAGTTACGCTTAAAAATGAAAAAATATAAACGAATTTTCTATTTTTTATTGATAATAAGGAAACGGAGTCAGTTATCGAAAAAACAAAGTAAACTCGTAAAGCGAATTTCTAGTTTATGTAGATTCCGAAATCTCGGAGCTCATATGGACGGACGGACAGGGCTATATCATTTAGCTGATCTGGGGTCTGTGACGACTCTTTCTGCCCATTACATACATTTTCACAACACCATAATTCGTGGAATAAAAATGTTAATATTTTTAAATTGAATTTTAACATTTGAGATTTCAACTGTTGAGTTACGATAAAATTGATTATTAACTTTAGACGGACTAAACAAACACTACAGAAAGTATTAACACTAACCATACAACACATAGACCATAAGTAGTCCCTATTACATAAATTTGGTGCGTGGAAAAAGATTGTCTATGTGTTGTAGATTAGTGGTATTAATCACGTCGGTATCACCAAAACATAGCAGCCGAAAATAACAAATGTCTGTTATGCTTACTTATGTGCATGAGTGCAGTAAGAGTGAATTATAATGACAAAAAGGAAAAAAAAAACAATTATCGGGTGGTGTGCCGAACACTATTTGTCTGCAAAATATATATTTAATAATTACTTATTGCAGGGTAGTACACAAATGCCGCAACATTTTTCCATTCCACTCAGGTTTTTTTCAGCCTCTCTCATATCGGCATTAATTTGATCCATGCCTTCTTCAATTCGGTCAAGTTGCTCTAAAAAAACAGAAATTATATGACAATTATTGGTGATTAATACAGTAAAGAATATTGTTATGGTATATATAATATATATGTATATATATTTAAGAGATCTAGAGGCTTCATTCTTTTTGTATATCGCATATCGAGTTTGTTTCAGAAAATTGATAACTAGAACCGTTTCAAAGTTATTGATTAACAATTATCGAGAATTAGTTATTATCTTTAAAGCTAGAGTCCAAAGTCTTTTGCATATTTTATAAGTTAACAATTTATTAGCAGCTGCTTACTTGTGATTTTTGCAAGAACTTAAAGCAGTGAAATAGAATTATAACTTGTTCGTTTGTTGATCAATTCCAAACTAAAAACAAAAGTACTAGATTTATATCCAGCTAGCCCTGACCCATAATCGCTGTGTGCTGCAAATATTATGGACCATACTGACAGTTTCTTTTCGATGTTGCCAATATATTGGAGATTATAAGATTTCAGCCTCTGAAGATATAGCATGCTGAAAATCTCTGTGTTGCCAGTTATATATTAGGGAAGCCGATACTGACGAACATGGGTGATTTGTGTACAGCGATCCATTTACATAGATCTCCTCATCAAACGTCAGAAGGCGTGTGCCATTGATGACTGTGTCCGTGCCGTTGGCTATTCGTATTACAACTGTTTCTTCGTTTATAATGATGATACCATCATCGATTACCGCCAAAGGTTGTAGGTCGCTGAGACGAGTGTTGTCCAGAATGTACTTGTTGCGCACAGCTTACTGATTTTAGTTGCTTGCAAAACGTAGAGGTGAGGGTAGCGGTGTAGTTTCCAATTGGTAAAGTTTTATTACCACAACGTTTGTGACGTTATTATTTTCAGCAAAGTCAAGTATTGTTCCATTATGTTGAACAGAAAACATGCTTATTTTCTTAAAATTTAAATCTGCAGAGTGATCATTTAAAATTTGGCTAAGGTCATTGGAGTTAAGAATTGCAGGGTTTATAATTTGAATCTTTACGAGCGTAATAGACAACATTAGTGTTTTTAGTTCGGATATTATAATTCTATTTCTTGTGAGTAATATTCGGTAGAGGTGTCCTGTGTCAATCTGTTTCTTTTTGGCAAATCTAATTATCGTATTAACGGATTCTGTTAAGTTATTAATTTTTTCCTGTAACTTAGTGTTTATAAGTGCCTATTGATTGAGTCAGTTAGCTTTTGCTGATGAAATTTCAGTTGCTCAAAGTCGTCAAAATCAGGAGTCCCTGTTACTACCTTTAAGGCTGTTCCTAAGATATTTATCTGTAAATAAGTATGTATGTAAATAGTCTAGAGTAGCACGAGCTGAAGGCTATAGTTGGATATAGTCCGATTTCGAATAGTTAATAATTCTCCCAGCTGCTGCTACTACTAAGAGTAGAATCGTAGCATCCTAACCATACGAAAGATACAGAGCAGAAGGATAGTTTTCTTTTTATACCCTGAACCCATACCCTGAACCCAGGGTATAATGTTTTTGTGAAAATATATGTAACAGGCAGAAGGAGACGTCGCAGACCCCATAAAGTATATATATTCTTGATCAGCACAAAAATATAAGTTGATATAGCCCTGTCCGTCTGTCCGTCCGTCCGTGTGAACGTCGAGATTTCGGAGATTTAGATAGATATTATGGATCCGCAGATTTTAGATACCACGCCCCCTTCGCCCCAATTTAAAAAAAAAAAAAAACGTATTTCAACTACTGAAGACTTGTAATTTAGCAAATGGACAAATTTGAATGCTATTAATATATTCTGAAAGTTTCATGAAGATAGTCCATCTAGAAATGGAGTTATAAGCGTTCAAAGTACAGCCCATCTCACCCCCAACCGTCGGCAGCAACTGCGCGGTTGGTAGAGCGCGCTCTTATACGTGCGTAAAGAAGAATATTAATTTTTTTTGCAGGGTTCAGGGTATCTCGTAGTCGAGCCGTCTCGACTAGAGCCTTCTTACTTGTTTTATATTTGGGTTATGGTATTGGGTCTTCTGCATGTAAAATGGAGTTTTAATCTGATTGCTTCTGTTTTCTCTGTTCATGACATTGAGCTTTTTCTTCACTATTTCTTACGAAATTATTAGCGAATTGGAAGCGTTCGTGATTAAAATCGACTTCCTGTCAAAGCCAAAGCTGATGGCAAATCTTTTGGTCGTGCTGAGAAGGAAATATCACTAAGAGACTTCCTTTCAATGCATCTGCTCTGTACTTTTCATTGAGAGAAGCAGCTAGAGTGGAATCATAAGTCATAATTGTTTTATTTATAAGCAGTGTCAGTTTCTTTTCAATTTCCTCATAGTACTGGATTATTAATAAGGTTCCCTGACGCAGAACGGACAGCTCTTGCTCTATTATATAAATGGGGCGTTTATCGGCATACGTAAAATCAAGTCCGTTTATGATTGCCTTAAAATTTCTATGTGTGTATATCTGTGCTTAATTTTGTAGTGCAGTATTTACTGCATACTCAAGCAACGCTTTCAAATTTTCCTTACTCACTGCCATTTTCTTTTGTATCTGATCTGGCACTAGCTTATTTTTTACGTCTTTTATTAATTCTTCTAACTCTGAGTCGTATTCCTCCAGTTCACGTTCACTTATAAGATTTATTTTATTTGTTGTTTTTTATTTTGTATTTAACTTTTGCGTCGCTAAGATTATTTTATAAGCATTTTTTGCTTTTCATAAACTCTTCTTCTATATTTGTTTAAATTAAGCACTCCACTTACACATTAAAAACTATAGTTTTAATTGTATTCTTGGCCATCTTCAAGCCCAAATATGTCGATCCAACGATGTTGCGTTCTTGCTAATCGATTTCTGGTGAGTAGGTTTAGACCACTGTTGGGCGGCAGTTAACAATTTATTAGCTGCTGTTTACGTGTTATCTTTGCACGAAGTTAAAGCAGTGAAATAGAATTATAACTTGTTCGCCTTTTGATCAACTCAAAACTAAAAACTAAAGTACCAAATATTCTTATATCAAGTTAGCCCAGACCTATAATTGGTGTGTCAGTGATTATGATGAGTGTATAATGTTTCAACGTCGCAACACGCATGGAATGTTGACGGCAGAGTAGCGCAGAGTTTGTCATAGTTCGCATTAAACATTGTTGCAACTTTGCTGATCATACACAATTGCAATAATTGACTTTTGTCAGGCCGAATGCGCTAACTAATATACGTAGACAGTAATTTAATGAAAATTCGAATTGTGTTACAATTTGAATACTCATCGAATGTTTAAAAAATGTATTTCAAAGACTAGAAACATACAGTTTGGTTTGGCATATATGCCTGTACATACATATAGATGTCATTATAATAATCTGAATGTTTGATTACGAAATTCTATCTACAAGAAGACTTATTCATCAAAGCAAGGCACCTGCATATATGGCGTCTCCCGACGGGTGATAGCCTTCGCCAGCCGAAAGTTGTTAAAAGTGGAATAAAACTAAGCGACCACGGAGAAGAAGTGCCTCACGATCGTTTGGACAAGCAAGAAGATGCAGTGTTGCCTCGAGGGCTACAGATTATATGTAGTTACGGATCACCTAGAATTAAAGTGGCTCAACTCCAAAGAGAGTTCCACAGCTTTTCAGATTTTCAGCAATACACCCAGGAGCCAGAGAAATTCAAAGACTACGTTGAGGAAAATAGGCAATTATACATGAACTTGGAACATCGGACGGACAAAGAGGATTACATCCCTTAGAAGCTACGTCCCCGATAGTCAAAGGAACAAAGTACTACTTTGTAGTACATCAAGGCGTGAGGAAGACGGCATCTAGACAGGCGAAGGCAGTGCTGACACAAGTGGCAGAGCTGCTGGTATTATACAATGCGTTCGCCAAGTGGATAGAATCCTTAGGAGAGGAACCTCAGTACACGGTTGCTTATTGCCCACAGTAAACTCCCATGGAAAGAGCCGTTGGAGAATAATTATATATTCTTCACTCCGGAGCTTCCAAAACAATTGCTATACGCCATGCGTTGCTAGCGATCTGGTACGGAAAGTCGATGAATAGTCGGCCAATCAAGAAATGTCCTGAAGTGCGAAATCCAAGTCATCGGGATTTTCTAACATTGGAATAAGAGGACGAGAATTGATTATAACCTGAATTTACTATATACCAAGGTGCGCAGGCAAGAAGTGATGATCCCATAGAGCGATATAACTGCCTTTTGTTGGTCTTCACTCCTGCTCATTTGCCTCCGAATTGTGCTGAACGAGAAGGTATGAACTTCCAATCGAAGCTGTAGTATTTTTGAGCTTCAGTGCGCTGCTCCTGACTCAACAATAAAAGTCTCAGGTCAGCCAATTTGTTTCACTTACAAAATTAGTAGCGTTGTCGGTTCAAATGCATCGTGGAATGCCGCGCGTGCTAATGAAAGAAGCAAACGACTTCCATCCGTACAACCTTAGTTGCGAAACAAACAAGCACGCAGATGTAGTATTTTACTGATGCTGTGTTCCGCCCTGTTTCTTGTAATAAAAAGGACCACAATAGTCCACTCCAGTGACTGTGAATGCCGGTGAGCACTGTGCACGATCCTTAGGCAAGTCCGCCATTATATGATCGACTAGATGAGGGCGGGTTCCACAGAAGATTATACATATTCGCAATTTTCGGGTAACAGTTTTTATGCCGCCTATGGGACAAAAATCTCGTCGGATTGCCCCAAGCAAAGCCTGCGGTCCTGCAGGGTGCTGCTTCTGATGAAGATGCGTTATTATAGCGAAGGTTAGGGGATTTTGTTTGGGTAAGATAATTGGGTGGCACGGATCGAAGCCTAGAGTAAAGTGTGTAAGTTGACCAAAAACATCTATAAACGGTGAGAGCGGAAAATTAAACTTAACAAATACACTTTCTTTCCTTTTTGTAGGGCAGAGTACATAATAGGAGGACATAATAGGAATGATCAAAGAGTTCTCAGCGAGAGTTATCAAACGTGTTTATTTTTGTGCTCTGCAATTTTGCTTTATTTTCGTATTACATTAATTTTATTAAAGTATCACATAATCGCGGTTGTTGACTTATGAAAATATATTTATATTCCTCTGCAAGGTTTGACCCGTGGTGTGCTGTGTCTTTAAGAAATTGCTTTAAATTTTCAGTTTGCTGCAGCGTTGGTTTTATTCTTTACACTATTTGCATTTTGCATTTGTGTTTTTTATTTTTGGCGCTCTCCCCACTTCACTCTAAATACGTTTCTTAGTGTGAATATTTGCCAATTAGCTCTCACTTGCTATTGTTTTTATATTGCCTCTCTTTTACTTTAACTGCGTGCTGTGCACGTATACTCGCTGTTCAGCTTTAGTTCTGCTCTCTAACGGCTGTTTTGTTGTTGGACTTGCTCTCTCAACATATCTCTCTTTGATTTTATATCTTTCTTGTATTTCTCTTTTCTTCTGCATTTTGTGTTTGATCCCAATTGCCAATATGAGCTGTTGCAAAAAATCTTGCACTTTCAGGCAGGCAGTTGATTCTGCACAAGCACAATATGTAAATTGCTGGTTGTGTGATAATTTGATGCATACTAAATGTGCAGGTCTTACTGAGCGTGATTATGACAAGATTATGTCCACTGCCAAAATTGGTATTGGGGGCGTACGCTGGTCTTGCCCGATTTGCTTGGAAAAGCATATTAACTTTTCCAATTTGTATAGTGCTGTGAGAGCACAACTTTTAAAACTGAAGAAGATTTCTAAGCAGTTATCTAGTGACATGGCTGCTGCTGAATAAATATTGAATCAGTATAGTTTTGAAACTCCTCTTCCCCAATCGGAGACCCCTTTGTTATTGGTACCTCCTTCCGTAACAACATCGTCATGAAAGAAGCAAACGACTTCCATCCGTACAACCTTAGTTGCGAAACAAACAAGCACGCAGATGTAGTATTTTACTGATGCTGTGTTCCGCCCTGTTTCTTGTAATAAAAAGGACCACAATAGTCCACTCCAGTGACTGTGAATGCCGGTGAGCACTGTGCACGATCCTTAGGCAAGTCCGCCATTATATGATCGACTAGATGAGGGCGGGTTCCACAGAAGATTATACATATTCGCAATTCTCGGGTAACAGTTTTTATGCCGCCTATGGGACAAAAATCTCGTCGGATTGCCCCAAGCAAAGCCTGCGGTCCTGCAGGGTGCTGCTTCTGATGAAGATGCGTTATTATAGCGAAGGTTAGGGGATTTTGTTTGGGTAAGATAATTGGGTGGCACGGATCGAAGCCTAGAGTAAAGTGTGTAAGTTGACCAAAAACATCTATAAACGGTGAGAGCGGAAAATTAAACTTAACAAATACACTTTCTTTCCTTTTTGTAGGGCAGAGTACATAATAGGAGGACATAATAGGAATGATCAAAGAGTTCTCAGCGAGAGTTATCAAACGTGTTTATTTTTGTGCTCTGCAATTTTGCTTTATTTTCGTATTACATTAATTTTATTAAAGTTTCACATAATCGCGGTTGTTGACTTATGAAAATATATTTATATTCCTCTGCAAGGTTTGACCCGTGGTGTGCTGTGTCTTTAAGAAATTGCTTTAAATTTTCAGTTTGCTGCAGCGTTGGTTTTATTCTTTACACTATTTGCATTTTGCATTTGTGTTTTTTATTTTTGGCGCTCTCCCCACTTCACTCTAAATACGTTTCTTAGTGTGAATATTTGCCAATTAGCTCTCACTTGCTATTGTTTTTATATTGCCTCTCTTTTACTTTAACTGCGTGCTGTGCACGTATACTCGCTGTTCAGCTTTAGTTCTGCTCTCTAACGGCTGTTTTGTTGTTGGACTTGCTCTCTCAACATATCTCTCTTTGATTTTATATCTTTCTTGTATTTCTCTTTTCTTCTGCATTTTGTGTTTGATCCCAATTGCCAATATGAGCTGTTGCAAAAAATCTTGCACTTTCAGGCAGGCAGTTGATTCTGCACAAGCACAATATGTAAATTGCTGGTTGTGTGATAATTTGATGCATACTAAATGTGCAGGTCTTACTGAGCGTGATTATGACAAGATTATGTCCACTGCCAAAATTGGTATTGGGGGCGTACGCTGGTCTTGCCCGATTTGCTTGGAAAAGCATATTAACTTTTCCAATTTGTATAGTGCTGTGAGAGCACAACTTTTAAAACTGAAGAAGATTTCTAAGCAGTTATCTAGTGACATGGCTGCTGCTGAATAAATATTGAATCAGTATAGTTTTGAAACTCCTCTTCCCCAATCGGAGACCCCTTTGTTATTGGTACCTCCTTCCGTAACAACATCGTCACCTAATTCGTTTACCCCTCCTTCACCTTGTGCTTCTGCACTGTCATCTGCTCCTAACTCGATTGATCTTACATCACCTGGTCCTGAATCCATTTTTTCTCCTGTTGTTGCTGCTACAGCTGAAGTTCAAAAATTGGATTCTGCTCCAATTATTGTTCAGGCAAAGAGTGACAATAAGTCAGCCAATAACGGCATTACCTTATCTGTTGTCTCTCCTCGAAAGCAAGTTTTTTTATCTAGGCTTTCATCTGATACGACATGTGAGGCGGTATCGGCTTTTATTTCTAGCAAGATTTCAGCCTATGTTTTTGTATCGAAGTTTAGTTTCGCAACTCCGCGAGAAATTGCTTCATTCAAGATCAATATGCCGTCGAATTTCCTCACAACAATATGTGATCCTAATTTCTGGCCACCTCATGTAGTTGTACATGAATTCAAACCTAAAAATCGAAACAAATCGAATCCTATTTCTTTGAATTTACCTTCGGTGCAATCTACTTCAAACATTGTACCAAAAAACTAAATATTTCACAATCTTCTTCTCATCTTTCCTTAATTTACCAAAATGTACGTGGCTTAAATTCTAAGATTAAAAGCCTTTTCCTACATAGTTTTAGTGCTCAAAATGATATAATTGCTTTCACTGAAACATGGTTAAGTCATAATATTCATAATAGTGAGATTTTTTCAAGTAATTTCACTATTTGTAGACTTGACCGTTTGATGCTTAAGGGGGGTGGGGTGTTAATTGCTGTGAAATCCAGTATCCTCTCCGAATTGCTTACCTTTTCTTCCCTTCATGATGCGGAGATTATAGGGGTTAAATTAACTCTCCCATCGTGTTCATTGTTTATCACATGTTCTTATATCCCTCCATCTTCTGATGTACAAGTTTATGCTCAACATATAACTTGTATTAAAGAAATTTACGAACATGTAAATAATAGAGACTTGCTTCTGGTGTGGGAGATTTTAACACTTCTTGGTCCGCTACTAATGCAAATTACTATATTCTGACAATTGATCACTGTATTTTTGATGAATTATTTAATCTGTCTATGTTTCAGATGAACTCTATCACTAATCATCTGAATCGCACTCTTGATCTTGTGTTCATTAATCATGATTCCATTATTAATGTTATAAAATCAACTCCTTTCTGCTTACCAGAGGATATACATCACATTATAATCCTCAACCTTATACTCCTTTGCTTTCTAAACTGTTATCGTAAATGCAATTTTTTTTTTGCTTAACGAATTAATTAATTCAACAGACTGGTCTCTTTTATATGAGTCAGATGACATTAATTTTGCAGTATCGTTTTTATATAATACCTTAAATTCTATGCTTGATGTGTGCGTCCCTCTTCGTCGCATATCGCCCAGCTCAAATAAACCGCCTTGGTTTTCTAAGACTATTTCGAATTTAAGAAACATTAAATCTAAATGTTTTAAAAATTATAAGAAGTCTGGTTCAAGTATTGACTGGTCTAAATATTCCATAGCCAAGTCAAACTTCAATCGTTTAAATTCTCGTTGTTATGAGAATTATCTTATACGTTGGAAACGTCAGTTTGCTCAAGATCCTAAACAATTTTACTCATTTGTTAACGTAGAGCGTAAATCTTCTGGTTTGCCGTCCTCATTTGTCCTTGGTGCTGAAAAAACTTGTAATGATCAGGATTCCTCTGATCTATTTGCAGATTTTTTTCAATCCACTTACTCCTCTCCTATTCATATTTACTTTCTGAATATGGTTCTATCAACGCTCCTAAGGTCACTGCAGCCTCTCAAGCTTCAGCCATTAGGACGTTAAAATCATCTTTTTCTCCTGGTGTTGACAATATTCCAAGTTGTGTGATTAAAGAGTGTAGTGTTTCTCTTCAGTCACAATTACTAAAATTGTTTAATTTGTCTTTGGAAACTTCAGTGTTCCCTTCAATTTGGAAAGAGTCTTTCATCATTCCTCTATATAAAAAAGGAGGAAGATCTGATATTTCCAATTATAGAGGAATTTCGGAATTATATGCTATACCGAAGTTATTTGAAAAATTATAACATCGGCATTGTAACATTTTTGCAAATCGATTATACATCCATCCCAGCATGGATTTGTTCAAAATCGATCAACGTCCTCTAATCTTCTTGAATTTACTTCGCTTGTCAATGACAGTTTTTCGAAAAAATCCAAACTGATGTTATTTATACTAATTTCAGTAAAGTATTTGACTCAGTTCTTCACCAGATACTTATTCTAAAGCTTGAGCGCTTAGGATTTTCCCCTAAACTTGTATCTTGGATTTCATCCTATTTGAAGGGTAGAACCCAAAGAGTATTGCTGAGAACAGCTATTTCTAAACTTATCTTTGTTTCGTCTGGTGTACCTCAGGGAAGTCATTTAGGAGCATTACCCATTGAAAATGGATATTCAGGGTATAATGGTTTTGTGAAAATGTATGTAACAGGCAGAAGGCGACGTCGCAGTCCCCATAAAGTATATATATTCTAGATCAGCACAAAAAAATAAGTTGATATAGCCCTGTCCGTCTGTCCGTCCGTCCGTCCGTCCGTCCGTCCGTCCGTCCGTCCGTCCGTCCGTCGAGATTTCGGAAACTACAAAAGCTAGAGAGAAATTTTACATGAATGCTCGTATCTTAGTTACGCAGTACAAGTTTTTTTTTGTATTTTCGATATCTCATCCCTTTCCTTAATTATCGATAAAAAATCTAAAATTCGTTTACCCTTTTTAGGTCGATCAAAGGCGTGGCAAATCGGACTTGAATATATAGTGATTTTTCAAATTGTGCTATATTTTGAACAGTATTGACACTACAGACTTTTAAATTTGGCATGTATACTCGGGTTGACTACTTAAGATCAATAAGCTATGGTAGATATATCTACGCCCACAGGGGGCGTGGCAAAAGCTAATATCTCTTACATTTGGAGTCCTCTATCGATGACAAAAAAATACATTTTTTGCTTCTTTGGGGGCGTGGCATATCGAAAAATACCCTGTAATTTTCGCATTTTTGGAATGTAAGCAGCCAAATTTTGCAGTTATGTTACCCTCTGCTCTTTCTAAGAACTGGCCAAAAATGATGCGTCTATGCCCACTGGGGGCGTGACAAATCGGCAAAGAAGTTTGTTGATATTTGTTGAATTTAAAAAATAAAATTTCCTGCGCAGTTTCCTGCGGGATTTCAACCCAGGTCATTTTACAATAACATGTAATCGTTAGCTAAACCTAAATGTGTTCACTGCTACACAACACACAATTCAATCGCAGTTCTTAAAATATTATAGCATGCAGCCTTTGTATGTGTGTATAGAAAATCAATTAATTTGCGCGCACAGCTGTTTGTTGCTTGCAATGTACGTTTTCTAATTGCCGAAATATTTCGTTTATTAAATGTTTATTAAACAAATAAAATGCACCTATGGGAACAGAGTATCTCGCAGTTAGTTGCTCCTAACTGCAACGTTCTTACGTGTTTCTTTTGTTCTTTTTGGTTTTGTTGTTGTTTTTTTTTTTTATGACTCTGGGCGTTAGCTCACGAAGTTGCACAGATCACAAATATAAAATTCTTGTTAAACCCTGAACCCATTGAAAATGGGAATTCAGGGTATAATGTTTTTGTGAAAATGTATGTAACAGGCAGAAGGAGACGTCGCAGACCCCATAAAGTATATATATTCCTAATCAGCACAAAAAAATAAGTTGATATAGCCCTGTCCGTCTGTCCGTCCGTCCGTCCGTCTGTCCGTCCGTATGAACGTCGAGATTTCGGAAACTACAAAAGATAGAGAGCTGAAATTTTACATGAACACTCGTATCTTAGTTACGCAGTACAAGTTTTTTTTGTTTTTTCAATAACTCATCCCATTCCTTAATTATCGATAAAAAAATCGAAAATTCGTTTACGTTTTTTAGGTTTTTCGCATAACTTCTACACCATTTTAGCTAGAGACTTCAAATTTGTATATTTAGATAGATATTATGGATACGCAGATCTTGTAATTTTCAGATTTTGGATGCCACGCCCCCTTCGCCCCCAATTTGAGAAAAAAACGTATTTCAACTACTAGAGACTTGATTGATTGAATTTGGCAAATGGATAAATTTGAATGCTATTAACATATTCTGAAAATTTCATGAAGATAGTCCATCTAGAAATGGAGTTATAAGCGCAGCCATTCCACCTCCAACCGTCGGCAGCAACTGCGCGGCTAGCAGAGCGCGCGCCTATACGTACGTAAAAAAGAAGAATATT
Source organism: Drosophila stalkeri (assembly GCA_035047405.1). NCBI lineage: Eukaryota > Metazoa > Arthropoda > Insecta > Diptera > Drosophilidae > Drosophila > Drosophila stalkeri. The sequence goes on from JAWNPR010000123.1 coordinate 364,191, forward strand.
AATTTTTTTGCAGGGTTCAGGGTATCTCGTAGTCGAGCCGTCTCGACTAGAGCCTTCTTACTTGTTTTATTTTTGATGTTGTATTTATTCGGTATGGCTCCTGGCGTTAGCTCGAGGAGTTGCACATATCACCAATAATAATTTTCTAATTATTATTTTATTGTCTTTGTCCGTGTTCCGTGTGTTCTGTGATATGTGAAACGGTCGCCGTGTAATGTGCCAAATTGATTGTTAATGAAATAAAAAGTCGGGATCGTGTGCTCCGTTTGTGTAGCTTTCATATAATGATGCTATTTTCCAAATCCAAAGAAGCCGTAACCGACAGTCCATATATTTCTTATTATATATCTCAGCCGCAGAAGGCAGCCGATCGAGACAGCGTAGTATGCCTATATATACATATATATGTACAGATGGTACATACTCAAGAAGTGCTTGGGCTAGCGATCTCAAGCTCCGGCCCGTCTGCATAAGTGACGACTCATATTACTGCACTTATATATATATTTATGATTGTATAAACATAACAACAAAGTGTCGTTATGTTATCAGTTGTTACTCTTACTTTAAGTTGCCGGCGAATGGGCCGACAGAACGCTGAGCTTGCATCTTCAGTGGATGATTAGCCCGCTTTTACGTGCTGGTGTCCAATTTCGCCTGCAACTCTGTCGCAACGGAATCTGGTGTAGAAGTTGCTGGCTCGTTGTCAACACTATTTGATCGGCGCGTGTTAACTTATATACTAATGCCGAGTTCCAGAATCATTGTTCCCGCATAAGTGGTATCAGTTCATTGGAGATTACATGGCTATTATCGCTCTGGATATCCTTCAGCGAAGTTTTGGGCACACATAAGAGCAATATTTGGGATTGAGAAGGCAGATGACAACTGCGTGGAAAGCTCATCTGCTAATGAGTTACCATGGTGGGCCAAATTCTTAACGTTCCTGCAGTCATTATGTCGAATTCTTTCAGGATAGTTAGGTTGGCAATACAGGAAAAATCAATGTGAGCGCTTTGAGCAATTGTCGGAAATTGTAACCCATAAGGTGACCAAGAGACTCGCACTGTACCTCAATTGTCTAAGAAAGCGTCATCAGTTGAAAACTTGAACATCTAGGTCCTGTTGCACTTTCCAATCAATCACCATTCTCTATTGCATTACAATCAGTCATCATTGGGCACATCCACAAATGTTCGGCAACTTGATCAACAACCAAATGCAATATATTCTACTTGCCATGTTTGTCATGTCACCTTTTCTGCCTCAAATCTACATATCATCTAAATCAGCTGATGTTGTGCTTCTAGCCAGTGCTCTAATTCTTGTCAAGAACAGAGCGGAAACGTTCGTTCAGTGTCGTGCGCTCTTGGACTCATGATCTCAGCTTCATTTCCTCACTAGTCGCTTCACAAATAAGCTTCAGCTTCGAAAACACAATTCGCTTACTGCAGTTTCTGGCATTGCAGACGTCAGCTTTTCAACTGAAGGATACTCAGTCAATATCGTTCTGCAATCGCTGATTTCAGATTATTCCACTACCATCACTGAAATCCTCGCCCAGACGATTACTAATAATCCCCCTGAGATCTCAGTGTCTACTAGTGTTTGAAAACATATCCTCAAAAATACAGTTGGCTGATTTCATTAAACGATTTGCGTATGGCAGGACCGACTATTCAATCTACATTATTTCACACACTCGTTAGTTTTCGCACATTTTCCATTGCACCTACAGGTGATATTGGTTAAATGCATAAGTGTGTGAAAGTCTCAGAGCCTGCTTCTATACTTCAGTGAATTTTTTGCCGAAACTCTTCAAACGATGATATTCAGGTTGTCGAATTTAATACCGTCACGTATGAAACCAAACTCGCTTCCTCTTTGGCTCTTCGTCCAATGCATCAACTAGTAATGGATGGGTTGTATCTAAAACTGTCTTGCGAGATTTCTACGTTGACAATCTGATCTCAATAGGCAATTCAGATGAAGAACTTCGCGACATAATGCAACAAACTATAAATCTTGCTCAAGGAAACTTCAATTTGAGTCGATACACTTCGCGGAGATCCAGAAACTGTTCAGGAAAATTTTTCTCAGCGATGTACCCCAAACACTCGGACTCATCTGGGAACCCCGAAAGGATAGCTTTGTGTTTCATTTTTGAGCCCGAGCACGATGTTACGATCCGCTAAGATTGATCGAACCAGTTGTAACTAGGTCCAAAATCATCTTGCATCTATGTGGAGAAACAAGTTGCAATCGGACGAGAGCCTACCGCAACTATTAGAAATGATTTGAAGCGAGTTTTGTAATTTCCCCGCCATGTACTCCAACTTAAAGCAAGTGCTGAACTATATGCCTTTTGCGATGCTAGCGTGTATATTCGCTCATCAAAGGATAATACTGTTCAAGTTCACCTACTCTGTTGCAAGGCTAGAGTAGCCCCACTAAAGGCCCTCACGGTGACTAAGCTTGGGTTATGCGCTGCATTTTTGCTTGCGAACTTGTTAAGCGAAATAAACAAAAGTAGTTTGTTCGAATATGAGATGCATTGTTGGTCAGATTCAACGAAATTCAATGTGTTTGTTGCTAACAAGAGTTGTGCCATACAGCAGTATGTAGCATGTCATTCAACCACATTCATTCGGAGTAATGAAACGCATTTGTGCTTACATGCACAAATTCATCAGGAAAACAAGTAAGAACGTTGCAATTAGAAGCAAATAACTGCGAGATACTCTGTTCCCGTAGGGGTATTTTATTTATTTAACAAATAATATTGAATAAACGATATATTTGAGCAAGCTAGCATATTCTAAGAATTGCCATTGAATTGTAAATTTTTCGATCGTTACTTTAATTTTATCAGACTTATTTGATTTTAGCTACCATATCTGAAATCAGGACAGTGGCGCTGGTGGTAAGTCCTATGCAACCTGCTTTTTCTAGAAAATTGATTATTTTTTTAATTTTATTTATATTTGTATATTTATTATAAAATGCTTATTGCCAGCTTAGCAATTGATAATAACCTATTTATAAACAAACGCATATGAATTGTGCATATAAGCACAACTGCGTTTCCGGTTTGCCACGCTACCATATATCCGTTACATTCAAAATTTAAACTCTCTAGCTCATCAACTAGTATGATTACTGGCATATGAGCACATGCATTTTCCGATTTGCCACACCCCTAGTCGGGGAAATTTTTACACTTTATAATTCGGGAGCATACATGAGTATGTGGTCAAAATTTCCAATATTCTCTTTTTCCCTTTGGGAACTGAGTATAATAAAGTCGCCTGAATTCTCAGCTGACAATCTGCGTCATATATATTTACTTATATATTTTTTATTTAAATGACATTGACACAACGAGAGTCGAACTAAAATTAACAGCCTAACAAAAAAATACAAAACATTAATTCAATTGTATCACTAACCCGATGGGGGTATTTTATTTGCCAGTCTGGCCAGCTATGCCCCAATTCACAACCAAATATGGTCAGTGATACTATTGAAACTATAAAAAAGAAAGTGTTAAATAAAAACTTAAAAGAGATTAAGTATAATTAATAAGATAAACAAGTAAGAAGGCTCTAGTCGAGACGGCTCGACTACGAGATACCCTGAACCCTGCAAAAATATTAATATTCTTCTTTTTTACGCACGTATAGGCGCGCGCTCTGCTAACCGCGCAGTTGCTGCCGACGGTTGGAGGTGGGATGGGTTGCACTTTGAACGCTTATAACTCCATTTCTAGATGGACTATCTTCATGAAATGTTAATAGCATTCAAATTGAAATACGTTGAAATACGTTTTTTTCTCAAATTGGGGGCGAAATTTGAAATTTGAAGTCTCTAGCTAAAACGGTGTACTGCGTAACTAAGATACGAGTATTCATGTAAAATGTCAGCTCTCTAGCTTTTGAAGTTTCCGAAATCTCGACGCTCATACGGACGGACGGACGGACGGACGGACGGACGGACGGACAGACAGACGGACAGGGCTATATCAACTTATTTTTTTGTGCTGATCAAGAATATATATACTTTATGGGGTCTGCGACGTCTCCTTCTGCCTGTTACATTCATTTTCACAAAAACATTATACCCTGAATTCCCATTTTCAATGGGTTCAGGGTATAAAAATTAGTAAAAAAGGAAAGTATTAGAAATATTTCAAGAAAGTTGTAAGAAAAATAGAAAAAGAGATAAAAATAGGGGTTAAAGAAGAGATAAAATAGAATAGGATTGAGAAAACACTGCAAATAACTTTGGTAACGTTGTGTATACCAAAGCTTATGCCTGGGCACTGCGAGTGATTTCCCTAAGATAAGCTAAGAGCAAGGATATTATTTGAGAAAGAGAGAGCTCTGCGGCAAATACGTGATAATATTTATTAAATTTAACACATAGAACATAAAAGGCACTGTGCAAAGAATAATCCGTAGTGCAAACAGGTAAATATATTGGACGATAGTGTCTAGTTGTTCGGGATGGAACCAAAAAATTAAGACGCATCAGCAAATTTTTGCAGAAAAACAATTCCTAAAATTGTTCTGCGATTGATTAACAATGGAAGATCAATGGGCTGAAGCCTACTATGGTAAGACGGTAATCGTAAATTACTATCCCAGTTAAGATCCCTTAAGGCAAAGAGAAGAAACTGTTTTTGGACCGATTCAATACGATCCTGATACAGTTTATGTTGAGGAGACCAGACAACTGACCAATACTCTAGGATAGGACGCACAAGCGAAGTAAATAATTGCTTGGTAATAAAAGGATCTTTAAATTCCTGAGACCAACGTTTAATAAAGCCAAGAACACCCTTGGCTTCATTTATGATGGTAGAAATATGAAGATTGAAATTCAGTTTACAGTAAAAGAGATCACCAAGATCTTTGACTGTAAGGATGCGTTGTAAGGAAATGTTGTTAATTTTATAATCAGCAATATGAGGAACCGTACGACTGAAGGTCATTGTCATACACTTTGAGCAATTTAAGTGCAACTGGTTCGCCACAAACCAAAGTTGAAATGCATTCAGGTCATCTTGAAGGTGTAGTTGCCCATTTGCACTGGAGTATGGAAGACAATGTTTTACATCATCTGCATACATAAATGAGGTAGAATAAGAGATACAACTGGGAAGGTCATTAATAAAAAGCAAGAAAAGTAATGGTCCTAAGTGACTTCCCTGAGGTACACCAGACAAAAAAAGATAAGTTTAGAAATAGCTGTTCTCAGCAATACTCTCTGGGTTCTACCCTTCAAATAGGATGAAATCCAAGACACAAGTTTGGCGGAAAATCCTAAGCGTTCAAGCTTTAAAATAAGTGTCTGGTGATGAACTGAGTCAAATGCTTTACTGAAGTCAGTATAAATAACATCAGTTTGCATTTTTTTCGAAAAACTGTCATTGACAAGCGAAGTAAATTCAAGAAGATTAGAGGACGTTGATCGATTTTGAACAAATCCATGCTGGGATGGATGAATAATCGATTTGCAAAAATGTGCAATGCCGATGTTATAATTTTTTCAAAGAACTTCGGTATAGCAGATAATTTCGAAATACCTCTATAATTGGAAATATCAGATCTTCCTCCTTTTTTATATAGAGGAATGATGAAAGACTCTTTCCAAATTGAAGGGAACACTGAAGTTTCCAAAGACAAATTAAACAATTTTAGTAATCACAAATCAATCTTTAATCACACAACTTGGAATATTGTCAACACCAGGAGAGAAAGATGATTTTAACGTCCTAATGGCTGAAGCTTGAGAGGCTACAGTGACCTTAGGAGCGTTGATAGAACCATATTCAGAAAGTAAATATGAATAGGAATTGCTGTAGCTATCAACAGAGGAGTAAGTGGATTGAAAAAAATCTGCAAATAGATCAGAGGAATCCTGATCATTACAAGTTTTTTCAGCACCAAGGACAAATGAGGACGGCAAACCAGAAGATTTACGCTCTACGTTAACAAATGAGTAAAATTGTTTAGGATCTTGAGCAAACTGACGTTTGCAACGTATAAGATAATTCTCATAACAACGAGCATTTAAAAGATTGAAGTTTGACTTGGCTATGGAATATTTAGACCAGTCAACACTTGAGCCAGACTTCTTATAATTTTTAAAACGTCTAGTCTTAATGTTTCTTAAATTCGAAAGAGTCTTAGCGATATGCGACGAAGAGGGACGCACACATCAAGAATAGAATTTAAGGTATTATAAAAAAACGATACTGCAAAATTAATGTCATCTGACTCATATAAAAGAGACCAGTCTGTTGAATTAATTAATTCGTTAAGCAAAAAAAAAATTGCATTTACGATAACAGCGACTTAGTTTAGAAAGCAAAGGAGTATAAGGTTGAGGATTATCAACAGATAATAAAACCTCTAAAGTGGGGTGATGTATATCCTTAGGTAAGCAGAAAGGAGTTGATTTTATAACATTAATAATGGAATCATGATTAATGAACACAAGATCAAGAGTGCGATTCAGATGATTAGTGATAGAGTTCATCTGAAACATAGACAGATTAAATAATTCATCAAAAATACAGTGATCAATTGTCAGAATATAGTAATTTGCATTAGTAGCGGACCAAGAAGTGTTAAAATCACATGTTCGTAAATTTCTTTAATACAAGTTATATGTTGAGCATAAACTTGTACATCAGAAGATGGAGGGATATAAGAACATGTGATAAACAATGAACACGATGGGAGAGTTAATTTAACCCCTATAATCTCCGCATCATGAAGGGAAGAAAAGGTAAACAATTCGGAGAGGATACTGGATTTCACAGCAATTAACACCCCACCCCCCTTAAGCATCAAACGGTCAAGTCTACAAATAGTGAAATTACTTGAAAAAATCTCACTATTATGAATATTATGACTTAACCATGTTTCAGTGAAAGCAATTATATCATTTTGAGCACTAAAATTATGTAGGAAAAGGCTTTTAATCTTAGAATTTAAGCCACGTACATTTTGGTAAATTAAGGAAAGATGAGAAGAAGATTGTGAAATATTTAGTTTTTTGGTACAATGTTTGAAGTAGATTGCACCGAAGGTAAATTCAAAGAAATAGGATTCGATTTGTTTCGATTTTTAGGTTTGAATTCATGTACAACTACATGAGGTGGCCAGAAATTAGGATCACATATTGTTGTGAGGAAATTCGACGGCATATTGATCTTGAATGAAGCAATTTCTCGCGGAGTTGCGAAACTAAACTTCGATACAAAAACATAGGCTGAAATCTTGCTAGAAATAAAAGCCGATACCGCCTCACATGTCGTATCAGATGAAAGCCTAGATAAAAAAACTTGCTTTCGAGGAGAGACAACAGATAAGGTAATGCCGTTATTGGCTGACTTATTGTCACTCTTTGCCTGAACAATAATTGGAGCAGAATCCAATTTTTGAACTTCAGCTGTAGCAGCAACAACAGGAGAAAAAATGGATTCAGGACCAGGTGATGTAAGATCAATCGAGTTAGGAGCAGATGACAGTGCAGAAGCACAAGGTGAAGGAGGGGTAAACGAATTAGGTGACGATGTTGTTACGGAAGGAGGTACCAATAACAAAGGGGTCTCCGATTGGGGAAGAGGAGTTTCAAAACTATACTGATTCAATATTTCTTCAGCAGCAGCCATGTCACTAGATAACTGCTTAGAAATCTTCTTCAGTTTTAAAAAGTGTTCTCTCACAGCACTATACAATTTGGAAAAGTTAATCTGCTTTTCCAATACCAATTTTGGCAGTGGACATAATCTTGTCATAATCACGCCCAGTAAGACCTGCACATTTAGTATGCATCAAATTATCACACAATGCAAATCAACAGAACCCAAGTAGTTTTAAGCAGCGCTTCCCTTCTCAAAAAGCACAGAGCCGCGGTACTGAGTACTGGGTGTGTCTGAATTTGTCAACGCAGAGGTTAAACAACTTCTGGCGAACGGCATAATTGATCATCCAAGTCACCCTATCATAATCCAATATGGGTGGTCAACAAAAAACGTCTGATCGATTTTCGAAAATTAAATCAAAAGACAACCGACGATAAATACACCATCCCGACTATTTCCAACATATTATCGAACATGGGCGAGGCTCAGTATTTTACAACACTGGACAGAGGGACAGAGAAAATACTGCATTCTCTTTAACTAATGGGAAATACGAATTTTGTAGACTTCCATTTGGGCTATGTGGATGACGTAATCATTTTCTCACTCAATAAGGAAGACCATGTCAAACATATTGAATGGGTCTTGAAAAACCTTAGGGATGCTGGCATGAGAGCTACTCAAGAAAAATACAAGAAATACAATACAAAAAGAGCGTGGAATACATGCGATTCACAGTGTGCAGAGGCGGAATCCAAACATCGGCCGACAAAGTCCTAAAAGCTTTTCAAAAGCATTGTTCAATCTTCGATCATATTTAGGATTAGCTAGTTACTACAGATGCTTCATAGCAGGATTCTCCAGCATTGCCAGACCCTTAACGGAAATCTTGAAAGACGAAAATGGGAAAATATGTGCCAATCGAGGAGGGTAAAAATTGAACTTTTAACAATTTAAAAGAGTTGTCAACCTCCGAGGATGTGCTGTTAGCATATCCCGATTTTAAAAAACAATTTGACTTAACAACAGAACAGCCCAAGGACTTGGTGCTGTACTATCTCAGGGCGGCCGACCTGTAACAATGATCTCACGCACATTACGAGACAACGACTTTGTAACAAATGAGAGAGAACTCTTAGCCATTGTGTGGGCATTGAAAAATCTCAGAAATCACGGTGCTAAAAATTTTAACACCTACACAGACCACCAGCCACTAACATTCGCGGTGTCAGATAAAAATCCGAATGCCAAAATAAAGCGCTGGAAAGCTTTTATTGATGAGCATAACGCCAACATCATCTATAAGCCTATAAGCCAAGCAAATAAACCCTTGTGGCAGACGCTCTTTCTCGCCAGAATATCAACGCTCTGGAGGACACGACGGAATCTGGTGCCGCTACGATCCACAGCGGAGAGTCTCTAACTCACACAATTGAGACAACAGAGAACCAGTAAACTGCTTCCGAAACCAGATTATACTGGAGGAAAGCACTGTCCGACAACAAAAGGCATATATTTAGTTTAAAACGAGGATCCGACATGTCACACTGTTTTCCGATCGCAACAAATTGGCACAGAACCTACGAGAGGTTGTAAACTCCTAAGTGACTAATGCAATATATTGTGAACTTCCTATCCTAGCCTTCATCCAACATAATCTAGTGAACAAATTCCCCTCAACAACTATTCGACATTCTAAAAGTCTCGTGATAGATATATCAGATATTACAGAACAAAGGGAAAAGCTATAGCGGAGCATAATCGCGCTCATCGCGCAGCACAGGATAATGCCCAATACAATTAACAACTAAAATTGCAGAAATGAACAAACACGACGGACACCCGATCAGGCAAGAACTAGGGAAAACTCCTATACCTTCATATGCTGAAGAAATGCTACATGTAGATATTTACTTCACAGATACTTCTTAACCTGCATCGACAAATTATCTAAATTCGCTGACGTCCAAAAAATACGAATACGCACAATTGTGGACGTAAAGGCCCCACTCTTGTAACTTCTGAATTTTTTCCCAAAAACAAAAACCATCTACTGCGATAACGAGAAATCGCGAAACTCAGAGACCATCAGATAAATGTTGTCAAACAACTTTGACATTGTGATCGTAAACGCACCTCCCTTACATAGTACATTTAACGAGCATGTCGAACGTTTTCATGGCACTTTAGGAGACATAAGTCGTTGCCTATGGAATGGAAATCACATTGACGATACTATTGACAGCACTCTCCTTGCGACAATTAAATACAATAGGTCGATTCATTCAGTGACAAAGAAAAAACCGATAGAAATCATCCATAATAGAAAAGTCCTTAGAGCAACATAACAAAAACAGGGTTCAAAAAGCGTACGAAATAGGTGAGAAAGTATCGGTAAACTCCAATAAGAGACTGGGAAATAAACTTTCCCCCTTATTTACCGAAACAGTGGTTGAAGCAGACCTCGGGACAACGGTCCTTATTAAGGGTAAGGTGGTCCATAAGGACAACCTTAAGTAAACCATTTTTTTAACTTTTTAAATTTTTGTATCTTTTACCTTAGGATAACATATATTTTATCCTTAACAATAGTGGCTATAAATGGGAACAGATAAAATTCAAATAGGGACAACTAATAGATTCTGAAAGCAAACAAATCGAGATCAATAACAAGATTCAAGTAAGTCTTACTTACGTCTTACTAAGGAAATTTCAGGAACTCTTAACGCCATCCAAAAACCAGATGCCGAAGTCGAGCATTTTTATACGACTATCTTGGCGAAAAATGGAATGATAATTTCGGACCTAGAAGATTTGATTCTTTCCATTTCACTTGCAAAAATAAATTTAATTAGACCACTCATACTTGACAGCATTGACGTAAAAGAATTTAAAGAGCAAATCACCAATGTTAGTGTAACAAACCTACTATAGGTATCTACTATTAAGGCTTTTCAAAATTTCCAACTGCTATATTTTTTAATCAAATTCCCTCGACATAAGTTACATTGCAAACAAATTAATATTTTTCCCCTTCACCCCTTCAGCATAATAATATATTTAGAAGAAGGAAACGTGGTGGCCGTTTTTTTTTATTTTTTTTCACTGCCTCTAACTATTTTACCCTTCGTAAATGTTATCATAATCATCACATTTAACGAGCATGTCATGCTCATCAAAATTTGAGTGTTTTCAATTTTTGCGAATCTATTGCTGTCTGTAGTAATTGCTAGTCTTAACAACTCTGTAACGAGCGGGATATATTCATTGTAGTTTGCTACAATGCCTGAGGTATTCCTGCTATGTGCAAGGAATCACCTCCTAACTGTATGCTTGTACACAGGATCGCCCGGATACGGGAGCGGTTGTAGCTCAGTCTTAGGATTCGCTCGAGTTTCCCTAGGTATGCCAGGATTCTCCGACGGTTCGCACGGATACCCTACAGTTCACTCCTACAGCTGGTTGGTTTCAACAACTGTTAACACTAAATTTCATCTGTGCCTTACCAATTTTATCGTTGGTAGCAACTGCTGCTCTTGAGCTGCAAATGGTCCTGATTAGGCGTGTAAAGTATACTCCTTAGATATTTTTGATGATCAATGTCCTTTGGGATTAGTATCACTCGCGTTGAGCTCGGCACTCTCACGTACTGACACTTTTAGTTCACTCGAATACTGTCACAATCTTTCACTCTCTCTTAACAATTTGTTGACTTACTATGTATAAAGCTGAATTCGCCTTTTTATAGGTCGGACATATGCCTTTCATCGCGTTGCAACGGGGTCTACTCGGCTCTTTCTACTTCTCATACCCATATAATGGTAGCACCGTGTGATATGATCTGGATTGACGCCAAAATCCCAGCAAATGGCATGGTATCCTCCCATTTGCCAAAGTACCGTTACGTCCTCGGCTAACGGTCATCGATGATCGTGGTGCGAGCGAAGTGAGCCCATTGTTGAATGTGTAGGAGCGAAAGAGACGGAATGTAGCCCAATCTCTGACCACTTTCAGTCACAAGGGTCGCTCCGACATTACTGGCGTAGCTGTGTAGAGCAGCATGAGTATGCGCGTATATACATATAAACACGCAATAGATACATATACACCTCACAGATGATTGGCATTTTCAAACAACGTCTATTTTCCTAACGTGCGTGCGCGCTAGAACCAATGTTAATGTCAATGTCAATGGTTTGGTATGCCATAACCAGAATATTTGATTACGAAAGTCCATCTACATAAAGAATTATTCATCGAATAAGTTCCCATAAAATAACACATGTGCAGAGCTACCCAGAAAGCATGACGCCAGTATATCTTCTGGTCTGGACATTGCACTGTAGACGGAAAGTCCGATTTTTTTGGCCAATTTTGATGATAGAGGGTTGAAACTTGGTACAGGTGACACAAATATTATACATAGTAAATACATACATAGATCCGACCACGGCTACCCAGACCGCCCTTATAAGTAATCTTGCGAATGACCTATTTTTCAATTTTAATTATGTGCTTCTCCTAGTATACTACAAATTTATTTTTTTACCCTAAACCCATTGAAAATGGGAATTTTCATTTTCATTCATTTCCATTGCTGCCAGGGCATCAATTGCGCGGTTAGCAGAGCGCTCGCTTATACGTGCGTAAAGAAGAAGAAAATTAATTTTTTTTGCAGGGTTCAGGGTTTCTCGTAGTCGAGCCGTTTTGACTAGAGCCTTCTTAGTTGTTAAAAAAGTAAGAAAGCTGTAGTCGTGACAGCTCGACAACGAGATCCTCTGGGGTTCAGAACCAACGAATACTGTTCCAAGAATTATTCGATATGATTCTGCACGCATAAAAAAGTATATATGCATAAAAAACAAAACCATTATACCCTGATTTCCCATTTTCAATGGACTCAGGGTATAAAAATAAAATAACCAATACATAACAATAATATTTAAATATATTAATTTTTAGAAATCTCAATCATTTAAATGAATGTATTATAATTTGAGTCCGACTCGTCATCGCTAGTATGATATTTTGAACCGTTACCGGTTTCCCAAAAATGAAATGAAGAAGAAGTTGATGACTGTTGGAGGTAATATTTTTGTTTTGCTGTGTTGCGATATTTTGTTCAAAAATATGCTCGACAGCAGAGGATCCGATGTATCGATTGCTCTGTTAAAAACATCCATCAAATTTTTTTTTCGCTTATTCTGCCAAGCATGGGAGAGCCTATCACGCTTATAATATTTATTTTTCACCCAGGCATCCTTCTGGCAAAATAGAGGCTTCCATTATTTGAAATCCATGTACTAATATTTTATGTGGGAGGTATTGGAAACCATGGATGCTTATTAATATATAATAAGTCTTTAAATTTTTGTAAATTCATTAGTAATTCACTGGAAATTGCTATCAGAATAGTGTGGAGTCTATATATTATATCAAACTCAATATCCAAAACTAAGGCCAATAACATTGAATTTGAAAATGCTGTTCTCGCAGTATTACCGTCGGTTGTATTGCCATACCCACAACACAAACTCGAAGCCCCTTATCCATGCATGGAGTGGACTTATTCCAAATTGCACAATTCCAAGTTTGGGCTTATCCTTTAATGAGTATGGATTGGTAATACTCATAAAATCTTTCGGGCCAGCTCCAGAAATTGGACATAATTGACATGACTGTAGAAATTAGTATATCTAAGATTTTGTCGATTCATGTACAATTCAAAGCTCACACTAATTTCTGTATTTAAAATTGTGTACACAAAATCGGACAACTTCTGGATTTGTCCAAATTTAATTTTTATCTGAGAATGTGGTTTTTGGTTTCCTTAGTGAGCTCCATTTTCAAAGGTCTGTCACGAAGGTCTGTCACGAATAGTGAATGGTCATTACAAATGGGATCTTCTTCGAATCGTTGCTTGTATGCACTCTGACCTGTTGATCCGTCGAATCCATAACTACAAATTAATTTGGCGGTATTGATGCTTTTGTACCGCTCAATCACTTCAACTTGTATATTAAGAATTCGGTTATAAAAATATTCATGAATGTTAAAAATAAAATTAATAAGTTTTCGATTAAAAAATAAAAAGTTTCCAGCGAGATTCAAACCCAGGTCCTTTTAAAAATAACATGTAATCGTTAGCTAAACCTAAATATGTTCACTGCTACACAACACACAATTCAATCGCATTTCATAGAATATTATAGCATGCAGCCTTTGTATGAATGCTTAGAAGTTCAATTAATTTGCGCGCACAACAGTTTGTCGCTTGCAATGAACGTTTGCTAGTTGCCGAAATATTTCGTTTATTAAATGTTTATTAAATAAATAAAATGCACCTACGGGAACAGAGTATCTCGCAGTTATCTGCGCCTAACGTTCTTACTTGTTTTTTTTTTTTTATACCCTGAACCCATTGACAATGGGAATTCAGGGTATAATGGTTTTGTGAAAATGTATGTAACAGGCAGAAGGAGACGTCGCAGACCCCATAAAGTATATATATTCTTGATCAGCACAAAAAAATAAGTTGATATAGCCCTGTCCGTCTGTCCGTCCGTCCGTCCGTCCGTCCGTCTGTCCGTCCGTCCGTATGAACGTCGAGATTTCGGAAACTACAAAAGCTAGAGTGCTGAAATTTTACATGAATACTCGTATCTTAGTTACGCAGTACAAGTTCATTTTGTTTTTTCGATAACTCAACCCATTCCTTAATTATCGATAAAAAATCGAAAGTTCGTTTACGTTTTTTAGGTTTTTTGAGCATAACTTCTACACCGTTTTAGCTAGAGACTTCAAATTTGTATATTTAGATAGATATTATGGATACGCAGATTTTGTAATTTTCAGATTTTAGATGCCACGCCCCCTTCGCCCCCAATTTGAAAAAAACGTATTTCAACTACTAGAGACTTGTAATTTAACAAATGGACAAATTTGAATGCAATTAATATATTCTGAAAGTTTCATGAAGATAGTCCATCTAGAAATGGAGTTATAAGCGTTCAAACTACAGCTCATCCCACCCCCAACCGTCGGCAGCAACTGCGCGGTTAGCAGAGCACGCGCTTATACGTGCGTAAAGAAGAAGAATAATATTTTTTTTTGCAGGGTTCAGGGTATCTCGTAGTCGAGCCGTCTCGACTAGAGCCTTCTTACTTGTTTTCCACTCATTTTGCCTGTAGCGTCAATATGTATCGTATGCCAGGGTATTTCTATCATAGGAATAGGATACATCTCGGCCTGCACTTTTCCAACAAGTGAGTTAGATATTTTACACGTCATACAATTTCCTACAAATCTTTGCACGTATTTGGACATATTATTGAACCAGTAATAGCCATAGACCTTTTCCAGTGTCTTTTCCCATCCCAATTGCATAATTGCTTCATGGACGTGATTTATGACGGCCCATCGAAAAGTTCTTGGTATTACCGTTTTATTATTTTGCTGTATTTTCCTATATAGCATTCCTTTTCGCAGTTCTTATGTTTTAGCTAGACTTTCGGGCAACTCATTACTTTTTATCTTTAAAAATTTTTCTTGAATATCGGTATCTCGCTGTTATTCCAAAACCAACCAGTTGTCAGATACTTCAAATTAATTCGTAATTCAGGTATTTTATTCAGACTTTTACCTTGTTCAACCACAGGATTCCGAGAGAGAAAGTCAACATGAGCCATTCGTTCGCCTTTCCTGTAGGAACGACCACCATCTATGCACCCTCGGTGTTAATTCTAATTTTGTACGGCTGGCCTTTAATGAATTACAGTTTAACAAAAATTGCCGAAAATGAGAGGCCAAACCAATAAATTGCCTTAGCTGTGAGACGTTTTGGGGTGGTGGTAATCTATTTAATGCTTGAATCTTTCGAGAATTTGGCCTGATTTCGCCGTTACTCAATTCAAACCCAAGATACTCTATTCTAGTAGTAAGAAAGGAACACTTGATGACATTAAATGAAAATCCAGCCTTACTTAACGTCTCCAATACTGTCCGTAATCTATCTAGCGCATCCTCTTTACTTTCTGCTATTATGAGAACATCGTCAATATACACAATTGCATAATTGTAAGCTAAAGTTCCTAAGGCCTTCATTATGGCCCGCTGGAACACAGACGGTGAAAACCAAAAGGCATTGTTAAGAACTCGTATTGACCATCCGACGTTACAAAAGCAGTTCGTTTAACACCACGTAATCTGGCAATTTGGTCTGAGATGAGTGGCAACGGGTACTTGTCTGCCACTGTGTTTTCGTTTAGCATGTGATAGTCTACACACAGTCGATCTATGGCATATTTCTTTTTAACTATCATCATGGGACTAGCGAAAGATCAGCAACTGGGGCGAATAATTTTAGCTTCTAGTAATTCGTCAACTTTAATCCGCACTTTGTTTTTCTTATCTTCACTAAGCCTATATGGCCGACGTTGTACGATTTTTTGCTGATCTATTAACCTGATTTCTAACTGCCCTGTGGTGACCCTCATCTTTGGTATTCCATCAATAAACCAATCTGAATAACCTTTTAGAATATTTATCAAGACTGCCTTATCATGGTCATCAAGCTCACTATTTGAATCTATGACTTCTTCATAATTAGTAATTATTAACGATTCTACTCTTTTGGTTATGTAAATTTGGAACTTGTCAGTGTCCATGGTTGCGCCAAAGCCCTGACTAAAAATTTGACGGACAATTAGTATATCCTTTTTCAAATACTTATCCATAATAACATGTAACAAAACTTCAAAATAGTATTGATCAATGTTTATATTACACATTAATTCTTGAGTACTTTATATAGAGTCATTATTTATGCCATTCAGCTTAACGATGTTATTAATTCTTTTACCACTAAATTTATCGTCGACGGTTTCCTTAATCAAGAAACATTCAGCTCCAGAATTTAAACAACATGGAAGAGACTCACCGGTTGAACTATTTATTAATCCTGATGGTGGTGCTACCGTACAGGTACAGGTACACGATTCTCGGTTATTCGGTCGTTTCCTCGGGATCGTCATTTTGGACAAGCGTATGCGAAGTGCCTAAATTCATCGCATTTGAAGCATTTGATATTAGACCGCTCCTTTGATCCTTGCGTTGAACTTCCGTAGTGGCTTTTTCCTTGGATTGGTGTCCTCTGTCGAGCACGGCATTCGGCATATTTATGTCCAGATTTTCCACAATGATTGCATTTCACGTAAGAGAGATACTTCGCATTTTTACAGAGCCTGTTGTAGGTGCGTTGTCATTTAGGTTCCGCTTCTTAAAAGTGTGGGCTTGTAACTGCTGCTGCACTTCATTTCGGGTTTTAATGTTGTTTGCAAAAACCCAGCGCGCCAATTTGTCATCAATTTGTGCCATGTGGGCCAGAGTAAGTGAAAACGCAATTTCCTCCAGAACGATGGATTTGAATTTTATCATTAGCACAGGGACAATTCGACTGCCATACTCGATGTAACTTTCTCCAGGCTTTGGTCGCCCGTTTAGAATTTTTGTCAGTATGGCTGCAGACGTTTCGATGCCAACA
Source organism: Drosophila stalkeri (assembly GCA_035047405.1). NCBI lineage: Eukaryota > Metazoa > Arthropoda > Insecta > Diptera > Drosophilidae > Drosophila > Drosophila stalkeri. Next base: position 381,389 of record JAWNPR010000123.1, read on the forward strand.
AAGCGTTGAATGAAGAGCTCTTTAAATTGGGACCATTTCATTCCAGCGAAGCATATCTGGGACAGCTATTGAGATGCGCTTTTCTCTAGCGATTTACTTAAATATATCATCAAAATACTACCTTTGGGCATTTGGTCAGCAATTATGAGATCCACCGTGGTACACCAAGCTGAAGCATCTGCACCAGTTCCCTCAGGATTAAATTTTGGCAGAGTTGTATGGTTCCCCTTTTGCGGCTGTCGATGCACTTTGTGTCTGCATATTTTTAATTATTTCCATTAAGTTGTTATGCCTCAGCAACACCAGTAGGCAAAGCAGATTCCACTTCTGATGTCGCAGTGTCATTATTTGTTTGATACTCGTCCATATTAAACACAAATTTTTTCGAGCGAAATGAATTCCGACCGGCGCGTGTAATTGTCTGAATGCGACTGCCTCTGTATTTCCTTTCTTTGATCACTTATTGATCTACGCTTCCCTTACCACGCAGGCCGGACTACACTTAGCCACAGCGCGACAACGCCGTCACCTCACTCGTACGGTATTTTGGCGCCAGTCATATTCTATGCTGTATTCTTTGCCAAATTCTACGCTATAGTCAAATTCTAAGAACTTTGTCACAATATACCAAACTCATTACGCAGCTGCGCCTTGCTAGCACAGTGGTATAACTACGTTCACAATGTGACAGACATGTACAGTGGTCAACATTTGATTATAATGCGACATATATATATTCTTGATCAGCACAAAAAAATAAATTGTCTGTCCGTACGTCCGTCCGTCCGTCCGTATGAACGTCGAGATTTTGGAAACTACAAAAGCTAGAGAGCTGAAATTTTACATGAACACTCGTATCTTAGTTACGCAGTAGGAGTTTATTTATTAAAAAATCGAAAATTCGTTTAATTTTTTTACGTTTTTAGAACATAAGTTCTAGACCGTTTTAGCTAAAGAATTTGTATATTTAGATAGATATTATGGATACGCAAATTTTGTAATTTTCAGATTTTGGATGCTACGTCCCCAATTGGAAAAAAAAAACTTTTTTCATATACTAGACTCTTGTAATTTGACAAATAGACAAATTTTAATGCAATTAATTACATTCTGAAAGTTTCATGAAGATATTCCATTTAGAAATAATATAGCCCATCCCACTCCAAACCACAGCAGCAACTGCGCAGAGGGCAGAGGGCACAGGGCAGAGGGCGCGATTATATGTGCGTAATTAAGAAAAATATTATTTTTTTTTTCAGGATTTAGGGTATCTCGTATTCGAGCCGTCTCGACTAGAGCCTTCTTACTTATTTCGAATGAAGTCGTGGATAGTAGCAGCTTTTTTATTTATCAAATCTTTTTGTGGATCGTCCATATTTTTGCTGCCAATATGATCAACAAACCAATCAGATATTAATTCTTTTTATACTCTGTTCCCAACAACTGACTTTGTGCAATGTCTGTCTTGCTGTCCGTACGCCCGTCTGTTCGAATGAACGCAATATTTTTCGGCGCTAGAGCTTGAAATTTTTAACAGAGACTTAAGATTTTTAACATACACTCATGTATGTTCCCGAATTATAAAGTATACAAGTTTTTTCGATCCGCCCATCAGGGGCGTGGTAAATTGGAATATACATGTACCCGTATGCCAGTAATCGTACTAGTTGATGAGCTAAAGAGTTGCAGTTTGGAATGTATACTCGCGGTAACAACCCAAGTTCAAAAAGCTATGGCGTATATATCTACGACCATTGGGAACGTGGCAAATCCGGAAAAACGTATCTTCCACAGCTTTAAAAACGATTAAAAACAAAAAGTTTCCAGCGGGATTTGAACCCAGGTCCTATTTAGATGCCACGCCCCCTTGGCACCCAATTTGAAAAAAACGTATTTTAAATACTAGAGACTTGTTATTCGGCAAATAGACAAATTTGAATGCAATTAATATATTCTAAAAGTTTCATGTTGATAATCCGTCTAGAAATGGAGTTAAAAGCGTTCAAAGTAGAGCCCATCCCTCCCCCAACCGTCGGCAGCAACTGCTCGGTTATAGATATAGAAGAAGAATATTAATTTTTTTGGGTTCAGGGTATCTCGTAATCGAGCTGTCTCGACTAGAGCCTTCTTACTTTTTCTAATTGCAAGAGAGAGTTCTCAGTTGAGATTAACAAGACGTGTGTTTTTGTGAGCCTTAATCTTTGTTTATTTTTTTTTTCTTTAAATATCTTGATTTGTTTAAAATTTCAGTTTATTGTTTTAACATCTTTGTTTTCTCGTGTAAACTTTTAATCCGTGGTTCATTATTTACTGCTTCAATTTTTGCAGTTTGGTGCAACGCTTGGCATAGAAAGTTTATTATTTGCGTTTACGCTTTAGTGTTTATTTTCTATTCGCGCTTTCTGTCTCTTCTTTTTTTATACTTTTCTTAAATGTATGCAACAGGCAGAAGGAGACGTGGCAGACCCCATAAAGTATATATATTATTGATCAGGGCGACAAAGTGAGTCGATATAGCCCTGTCCGTCTGTCCGTCCGTCCGTAAGTCAACTTCTATCTCAGAAACTATAAGGTCTAGAGACCCTTTTTGTGTTACTTGCAGTATACGAGTTTTTTTAAGAAAATCGATAACTATTTCCGGTTCAGATCTATCGATTAAAAATTATATCTCGTTCATCTTTAGAGCTAGAGTCACAAGTAATTTGCATATAGATACTAATTTAATACAATTTCGGGTTTTATCAGATTTTGCATACCGGCCCCCAATGCACTCCCACTCCCCTAAATGTATAAAAAATATATTTCAAATACTAAAGTCATACAATTTGGGTTGGCATATAGACATGAAAGTCATGATCATAATCTAACACTTTGATTACGATTGTCCGTCTCGAAACAGAATTATTGTTCAAATAAGTTCTCGCAACATAACCAGCGTGGCAGAGCAAGCGAGACAGCAAGACCCCTGCAATGCGTACATATGTACATGCATACAAGTGTAGATCAGCGCGAATATTATACGTTCAAAGAAGGGCTCAGTGGATCTCGTAGTCGAGCAGTCTCGACTGGAGCTGTCTTACAGGTTTTTTTTTACACTTGTCAGTGTATTTATATGCATATTTGCTCTCACTTACTTGGGTAAGTTCGATGCTCAAAGTTCTTGCTCTTAATTTTCGTTTCTGCGCTTTAGCTGTTTTTTGTTGTTGGTACTCGCTTTCTCCACATTATTCAATTTTTCTTCTTGTTTTGATCATTTCATTTAACCCCAATTGTCAATATGAGTTCCTGCAAAATATCATGCAGTTTTCGCCAGTCAGTCCAATTTGTTCAATGCTGGTTATGTGAAAACTTGATGCATACTAAATGTGCTGGTCTTTCCGGGCGTGACTTCGATAAGATCATGTCCACTGCCAAACTTAGTAATGGTGGCTTACGTTGGCCTTGTCGGACTTGCTTAGAAAAACAAATTAATTTTACCAAGATGTTAAATACCGTGAGGGGTCAGTTTCTTAAACTGAGCAAGATTTATAATATTTAATATAATTTTCACTACCCTCAATCTCAATTTCAAAATGAGACTCCTTCATTGTTGGTACCTCATTCATCTCCTACCAAATCCTCCTCTCTCGCTTATACTGTCACAGTCCGCTAAATTGCTTGTTGCTTCATCGTTATGTCCTGAAGCTTGGGTGTTACTGAATCTCTTGTCCCTGTAAAAAAATTGATTTTCCCTTCAATTGTTGTTCAAACAAACATAAGATGTACGTCATCCACTTCTGGCATACTGTTTTTTTATGTGATGTAACTCCTCTAAAGCAAGTTTTCTGATATTATTGTTTTTACTGAAACGTAGTTAAGGCATAATGTCCATAATAGTAAAATTCTATCGAGTAATTTCTATATTTATAGTCGTAGAGGGGGGAGATTTAATTGCGGTTAGATCCAGTATACTATCCAGCATTATTTACTTTTTTCTCCCTTCTTTTAAAATATCTGTCACATCGTGATCCTTATTTATACCTTGTTCATATATTCTCCCTTCCTCTGATTTACAAGTTTATGTTAAGCACATAATTTGAATTAAAGAAATTTATGGAGATGTCACTCATAATGATTTGTTTCTTGTATTGGGTGATTTTAATATTCCTTATACCACGAACACTTCGTAGTCCTTAACTGATAATGTAAATTACCTTATTCCAACAATTGATCATTATCTTTTTGATGTCTATGTCTAATCTATTTCTAATCATCTGAATCGATCGCTTTGTCTTGTATTGATATCAGCTTCTACATCATCCAACATTAGAGGGATCTCACTTATCTTTAAATCGAAGACGCTGTTATCGTAAATGCAATTTTTTTTATACCCTGAACCCATTGAAAATGGGAATTCAGGGTATAATGTTTTTGTGAAAATGTATGTAAAAGGCAGAAGGAGACGTCGCAGACCCCATAAAGTATATATATTCTTGATCAGCACAAAAAAATAAGTTGATATAGCCCTGTCCGTCTGTCCGTCCGTCCGTCCGTCCGTCCGTCCGTATGAACGTCGAGATTTCGGAAACTACAAAAGCTAGAGAGCTGAACAACTGAACAACCGAACACTCGTATCTTAGTTACGCAGTACAAGTTTATTTTGTTTTTTCGATAACTCAGCCCATTCCTTAATTATCGATAAAAAATCGAAAATTCGTTTACGTTTTTTAGGTTTTTTGAGCATAACTTCTACACCGTTCTAGCTAGATACTTCAAATTTGTATATTTAAATAGATATTATGGAAATGCAGATTTTGTAATTTTCAGATTTTGGATGCCAGTCCCCCTTCGCCCCTAAATTGAAAAAAACGTATTTCAAATACTAGAGACTTGTAATTTGGCAATCGGATAAATTTGAATGCTATTAATATATTCTGAAAGTTTCATGAAGATAGTCTATCTAGAAATGGAGTTATAAGCGTTCAAAGTACAGCCCATCCCACCCCCAACCGTCGGCAGCAACTGCGCGGTTAGCAGAGCGCGCGCTATACGTTCGTAAAGAAGAAGAATATCAATTTTTTTGCAGGGTTCAGGGTATCTCGTAGTCGAGCCGTCTCGACTAGAGCCTTCTTACTTGTTTTTTTTGCTAAATGAATTAATTAATTCAGGAGGCTGGTCTCTATTTTATAAGTCAGTTAATGTTCATTTGGCATCATCCATTAAAAAAGTCTGGTTCGGCTGTTGACTGGGCTAAATATTCTAAAGCCAAGTAAAATGTTAATCTTTTAAATTCTCGTTGTTATGAGAATTATTTTATACGTGTCCAACGCTCGTGATCAGAAACAATTTTACTCTTTTGTAAATTTGAAGCGTAAATCCATCCTCATTTTTCCTTGGTTTTAAAAAAAAACATGTGGTGATCAAGAATTTTCTGATCTATTTGCAAAATTTTTCTAATCAACTTATTCTTCTATTGAATCCATCAGTAACTCAAATCCATATTCTTATTTAATCCGCGGACTCTTACGACATTGAAATTATCTTATTCTCTTGGTGCTGATAATAATTCAAGTTCTATTATTAAAGGTGTAGTTCTTCTCCTCTGGCACCATTTCTAAAATTGTATTGCGAAAAGATCTGCCATTCGGAAGTTAATTTAAAAAAAAATAAAATCTTCCTTGCAACATTTTTGTAAATCAATTATTCATCCATCGCAACATGGAGTTTTTTAGAATCGATCAACCGCTACGAATTACAGTTTTTCGAACAGAATGCAGACTGATGTTTTTTATACAGACTTCAGTAAAGCATTTGACTCAGTTCACCATCATATGCTGATTATACCCTGAACCCATTGAAAATGGGAATTCAGTGTATAATGTTTTTGTAAAAATGCATGTAACAGACAGAAGGAGACATCGCAGACCCCATAAAGTATATATTCTTGATCAGCACAAACAAATAAGTTGATATAGCCCTGTCCGTCTGTCCGTCCGTCCGTCCGTGTGAACGTCGAGATTTCGGAAACTACAAAAGCTAGAGCGCTGAAATTTTACATGAATACTCGTATCTTAGTTACGCAGTACAAGTTTATTTTGTTTTTTTCGATAACTCATCCCATTCCTTAATTATCGATATTCGAAAATTCGTTTAAGTTTTTTACGTTTATCGAGCATAACTTCTACACCGTTTTAACTAGAGACTTCAAATTTGTATATTTATATAGATATTATGGATACACACGCCCCCTTCTCCCCCAATTTGAAAAAAAAACGTATTTCAACTACTAGAGACTTGTAATTTGGCAAACAGACAAATTTGAATGCTGTTAATATATTCTGAAAGTTTCATGTAGATAATCCATCTAGAAATGGAGTTATAGGCGTTCAAAGTACAGCCCATCCCACCCCCAACCATCGGTAGCAACTGCGCGGTTAGCAGAGCGCGCGCTTATACGTAAAGAAGAAGAATAATAATTTTTTTGCAGGGTTCAGGGTATCTCATAGTCGAGCCGTCTCGACTAGAGCCTTCTTACTTGTTTTAAAGCTGGATCGTTTAGGATTGATGATATTCTCGTGGATTTCATCCTACTTAAAGGACAAAAACCAGAGAGTTCTTTTGAGATCATCAACTTCAAAACTAATCTTTGTTTCGTGTTCCTCAGAGTAGTCATTTAGGTCCTTTACTCCTTTCTCAATTTATAAATGAGCCTAGTTGTATTTCTCATTCAACGATATTTATGTGTGCAGATGATGTAAAACTATGCCTTTTACACTCTAGTTCATTTGAGCATGTACATATTGAAAAAGACTTTAATGCATTTCAATTTCGGTGTGAGGTTGATCATTTGCATTTAAATTGTTCTAAGTGTATGACAATGACCTTCTGTCGCACCGTTCCACGCATTGTTGACTATAAAATTAATAACATTTCCTTACAACATTTTCACCGTCAAAGATCTTGTCGTTTTCTAAACTAAATATTAATCTAAACTAAATATTAATCTTTATATATCTGCCATCATAAATTATTAAAGATCCCTTTATTACCAAGCAGTTATTCATTTCACTTCTGCGCGCTATCTTAGAGTATTGTTCAATTATATGGTCACTACATCATAAACTGTATCAGGATCGTTTTGAATCGTGTCAGAAATGGTTCTCCTCTTGGCCTTAAGTGATATAAATTGGGACTCTAATTTACGTTTACTTTCTTATAATAGTTGGCTTCTGTTTATTGGTCTGCCAGCGCTAATCAATCGCAGAACAATTTTAGGTATTGCTTTTCAATATACCTTGAGCATCGGTAACATTAATTCGTGCAGTCTATTAATGCGGCTTAATTTTTCTATTCCTTCCCGAACAACCAGAAACTATCGCTTGTTACATTTACCGGTTTGCACTACTGATTATTCTTTACATAGTGCTTTTCATGCGGTAAATATAAAAAATTGTATCAAGTATTTTGCTTAGATGTTTTTATCCGCTAATAAAATTATTTCTTTCATCTTAGTGAAATCACTCGTAATGCCCAAATGTGAGCATAAGTTTTAGTCTGCTGATCAAAGTTATATTTTTCTTCATCTCTCATCCTGTTCTTAGTTTTTATACTCTGTTTCCAAAGGGAGTATATTGACTTTGTGCAATGTCCGTCTTGCTGTCCGTCCGTCTGTCCGTTGGCCCGTATGAACGCACTATTTTTCGGCGCTATTAGAGCTAGAGTCTTGAAATTTTAACCATATTCTCATGTATGCTCCCGAAATTATAAAGTGTACAAATTTTCTCGATCCGCCAACTAGGGGCGTGGAAAATATGCATGCGCCCGTATGCCAGTAATCGTACTAGTTGATGAGCTAGAGAGTTGTAATTTGGAATACATACTCGCGGTGATAACCCAAGTTCAAAAAGCTATGGCGGATATATCTACGCCCTTTGGGGCGTGGCAAATCGGGAAAAACGTAACTATAACAGCTTTAAAGCTAGAAGGCTGAAATTTCGCATGTGACCTAAGGTATGATTCTATGAAGATCGATCAAAAAGTTATATGTCTACGCGCGTTAGGGGCGTGGTAAATCGGACCTAAATATATGATGATTTTTTTTTTTTGAAATTGTGCTATATTTTGAACACTATTGATACTAGAGACTTGAAATTTGGCATGTATACTCGGGTTGACTACCAAGCTCAGTAAGCTATGGTAGATATATCTACGCCCACAGGGGACGTAGCAAACCGCAAAAGTTTATATATCCTACGTTTTTAGAGCTAGAAGCTTCAAAATTGGTTCAGTCATTAATAGCCTCCTCTATCGATGACCAAAAAATACCTTTTCAGCCTCTTTGGGGGCGGCATATCGAAAAATACCCTGTAATTTTCGCATTTTTAGAGTGTAAGTAACCAAATTTTGCAGTTATGTTACCCTCGGCTCTTTAAAAAAACTGGCAGAAAATTATGCGTCTACGCCCACTTGGGGCGTGGCAAATCGGCAAAGAAGTTTGTTGTTGCCAACAGAATAATTTATGCTTATAATGGCTTAGTAGTAATTGCTAAAAAAAAAAATTAAATAAGTTTTCGATTTTAAAAACAAAAAGTTCCCATCGGGATTCGAACCCAGGTCCCTTTGATAATTACATGTAATCGTTAGCTAAACCTAAATATGTTCATTGCTACACATCACACAATTCAATAGCAATTCTTAGAATATTATATTATATATTATATTATAGCATGCAGCTTTTGTATGTAGGCATATACAATCAATCAGCTGTGCGCGCACAGCTGTTTGTTGCTGGCAATTTACGTTTGCTAATTGCCGAAATATTTCGTTTATTGAATGTTTACTAAATAAATAAAATGCACCTATGGGAACAGAGTATATTGCATTTAGTTGCGCCTAACTGCAACGTTCTTACTTGTTTAATATTTGCTTTTTCTTGCCCATATTTACTTTAAGAATTATTTTTAATTGTTAGGTTATAACCATATTTAAGAAACTTTAATATTTAATTTTAAGTTTTCAATCAACATTTTCTATTTATCATAGCTTCAATACTATCATTGGCCATATTTGACTGTGAATTGGCGCATAGCTGGGCTGTCTGGCAAATAAAACACCTCCATCGGGTTGGTAGTACTATTGTTATTATACGTTCTGTACTTTTTAGGCTTTGCAATTATACAATTATAGATTACTTAAGTTTTACTATAGTTTTGTCATTCATTCAAATAAATAAATAAATTCCCTGAAGTTGACGAACAAAATTGTTCTCATTACACACCACATTTAATCCGGTATGCCTGAATCAGAAGATTACTGTGATTACGGATAATGACAAATAACGTTGAAAAATACTTTTTTGTATACAAAAAGTATTAAAAATAGATTGTCGACCAGATCATTTAATTTGCCGCTGATTAAGAATGTCTGAGGATATTTTGCATCTTATTTAAAAAAAAAAAAAAAAAAATCATTTTGCATTTCTATTAAAAACACATATCACAACGTCTATTCGTGGTGTCAAAGCTCCTAGATTGATATGTTTTGAAGTACTTAACATATAAATGAACTTAAGAGGTTTTTGAAGAACTAATATTTACTAGTTCTGAAGGATACATACATAAAAAATAAGCAAAATAACAGACAAGAGGCTCTGTAAAATAAGGTGTGCACCACGAGAGCGAAGAGTAAGGTATACATGATTGTTTACAGAGTGACTTCATATATGGATCAGACATTTTATATGAAAACATCAATTGATTATTGATCGAGTCCAAAATGAAGGAAAGTAAGGTTTGAAAGCGTTGATGCGCATAAATAATATGATTCGCGATGAGCATGCACGCATACACACGCACCCCCTTCCCATATTTGTAAGAATTTATGTGCCTGTATGCGATACTCTTGCTGCCTGTAACAAATTTTATTTGATTTTATCATACCGAGTTAATATTATCTGATTTAATACAGCTTTAAATAAAACGTGTTTTCTACTTTTATCAGGTCTTAAAATTTTTCTATATCCTTTACAATATCTTACCTCCTTGCTCGTCCAGCATAACAATGCTTCGCATCCCAACTTCCGCACTCTAAATAGAAATACATGTTGATTTTAATATTAGTACTATAATGGAAGACTCCATAAAAAATTTTCTGTATCAATTACTATTTCTATATCATTGTGTAATTTTGTATGAATTTTTCACTATTGAGCATTATCGTACCAGAAGAATGTGATACAATTATTGGTCAAGTCCGATAATTATTAAAATCGGGCAGACAAGAGATAATGCATCAGATATATATTAGAATATCTAATATATTTTATTTATAGATATGAATAAGGAATAAGGATCTAGCTACGTTTTCGAATAATGATATGCTTATGAACGAAATTTCTCTAAGAGAAAAAAAAAACACAAAATTATTACACCTTCACAAATTGTTATTATATCCGGGACAAAAAATATATGTAATTAATTTACTAAATCGTTAATTTTCTATTATATTATCGGGCGGACCTTGGTTGGTTGCTGATCTGTTCTACAGATAGACTTATATATAGTAAATTAAATATGTAACTCACAAGTTCTAACACAAAACATTAAAAAAATTGGAAAACAATCGTCGTAAGTCACTCTCTAAATATTCTTCACTCTCGCAAATATATTTTGAAATTTGATCGCGATAAGCCCCCATTTATTTTCTTCTGATTGAAAAGTATTCTCCGTATTTCATGATTATTTGTGGAAAGGGTATGAAAGGATTTATACACATAAAGAATATGTTTTCGCGATCAGCATATTCACACACATTGTCCCTTGCTATATTTATAAGCATTTATGTGCCTGTGTGCATATAAATTGTTGGCTGTAGTAATTTTAGATACCAAAATTTACAGCTGGCTAGATCTGTACAGATCAAATTAACCCTCTTAAAAAGGTAATAACAAAAATATAGATATTTGGCACTCAATAGATAAGAAATACATTAATTATTTTTTAAGTTGTATATTTATTTATTTTAATTTTCTTATTCTTTATTTATTCACGAATTATTTTCAGTTAGGTTTCTTTTAAATTAAAGCGAAATAATTATTCTGCTCATATTTTCATAGCACGAACGCAAAAATAAGGGGCCTGGGCAAATACGAAATTGTCTGGGAACTAACGCTAAAAAGAAATAAGTTTCCAAAAAATTTATTCCAGATGTCCAGTCGTATATGTTGTATGGCTAGTGGTTTGAGTTTTCAGCATCTCAATTTTGAATTTGCTAGATGACGTACTAGAAGTTAAGTCGTTGTTATTGCGTGTTTGAGCTTACTTAATTTATATTATTGTACAACTATACAAATAAACATAGATATACGACTTGAAAATGCAGTTAATAAAAAAAAAACTGTAACTCCCCCATTATATTATTTAAAACATGTAAGAAGGGTCTAGTCGAGACGGCTCAACTACGAGATAGCCTGAACCCTGCAAAAAAAATTAATATTCTTCTTCTTTATGCACGTATAAGCGCGCGCTATGCTAACCGCGCAGTTACTGCCGACGTTTGTGGGTGGGATGGGCTGTACTTTGAATGCTTATAACTCCGTTTCTAGATGGACTATCTTCATGAAACTTTCAGAATATATTAATTGCATTCAAATTTGTCCATTTGCCTACTACACTACTACAAGTCTCTAGTAGTTGAAATGCGTTTTTTCGAATTGGGGGCGAAGGGGGCGTGGCATCCCAAATCTGAAAATTACAAAATCTGCGTATCCATAATATCTATCTAAATATACAAATTTGAAGTCTCTAGCTAAAACGGTGTAGAAGTTATTCTCGAAGAACGTAAAAGAGGTAAACGAATTTTCTATTTTTTTTCGATAATTAAGGAATAGGATGAGTTATCGAACAAACAAAATAAACTTGTACTGCGTAACTAAGATACGAGTGGTCGTGTAAAATTTCAGCTCTCTAGCTTTTGTAGTTTCCGAAATCTCGACGTTCATACGGACGAACGGACGGACGGACGAACGGACGGACGGACGGACAGACAGACGGACAGGGCTATATCAACTTATTTTTTCGTGCTGATCAAGATTATATATACTTTATGGGGTCTGCGACGTCTCCTTCTGCCTGTTACATACATTTTCACAAAAACATTGGCCGCGAAGGTGCTTGTTAGGCTCCAAGCTGCCTCCGGCTCCAGCATGGCTTTGACAATATTGTCCGCTCTAATGGAGCGGCCCACTGCCTCTTCTAGAACACGCCATTCCTCTTGGAAGCGTCCACACTCGAATAAGACGTGGTTGGCGTCTTCCACCAGACCTCGTCCGCACCAGAGGCATTCGCCAGTTTCCTCGTGGCTAAAGCGCTTCAAGTAGCTCCGAAAGCATGCATGTCCCGAGACCCGACCGTGTTTGCGGTTTAACTAAGGTTCAAGCTCCGGGATGAGCGTGTGCGTCCATCGCCCTTTTGTTGAACTATTCCACCTTCTTTGCCATCGTGCAATGTTGTTCACCCTGATAGCGTTGCGTCGTGTAGGCTCGTGTGTGTTCCACTCAACGGCTTCGGCACCAAGTCCTCCACTGGTACCTTTCCGGCTAAGACGAGCGCTGCGTCATCGGAGACTGTCTTGAAGGCACAGCTGACTCTCATTGCGCTCAGTCTGTAGGTGGCACTAATGCCCCGACTGTAGCTCGGCGTTGCCATCGCTCTTGACCATATTGGTGCAGCATAGAGGCTGACGGATTTATTGACGCTCATCGTTGTTGCCTAGGTCCTAGGTCCCCACGTGTTAAGCATAATTCTTGAGAGAGGTCTGCAACAATTAGTTGCCTTTTTTTTAACATATTCCAAGTGTTCGCGGAAAGTTAATCTTATGTCTAACATGACGTCAAGATACTTTTTCGCCCTCTTAGACGCGATGGTAACGCTGCCGATCTTTATATTGGCAGTTTCCATTCTTTTGCGACTGCTGACAAGGACGAGTACCATTTTGTGCGCCGCTTGCTCAAGTTCACCTCCTTTCAACCAGCCTCAGTATCGTTAAGCTCCTTGCCTATGGAGACGACTTCTACATCATCAGCAAAGCCAATAGTTCCAAGCGAAGTACGCCGTCGTACATAATATTCCATAGGAGAGGCCCCAGCACTGAACCTTGGCGCACTCCACCTGACACTAAATGAGTTTGGGGACCTTCACTCGTATTGTATAAGTTAACATGCGCGAACCAAATAGTGCTGACTATGGGTCAGCAAGTTCTGCACAGGATGCCGTTACGACAAAGTTGCAGGCGAAATTGGACACCAGAACGCAGAGCCGGGCTGATCGTCCACGAAAGACGCAAGCTCAGCGTTCTGTCGGCGCGGACGCCGGCAGCAATGGCTTGGAGTCGCCGTTTGAATTTATTAATGTTTAGTTTTTAATCTTCTCCTGAAATGCTCAAACGAGCCTGCTAAAAAAGATTTAAATATAATTAACCATCTTGTTATAATTGGCGCCCAACGACGATAAAACCCGCGAGTTCTACTAAAATAAATACCCGCGTAGTCGATTTATATGTAAATCTTTGAGCTAACGCCAAGAGTAATAATAACAAAAAAAAAGAGAACAAAATTTGTGATCTGTGTAACTCTTTGGCCAACGCCAAGAACCAAACCAACAAATAAAACGGAAAATTAGTGTCGTGCTCTGAATAGACACCTGTGTTTGTGATCTAAAAACACAGTAATGAACAACTACAACAACAACAAATAAAATAGAGAAAATTAATAAAAAATCTAAAAGAAAAAATAAAACCCCAGCCACGAGCTGAGCGAGTGAGAACTAAAAAAAACATAAGCAACAAAGACATACGAAACCTAAATGGAAAGGAAGCAAAGACAACGTTGGAAAAAAAACACTGCGTGACTGCATCGGCCACCAGCGATCAACTTTAGCGATAAGGAAATATCGTATTTAGAAATGAGCATGTAAGTGAATTGCTCATCTTGCTACAAAAGAATAAAATCAACGCTGTCTAGCAAATACGTTAAATATTAAGTGGAACTTATTCCAAACTTAAAGTTACGATTTGAAGAAATAAATATAAATTTTATATTTTGTTTTCTTTACTTCTACACTGAATTTTTTTATTTTAAATTCATTTACTGAACTTGGTTGAAAATACTTGTATTGTAAAGTGATCTCGGTTTGACATTCTAAACGAATGCAGGGTGTTGACAGATCAGACGACAGCTGCGGGGACGAATTAATATCTTCCTACTTTGAATATAAAAAATTTAAAGACATAAAAATGACAGACGAACAAGTAGCACAACTCGAAGCTCAATTACGCGCAGCCCTCGAACAGCAGGCACTTAGATTTGAGGAAAAATTGACACTCTTACTCAGAAATTCGCTAGGCTTCAAGGGCCAGCCCCTCAAATAGAAACTTACGAGGAAATACAAATAATCCCGGGAACTAGATGCGACGAGCCCCTAGACATAGTAGAGTCCATCCCAAAGTTTGATGGAAAACAGGAAAATTATATCTCATGGTGACAGGCCGCTAGTGCCGCTTATAAAGTATTTGAGCCATATAATGGCAGTTCAAGGCATTATCAAGCTGTAGCTATAATACGCAACAAAGTAAGAGGCTCAGCAGATGCGGGGCTTGCATCATTTAACACAGTGTTAAATTATAAAGCAGTCTTTCCTAGGTTGGATTTCACGTTTGCTGATAAAACTCCAGTACACGTGATCCAGCAGCAGATAAGCACTCTGAGGCAGGGCGACCAATCATTGTTAAATTATTATGATGAGGTCGAAAAGAAATTGACAATACTGACAAACAAAACTCTAATGACACATGACCCTGCCGGAGCAGCCGTTCTGAATGAAAAATTCAGGAGCGATGCACTCCATACTTTTGTCTCTGGACTGAAAAAGACCTTGAGGTGGGCTGTCTTCCCAGCACAGCCCCAAGACCTGCCAACTGCTCTAGCTCTATCCCAAGAGGCCGAGTCAAGCAATGAAAGAGGCATTTTTGCTGCTAATTTTGCAAAATACTCGGAAGAAAAACCGCAGAGACCCATTGGCCAAAAGACCCAAAACTGGCGTCAGAATAGCCAACAGGAAAGTAGGGTAGCTCTCAGAAGAAACACCCTCATTTCCAGAAATATAGCAAAGATAACCAAAGCCAGCCAAAAGCAGGCAGCTCAAAGCAGCGCTTTCAGCCCAGAAACTCACAAGGGAGTGGCCCTGAACCAATGGAAGTAGATTCTTCTTCAGACAACCCACTCAGAGCTATAGAGGCAACCAAAACTATGGGGATCAGTCAATGAGAACTCAACAGAACATCAATCACTTATCCCAAGAAGAAGGCGACGAAAATAAGACTTATGAGTCTTATTCACAGCATCAAGCGGAGGCGTTCGAAGACGACCTATCCGGAGCTTACCGTTTGTAAGACGCATGGTCGCAGGGCGAATAATAAAACCTCTAATAGACACAGGAGCCTCTAAGAACTATATCAAGTCCCTTCCCGAGCTGGCTCATTGGAAGCCAGTAAATAGCCCCTTTCAAGTTAAAACAATCCACGGGCACACAAAAATTGAGCAGAAATGTCTCATCGACCTTTTCAATGTCAAATCATACTTTTTCATGTTAGAATCAGTAAAAGATTTTGACGGCATAATCGATTCGAACAATAACACCATAAAGCACGATAGAGGTGCAGAAAAAATTGAGTTCACAACATGTCAACAGGTTAACCATTTTCAAATTAGTGACACGGATGTTCCAGCTGCAGTCAGGGTAAATTTCAATCAAATGATCGACCGAACGATTAACGCCTTTGCAGACGTTAACGAGTCCCTACCATACAATATTAACACTGTTGCCACAATCCCAACGGACGGCGAACCGGTATATTCAAAGTTATGCTCATACCCCATGGGCGTGTCAGAATTTGTCAACGCAGAAGTTAAACAACTTCTGGCGAACGGCATAATTAGACCCTCAAAATCACCCTATAACAATCCAATATGGATGGTCGACAAAAAAAGGTGTCGACGAGTCTGGACATAAAAAGAAACGTCTGGTAATTGATTTTCGCTAGTTAAATCAGAAGACAACCGACGACAAATACCCTATCCCAACTATTTCGACCATATTGTCAAACATGGGTGAGGCTCAGTATTTTACAACACTGGACATTAAATCGGGTTTCCATCAAATTGGATTGGCAGAGAGAGACAGGGAAAAAACCGCATTTTCTCTAAATAATGGCTAGTATGAATTTTGCAGGCTCTCCTTCGGGCTGAAAAACGCCCTTAGTATTTTCCAGAGGGCAATAGACGATGTCCTCAGGGACCAAATTGAAAAAACTTGTTACGTCTATGTAGATGACGTAATAATTTTCTCCCCCAATAAGGAAGACCACATCAGACACATTGAATGGGTCTTGAAAAGCCTTAGGGATGCAGGCATGAGGGTTTCCCAAGAAAATTCCAAATTCTTCAAAAAGGATTTGGAATATTTGGGATTCACCGTATGCAGAGGTGGAATTCGGACATCGACGGACAAGGTACAGGCCATACAGAATTTTCAACCTCCGACAACATTGTTTAACCTTAGATCATTTCTAGGGAAGCAAGTTATTATATGTGCTTTATAGCAGTATTCTCCAGCATTGCAAGACCCCTAACGGACGTCTTGAAAGCTGAAAATGGAAAAATAAGTGCCAACCATTCAAGGAAAGTTAAACTTGAATTGAATCAAATCCAGTTAGACGCCTTTAATAGGCTAAAAGAGCTGCTAGCCTCCGAGGATGTGCTTTTGGCATACCCGGATTTCAAGAAACCATTCGACTTGACAACAGACGCATCCGGCCTAGAGCTCGGCGCCGTGATGTCTCAGGGCGGACGCCCCATAACAATGATCTCGCGCACATTGCGAGACAATGAAATGAAATAATTAATGAATCCCTTTCCTACATGACCTGAGCCTGAGTAACCTGCATCACATCGGTAATCTCAAGGCCGAATTGTCATCAAGGTCATTGGGTTGCGTCATCATCCTTGCTTCTTTGGTCCTAAATCTGGCTATCGGCTACAAAATATGTCGATGCAAGTCGATCATCGGAAAACCGGAGGACGGGTTTTAATCTACCCGGGGTGGAGTTAACACGCGCGAACCAAATAGTGCTGACTATGGGTCAGCAAGTTCTGCACAAGATGCCGTTACGACAAAGTTGCAGGCGAAATTGGACACCAGAACGCAGAGCCGGGCTAATCGTTCACGAAAGACGCAAGCTCAGCGTTCTGTCGGCGCGGCCGTCGGCAGCAATGGCTTGGAGTCGCCGCTTAAATTTATTAATGTTTAGTTTTTAATCTTCTCCTGAAATGCTTACACGAGCCTGCTAAATAAAAAAGATTTAAATATAATTAACCATCTTGTTATAATTTATATTAATGTTCTTCCTCTGAAGTAGCTCTTCACTGTCTCTTTTAGATATTTAGGGATATTAGTGTGACAGCGCATCCAGTATCATATCCCAACTAGCTGTGTTGAAAGCATTCTTCACATCAAGAGTCGCAATGATGTAGTATTGCTTCGTCCCGTGCTTCCATCTGGTGCCTTGGATGGCGGAAGTTGCCAGGCCAACCACTTCATTTAACACATCTGTTGTTGACTGGGCCTTCCGGAAACCAAATTGGCTAGATGATAGGCCACCGGTGCTAACAATAGCAGCCTCCAGCCTAGAGCAAATCAACTTCTCAAGCACCTTTCCCATGGTGTCTAAGAGGCAGATTGGTCTATATGACGATGGCTCCTCTGGTGGTTTGCCAGCCTTGGGTAGCAACACCAGGTTCGGGATTTTCAAGGTTTCAGGGAACGTCTTTTAAATTAAACATTCGTTGAATAATTCCGCGAACGTACTTGGGTGCAAGGCGAGGGCTAGCTTTAGCGCACGATTTGAGATCCCGTCCGGCCCTGGAGCTGACTTAGTTCTAAGATTTCTGGAAACTACTAAGATTTCAGCGTCCGTATCTAAGCCAATGTGAGTGCTCGTTGAGCCCTGATCAGTAGACATGGACTCAGAGGCATGAATGGAAAGAGCGTTTCCACAATTGGTTTAAGCTCCAAACGATCCGTTGGCTGTACCTGTTTACCTGCGTAAAGTCTTTTAACTACAATTTTATATGCCCTGCACCAAGGGTCATATTCGGTTGAGTCACACAACTCTAGAAGTCATTCTCGTTTAGTTGCCCGAATGGCCTTCTTCAACTGACTTCTAGCCACCTGGTAAGCTACTTGTTTTTCTAAGTATGAGGGCCTACCGCGGCCACGTTTGTAGCTTCTTCTCGCCTGGATACATTTGCATCGAATGTCACCTATATGTGCATTCCACCAATACAAAGGCGTTTGTTGACGCATAAACTGCTTGCGGCGTAGCATGGTGCTATTGCAAGCACTCTGAATTTGGGCTACCATTTGGCTCGCTCTGGGCTCAGAGTTGCCAGCTGTGCCCAGCGACTGAATGGCCTCTGAAAAGGCCGAGGGATAAAAAGTATCCAATTAGTAGGATTCTCTCAGCAAGTTTGTCGCCCTAGAAGGTGGCTCACCTATTGTGAACAGAAGTGCCGATTGATCGCTGCCTGTATAGCTATCGCAATGGTTCCATGTTGCTTCCCGAAAAAGGTATGAAGTGACAAAAGTAATGTCAATTACAGATCCGTATCCAGCCCGACTGAAGGTGAATTCGTGACCAGTGTTGAGCAGTGCAACATCCAGTGTCGCGAAGATCTCCAGTAGGATACGGCCTCTTGCATTTTTGTGTGACTACCCCAATCTAACGCCAATGAATTGAAGTCACCTACTATAATGGCCTTCCGACCCCTAGCATCAATTGCATTCTGCATGCTGGGAGCCAGATAGCAACTGTAAAGCCATAAGTTACCATATCGACCGCGTACGCTGCCATTGAATGACTTAACATTCGTTGAATTGTCACATACCCATAACGCTGCTTTACCAGTTCTGTCTGTTGCCCACGTCCTGGGCCAGTTGTACTTACAGTGATGAAGCTCACTGAGAAACTCTACGTGTATACATTTTTCCCTTATAGTCTGCTCTAGTAGATCTTGCGCAGCTACACAATGATTTAAGTTAAGCTGAAGGGACCTTAACATTTCATTTTACGCGCGGCTTCACGGTAGGATGGACACTTGAAGCTGCCTGCTGAATGGTCCGTCTGCTTTTCGCCTTTACGGACGCAGAGGCTACATTTTGGTGGCTTGGTGCATGTTTTTGGACTGTGACCCCTCTCTCCACAACTGAAACAGGCACGTTACAGTCGCTAGCGCAGTTGGCTACTATATGACCGTAATTAAAACAGCGCTTAGGCTGGTCCACAGATCGGATACGACATACAACCCAACCTATTTTAATTTTGGACAGTTCGAGCAAAGTTTTCGCTTTCCCAACTGGAATAGCAACCATAGCTCTTTGCTGTCCACAGAAAGCTGGCGAAGCGATTTGATAGCCTCTATGGGGAGTGAGCTATCCTTTAACTCCACCCTAATTACCTCTAATATTTCCTCTTTGCTCGCTATCTCATCCAAGTCACGAATCTCAATGAGCGCCGATTCGTTAAGTGTTTTAACTACCGCTCGGTCGCCCAAGGCTTTGCCCACAGGTTCGTGCAGGGCCTCAGCGCTATGCTCCGGCTTCCTACTCAATTGCAATTGCGACGTCTCCGCTCAGGTGTTTTACGATTGGGTCGCTCTTAACTACGCGAAGCATGTCCGCGTAGCTGCAACCTCCAACGCCTGAAATCGTAATTGCGTCCGATATGGGTCGCTTCTTCATAGGCTTCCGTCCTTTGACGACGGTCCAGCTGCTCGGGTTTGTATGTTGACCTGCCTGTTGTGAGTTCACAGCAGCAGCCCGCAGAGCCATTGGTTCTTTTGAGTTCGCTGCGCTTTTGTTGGGCCTCGTCTTTTTTGAAGGAGTTTTCCTCATTTCGGTGGCTAATTCCCATGGCCGCTTGGGCGTATTACCGTCTATTCGAGCACTAATGCTCACTGTTTGAGCTTTCTTGGGCGGTGTGGTCTGAACCTGGCAGTTTTTAACCGGTCGGTCGCAGAACTTTACAGCCGCCTTGTGAAGATTGACCAGCCTAGCCAGCTCCTCTCTCATGAGTGCATTTATATGACGCTGGCCACCAAATAAAGCAGACAAGCCCTCTAGGGTAACTCCTATTTGAGCTAGCGCTTCCTTTAAATTTTTTGGTGCCTGACGATCAGCCACTGGGAACTGATTGTTGTCAGTTGTTGCTGCGGTGATCGCTGCAACGAAGGCCGACGCGTGAAAGCTTGCAGCTCTCCTCTATCATCGCATCCATAATTGTTCCGACTACCAAGGCGTGGAGCCTGTAGTGGGCAATGACTACAAAAATTTGAGATTAGAGATCCCAGTAATTTAAAACTTTAAAACTCAGCTTAGCTATGAGACAATAAGAGCCCGAAAGTATGCACTACTTTAGACAGCGTCTGAAAGTATGCACTTCTTTAGCGACTGCGACTTCACTGCAGCAGTTAGGTTGCTAAGACCTAGCAACTCACCAATGTTAGTGAGCAGCTGATTGCCCGCTGCAATTTCCTGAACAACCCTGACGCCAAACAGTGACGCTACTGCCCCCCTCTCTTGCACCACCAGATTTAGCCTCCTGGACACTCCGCGAACCGCCTCAAGGTGAGTCTCTCCCAGTCTTTGGATTTGCTGGGTACGTCGCGCTCGCAGCTTACACGTTTATTATAGTTTCTTGCATTTTCAGAGCGAAAAAACAGCGATCAAGCCAAAGTCCTTGTTGGATAACGATGTCATCGACCGCACCGTACGAAAGCGCAACTCAAACTGTGTGTGTGTGTGTGTGTGTGTGTGTGTGTGTGTGTGTGTGTGTTTGTGCGTGTGCATGTATAATTTTTTAAGCGTGAATAATCGAACCGAAGCATTCTTGGAATACTATTCATTCGAAGAAGGATTCAGGGGATCTCGTAGTCGAGCAGTCTCGACTAGAGTAGAATGTGAAAATGACGCGGATAACTTTAATTTGTAGATTATGAAATATACTCTAAATTTAACAAAATAGAGACTTGGTTTCATATGTGGGATATACTGAATAACTTCGACAGACATTATTGTGTAAAACATTTGGTAAATACACGTAGCAAACACCAAGACCTTGTCTATGCGTGGAGTCAACGATATTGCAAGAATAAGATGGCGCTTTCGCATTGACATGGACGTGTTTATAATATGATATATATATAATTTTTTTTTTGCAATCATGCTTTTTGATCGCCATCTGTAGCTCTTTATGGGTTGTTCCCATAAACTATCTGATTCGGGAGATACAAATATCAAATTGATTTTTATTTTCGCTGATTAAGTTATTAGTTTGTCAATAATATATAATTTATTATAATTAATTTAAAAATTTAACTTTTATCGATCCAAACTCTTGAAGTTGCTATTAAACTGTCATAAAATACGGTAGTGCTAAAAAT
The DNA here is from genome assembly GCA_035047405.1 of Drosophila stalkeri. Lineage (NCBI taxonomy): Eukaryota > Metazoa > Arthropoda > Insecta > Diptera > Drosophilidae > Drosophila > Drosophila stalkeri. The sequence continues at coordinate 402,918 of JAWNPR010000123.1, forward strand.
AATGATAGACGACTGCAGTTGTAGCAACAAAAAATCAATTCATTATTTTTTAAACGAAACTATTAAGAGTGCTCTACTCGAGACTGTCCAACTATGAGAACCCCTGAACCCTGCAAACTTTTCTAAATGAGTTTTTTCCTTTAAATCTGCCATTTTTTAAAAACCCAAAAGCGAAAAAATTTCCAAAACGGAAATTCTTGTTTTTTTTTTAATATATTGATTTTTTCCACTTTTTGTATTATTGAGCAATTTAACATTTTTTAAACCAAATAGTTCAGTATACACAAAAATGACAGTATGTGTAATTTAACAGCCAAGAATATAAGTGCTCGCAGCGGAAAGACTAGAAAGAAAGAAAGGTTGTGTTTTCCCACTATATCATTTTGAAGTTGGGTGGTCACCGCGAGTATACATTCCAAATTGCTCATCAAGTAATATGATTACTGTCATATGGCCACTTGCATTTTGCGATTTAAAAGAAAAATGGTTACACTTTATAATTTAAAGTCTCTAGCTCTAATAGCGCCGAAAAATATTGCATTCATACGGACAGTCGGACAGACAGAAGAACAGCATACAGACAGTGCACAAAACCAATATACTCTTTCCCTTTGGGAACAGAGTATAAAAATTGAATTGAGGCAAAAAAACGTCAGCAATTTGTCAGATTTTTTCACCAAAATTCAAAGTCTTTTGTGCTCAGCAAAAGTTGGCAACACTGCTGAAAAGATTACATTCTTGTTCTTTTATGTTGCAGCACTATTAATTTCTTTTCCATTTTCCATGGCTTTAGCGCAGCGAGTTCAGAATCTAAGACACACTGCCTAGCATCTTCTACTTATTTCTTATGCAACCCACCGAACCAAGCTCGGCGACAGCGACACAACGCTGTTGCCCTGCTAAAACGGGACTTCTTAATGTTAATATAATCATATAACATAATCGATCATATTTCAATATTTCACTTATTCAATTTTAAATAATAATCTTACTTCCATCAAACATCGTGCTTTACCCTATTTCTGTATATTTCGAAACAACATACCTTTTCTTAGATCGCATGTTTTGATTATATCGTCTGGTATTCAGCTTACCAAGAATGCTGACGATATCTGGATCCAGTTGCTGTTCGGCCAACAGCCAATTACTTGATATTTCTGCTATTTTTATTCGCTTTTCATGTATTTTATCCAAAACTAACTATTACGTTGAAGGAATTGGGTTTCTTGAAAAAAGGAAATCTACATATACCATACGTTTCCCTTCTCTATATTGTATTGTGAAATTAAAGGGTTGTAAATAGGACCACCAACGGTAAACTTTAGGAGTTAGGTGTATTTTAGTGCGTGATTCCTTCAATTAGTTGCAATCCGTATAAATCACAAATTCTCTACCAAACAAATACTAACAAAAATGTTTTACGGACGAAAATACTACCAATGTTTCGAGCTCATAGGAATAGTATATTCAGCGGCGGAAGTTGTTTTGCTGAAATATTCTACAACATGAAGTTGGTTGTTGATAGTGTGCACTTCTATAGGGTGTTCCGGGTCAAATATGACTAAAACCGGCTCATTTGTAAGGATGTTTACAATTTTCTTTCGAATGCTTTCAAGCTCAGCATTCCAAGTAAAACTTTCTTTTCCTGCTGTTAAAGCGTATAATGGCTTTATTTTTTGAGAGAAACCAGGTACAAACTTGCGGAAATAGGATGCTAGACCAATGAGCTGTCGCAAACTAAAAACACTAAAGAAATCAATGCAGTCATTTTTCATATGTTTGGTCTGAGGTACAATTATAATATCGACCATGTAAACAATCACATAAGAATCTTCAATCCGAACGGCATAGTTACTCCATCCAAAGTAACGAATACAGTATATTCTATGTAAACCGGGGGAATAGGGATTTGGTGATACCCACTTGACATGTCAAGACATTAGTTTTGCACTTGTGCTTATATTAAGACCAATTCTTTCTTTCAATCCTATTATGTGTTTGCATTATGACCAATTCTTTCAATATTTCTTATTAGCCTTTCAGGCATCAATACTGTCTCTTGCAACAGTTACACTCTCAATAATTCTATACTGTCTCTTTGAACAGTTTCAGTCTCAATCATGTCCCTTTCAACAGTTTCACTCAACTATTTCAATACTGTGTCTTTTAACAGCATCTTTATCAACACATCCCCTTTAGGCAATTTCCTCATGAGCATACTATTTTCTGTTATTTGTTAATGACCTTAGAATATCTAACAATTCAATTCAATTAACTTCGTTTAATGCCTTTCTGCATTCTTTAACAACACAAAGTATACTTCATATTTAAAAACAAGGTTTTTAGTTGGCAGCGATAAGCCTAATTTGTTTATTTTATTTTAATTTTATTATTTCACTCAGTTCTCAACGGGAAAAAAGAGTATATTGGTTTTGTGTAATATCCGGTTTGCTGTCCGTCCGTCTCTCCGTATGAATGCAATATTTTTCGGCGCTATTCGAGCTGGATACCACATACTCATATAAGCCCCCGAATTATAAAATGTAAAAATCCGCCCACTAGGAGTGTGGCAAATTGAAAAATGCATGTACCCATATGACAGTAATCTACTCTAAACACTCTTGATCCAAATATGCAGGAGATGTAATTTTATTGAAAAAAAGAGAGGTATGCTTTTATAAAACAAATCGATATATACATGGACTTACAAAAATTTTTCAATTGGTAGCTCTTTTGATTTCTGATGGATGAACAGATGGATAAATACAGGCGGATAGGGATAAATTGACTCAGCTTGTTGTGCTAATCAGGAATGAATATATAATACGTCACGGCGTCTGCCAAGTTTTTTCCGCCCGTTTCATAACAAAACTTTTTGTCCTTGATTTATTACAGGATACCCTCAACCCTGCAAAAAAAAACATAATATTCTTCTTCTTTACGCACGTATAAGCGCACGCTCTGCTAACCGCGCAGTTGCTGCCGACGGTTGGGGGTGGGATGGTCTGTACTTTGAACGCTTATAACTCCATTTCTAGATGGACTGTCTTCATGAAACTTTCAAAATATATTAATTGCATTCAAATTTGTCTATTTGCCAAATAACAAGTCTCTAGTATTTAAAATAAGTTTTTTTCAAATTGGGTGCGAAGGGGGCATCTAAATCTGAAAATTATAAAATCTGCGTATACATAATATCTATCTAAATATACAAATGAAATGTCTAGCTAAAACGGTGTAGAAGTTATGCTCGAAAAACGTAAAAAAGGTAAACGAATTTTCGATTTTTTATCAATAATTAAGGAATGGGATGAGTTATCGAAAGATTCAGCTCTCTAGCTTTTGTAGTTTCCGAAATCTCGACGTTCATACGGACGGACGGACGGACAGACGGACAGGGCTATATCAACTTATTTTTTTGTGCTGATCAAGAATATATATACTTTATGGAGTCTGCGACGTCTCCTTCTGCCTGTTACATACATTTTCACAAAACCATTATACCCTGAATTCCCATTTTCAATGGGTTCAGGATATAAAAAAAAAAAAACAATAATTTTCACATCAGAACTCGCGTTCTTCTTTGTGATAATAAAAATCATACTAAAGAAAATTAAAACGAGTTATCCACAAAAGCATCAGAAGTTGACATTAATATTATTATTTATTTATTTAGTACAAACCTACATTTTAAAAAAAGAATAAGATAGAATCGAATATAACAATGTTTTCAAATTGTTATAATTATATATAATGAAATTTGATATTCTAAACAAGTACTTTGATTCTTTAAGTATATTAGAATTAAATCCGATAATTTATTTGTAGTGCTGCCTAAGGACAGGTTACATTATGTGATTAAAGAATTCACATTAAATAAATAATACTTTACAAGGTTTGTGTATTTCCTCAGAATAAGTAAAGTAGTAAATAGAAAGATTTAGGAACTGCACTTTAACGGCAGGATAATACATCTTAAATATGTTCTCAATTCAACCGATTTTCTTAATTAATCAGGCGACACAAAGCTTATCCAATACAAACTCATTCGATTCTTGAACCTTATCGTTGCTAGGAAAAAACATAATCGATGGCCACTATATTTGCATATATAGCTAGCTCAGGCTCAAAAGCTTAGATTACGTCAGAGACAAAGAATCAACTTAAAAAACTCCAATTCATCAAAATCATTGATTTATATTCAGACACTAAAACATCAGTATATATTTATGTATAGTTAAAAATTTCGCCATTATTTTTTTCTGATAATTATTTTTAGGAGCTTACCGTGTGTCATACATCAATGAGAGATTTTCTAAGCATTTCAACTCGATATAACCCATATATTTAGAACATATATTCAGCGAAATATTTAGGACATTTTTTTTTCAATAATTACGAATTTTTTATTATTTCCCAATCGATGCAAAGAAAGTCGAATCTGACATATATACACAATCAATGATGTCTCCAGCTCTGTAATTCCTGTGTTTTAGTGGTTTAAATATTGTATTAAGTGTAAATGTATTAAATCGTGCGTTAAGATCTTTTGATCTGTAAATGTATAAGATCTATGCAAATTACTAATTTTATGATTTCCAATTTATACCCTATAAAAATGTGATATATTGTTGTGTTAGTAGTGGACTCACCTCCTTGATCATCAAGGGCTACAAGTGTACGTATTCCTGCCTCCTTGCTCTGGTGTGCAGCAAAATGCAATGTAAATAGTTTGTAAAAGTGTATAGATATGTGTTAGTATTGTATAAGTATAAATATTATTAACAATTTGTATCTTTGAATTAGTATTTATATTTCTGTTTAAATAGTATACAGACAAAATTTAAGTATAATACAATTTACTGCATAATTAGTGCATTTTACTATGGATGTACCCAAAGTTTGTCATTTCACATTCAAGATTTAATTATAAATATAATAACCTAAAAAATTCAATTCACATTTAAAGAGTGTGGTTGTTTGACAAACCAAAATCTAAAAGATATAGCAAACACATCTTTGACAATTGGACCATGTTAATTGCTTAATAGTTACATTATCCCATGAGAATGACTAAACAGATTTTTTTTTTATGTTTTGTGTTTGTCGGATTTTGATTCGTTTTGAACAGGAATACAATATAAAATTTTCAAGCCGAAAGACCATAGTTACTGATTAGAAAGAAATAAAATTTTTTCACAATGATGCATTAATATGATTGTCAAAATTTAAATGGAGCTCTTAGCTGTCATTAATTTTATTACATACAATGTCCAGATCAAAAGAAAGACACGCATATACTGGCGTCATGCTTTCTCGGTAGCTCTGCACATGTGTTATTTTATGGAAACTTTTTCGATGAATAATTCTTTTTTGTAGATGGACTTTGGTAATCAAATATTCAGGTTATGGCATACCAAACCATTGACATTGACATTAACATTGGTTCCAGCTGGCATGCCTCCATTTACGTTGGGAAAATAAACGTTGTTTGAAAATGCCAATCATCTGTGAGGTGTATAGGTATGATCGTTTTTAATGTATATGAACACATCTGCTTTGTGTTTGTATGTATATACGCGCATACATATGCTACTCTACACAGCGACGCGAGTATTGTAGGAGCGACCCTCGTGACTGGAAGGGGTCAGAGATCGGGCTATATTCCGTCTCTTTCGCTCCTACACATTCAACAATAGGCCCACCTCGCTAGAAGTGTTAGTACGTTTGAGTACCGAAAGTCAACGCGACTGAAAACAATCCAAAAGGACATTGAGGGATACCGATATAGAAAAAGGACACAATATCAAGGAATTCAGGGGATTTGGACATCGTGGGATCATCAAAAAGATCTAAGGAGTATACTAACCAGGACCATAGGCAACCCAAGAGCAACATTGGATACCAACGAGAGAATTACTATGGCGTAGCTGAAATTTAGCGTTACGCTGATGTCAGAGTGGCCGCCATAAGCGATGCGATAATATTGAGCGACAATGAGCAGGAAAGCTCTGCATGGTAATTTACATGTAATCGCTTAATGCATGTCAGAGTGCAAGCGAAGCGAGAAGAAAGCCAAAGCGAAAAGTAACGCGAGAAAGCGATTCTAATATCGCTTTGGTTATACGTTGGTTATTGCTGCGTGCTGAGCTTAAATAACCGTTGGTTTTAGGTGAATTATGTTTTTGCGTAATTCAAGCTTAAATATAGTTTTGTTTCAAAACGCTTTATATTTTTATGTATTTGCATTCAATTGCAATTGAGTCGTCTCACCAAGCAAATGCAAAGATGAGCACAAGTCCCAACATAAACTTAATTAGTGACATTTTTTCACGTTCGGTTTTGTGGGACCAAAAATCCAAAAATTACCACAATTGGATCGTAATTGAAAAAAAAAAATTGGAAATAAATTGAAGAAAGTTTCCAAGTACCAAGTACTTCCAAAGCAAACGCCATTTATAAGTTATTATTCCAAAAGCACATTCAATACACCTGCGAGCTCGAGAGAGTCGCCTATTGTAATACTTTCTTTCAGTATTAATAGAGCGGCTTGAGTATGGCCTTTACAGAGTTTTCAATAGCGGATATGCTTCATCTCCTTCAAGAACGTACGGCATGTTTATACCCTGAACCCAATGAAAATGGGAAGGAGACGTCGCAGACCCCATAAAGTATATATATTCTTGATCAGCACAAAATAATAAGTTGATATAGTCCGTCTGTCCGTCTGTCCGTCCGTCCGTCCGTCTGTCGGAACGTCGAGATCTCGGAAACTACTAAAGCTAGAAAGCTGAAATTTTACATGAATATTCGTATCTTAGTTACGCAGTACTAATACATTTTATTTTTTCGATAACTCTTAATTATCGATAAAAAATCGAAAATTCGTTTACTTTTTATGTTTTTGAGCATAACTTCTACCCCGTTTAAGCTAAAGACTTTAATTTTATATATTTTTATAGATATTATGGATACGCAGATTTAATTTTCAGATTTTTGATGTCACGCCCCCTTCGCCCCCCAAATTGAAAAAAACGTATTTCAAATACTAGAGACTTGTAATTTGGCAAATAGACACATTTCAATGCTAATAATATATTCCGAAAGTTTCATGAAGATCGTCCATCTAGAAATGGAGTTATAAGCGTTCAAAATACAGACCATCCCACCCCCAACCGTCGGCAGCAACTGCGCAGTTAGCAGAGCGCGCGCTTATACGTGCGTAAAGAAGAAGAATGTTATATTTTTTTTTCAGGGTTCAGAGTATCTCGTAGTCGAACCGTCTCGACTAGAGCCTTCTTACTAGTTATACTAATTCCAGGCAAATAAGTATCTGAAGGCATAAACTGTCGAGATTTTTTGTTGCTAAAGCTGTGATACATTAAAAGTGCCACCATCGCTTTGTTTGCCATATCCTCCAACTTCAATTGCAATAAATTTAGAGTTCGAATCTGCCACTCGCAATAATTCTCTCTTTGCGGAAAGCTTTCACTCTGTCATGTCATCTCTTTGCAGATCGCTGCGATAATTACCGCTTACAGCACTCTGACATCAGCCTTAGAGGTTTGGCGTGGAGGGACGGCAAGATATTGAATTTTTTCATTGATACTGGTTCCAACCAGAACTATATGCAATCTTTTCTAAACTAAAAGGAAACAAGTGAGAACGTTTCAGTCGATATCGACTGCAGAATACTCATTCACAACTCCAACCCTGTCATATCTATTTCAAAAGTTTTTTTTTCTATTCATTCATATATAACGTATATACACATAGATATTTGTACGTATGCACACATTCAGCGTTTGTTTCATGCATATAGAAAAAAAATCTTCATTCTAGTATATTCTAAGAATTGCGATTGAATTGTGTATTTTTCGTAACTTTAATTTGTCAGAAAGCGATATAGCAGTGAAGTTATTTGGCTTTAGCTAATGTATCCTAGATCAGCGCAATGACGGCGGTAAGTTCTATACGCTTGAATGAAGCGGCTTCAATTTATACTAACAAATAACTTAGTAGTATTTAAATTATATCATTGGCCTTGCAACAGTTTTGCAAATCGATTATTCAACCATCCCAACATCGTTTTGTTCAGAATCGAACAACGTCCTCTAATTTAGTTGAATTTACTTAGCTTGTCAATGACAGCTTTTCTGAAAAAAAATGTAAACTTCAGTTAAGCATTTGACTGAGTTCATCACCAGATACTGATTCTAAAGCTTTAATGCTAAGGATTTTCCTTTAAACTTGTGTCCTGGATTTCATCCTATTTGGAGGGTAGAACCAAAGAGTCTTGTTGAAAAAAGCTATTTCTAAACTTATCTTTGTTTCGTCTGGTGTACCTCAGGGCAGCTATTTAGGACCATTACTCTTTTCGCTTTTTATAAATGACCTTCCTAGTTGTATCCCTTATTCTACCATATTTATGTGTGCGGATGATTTAAAACCTTGCCTTCCATACTCTAGTGCAAATAAGCATCTACACTTTCAAGATGACCTTAATGCATTTCAACTTTGGTGTGTGGCGAACCAGGTGCACCTAAATTGCTTAAAGTGTACGACAATGACCTCATATTGTTGATTATAAAATTAGTAACATTTCCGTACAACGCATCCTTACAGTAAGTTCTCTTTGACTGTAAACTCAACTTCAATCTTCATATTTCTACCATCATAAATAAAGCCAAAAGTGTGCTTGGCTTTATTAAACCTTGGTCTAAGGAATTTAAAGATCCTTTTATTACCAAGCAATTATTTATTTCGCTTGTGAGTCGTATTGCTCAGTTGTCTAGTCTCCGCAACATAAACTGTATCAGGATCGTATTGAATCGGTCCAAAAACAGTTCCTTCTCTTTGCCTTAAGGGATCTTAACTGGTACAGTAATTTACGATTACCGTCTTACCATAGTAGGCTTCACCTTATTGATCTTCCATCGTTAATCAATCGCAGAACAATTTTTGGAATTGTTTTTCTGCAACAATTGATTAACGGTAATATTGATTCGTCCTCTTTGTTGATGCGTCTTAATTTTTTGGTTCCGTCCCGAACAACTAGACATTATCGTCTGCTTTATTTACCTGTGTGCACTACGGATTATTTATTACACAGTGCGTTTCATGTTCTATGTGTAAATTTTAATAAATAATATCACATACTTTCCTAAGAGCTCTCTCTTCCTAGTATAAAATCCTTGCTTTTAGCTTATCTTAGGGAAATCACTTGCAGTGCCTAGGCATTAACTCTGGTATACATTACGTTGCCAATGTTATTTGCAGTGATATCTCAATCCTATCCTATATTCTATTTTAGCTGTTCTTTTACTCTTCTTTTTATACCCTGAACCCATTGAAAATGGGAATTCAGGGTATAATGTTTTTGTGAAAATGTATGTAACAGGCAGAAGAAGACGTCGCAGACCCCACAAAGTATATATATTCTTGATCAGCACAAAAAATAAGTCCGTCCGTCCGTCCGTCTGTATGAACGTCGAGATTTCGGAAACTACAAAAGCTAGAGAGTTACGCAGTACAAGTTTATTTTGTTTTTTCGATAACTCATCCCATTCTTTAATTATCGATAAAAAATCGAAAATTCATTTACGTTTTTTAGGTTTTTCGAGCATAACTTCTACACCGTTTTAGCTAGTACTTCAAATTTGTATATATATAGATATTATAGATACGCAGATTATGTAATTTTCAGATTTTGGATGACACGCCCCCTTCGCCACCAATTTGAAAAAAAACGTATTTCAGCTAGTAGAGACTGAGATTTGGCAAACGGACAAATTTGAATGCTATTAATATATTCTGAATGTTTCATGAAGATAGTTCATCTAGAAATGGAGTTATAAGCGTTCAAAGTACAGCCCATCCCACCCCCAACCGTCGGCAGCAACTGCGCAGTTAGCAGAGTGCGCGCTTATACGTGCGTAAAGAAGAAGAATATTAATTTTTTTGCAGGGTTCAGGGTATCTCGTAGTCGAACCGTCTCGACTAGAGCTTACTAGAGCTTACTTGTTTATCTTATTAATTATACTTAATCTCTTTTAAGTTTTTATTTAACACTTTCTTTTTTATAGTTTCAATAGTATCACTGACCATATTTGGCTGTACATTAAAGAATAGCTGGCCGGATGGCAAATAAAACACCCCCATCGGATTGGTGATACTATTGTTTTATAGTTTTAGTTGACTCACGTCATGTCAATGTCTTTTAATAAATAAATAAATCAAATAAATAAATAAATATTACATTATTAGATTATGAGATTATTAGATTATTAGATTATTGGATTATGAGATTATTAGATTATTAGATTATTAGATTATTAGATTATTAGATTATTAGATTATTAGATTATTAGATTATTAGATTATTAGATTATTAGATTATTAGATTATTAGATTATTAGATTATTAGATTATTAGATTATTAGATTATTAGATTATTAGATTATTAGATTATTACGTTATTACGTTATTACATTATTACATTATTACATTATTACATTATTACATTATTACATTATTACATTATTACATTATTACATTATTACATTATTACATTATTACATTATTACATTATTACATTATTACATTATTACATTATTACATTATTACATTATTACATTATTACATTATTACATTATTACATTATTACATTATTACATTATTACAATATTACATTATTACATTATTACATTATTACATTATTACATTATTACATTATTACATTATTACATTATTACATTATTACATTATTACATTATTACATTATTACATTATTACATTATTACATTATTACATTATTACATTATTACATTATTACATTATTACATTATTACATTATTACATTATTACATTATTACATTATTACATTATTACATTATTACATTATTACATTATTACATTATTACATTATTACATTATTACATTATTACATTATTACATTATTACATTATTACATTATTACATTATTACATTATTACATTATTACATTATTACATTATTACATTATTACATTATTACATTATTACATTATTACATTATTACATTATTACATTATTACATTATTACATTATTACATTATTACATTATTACATTATTACATTATTACATTATTACATTATTACATTATTACATTATTACATTATTACATTATTACATTATTACATTATTACATTATTACATTATTACATTATTACATTATTACATTATTACATTATTACATTATTACATTATTACATTATTACATTATTACATTATTACATTATTACATTATTACATTATTACATTATTACATTATTACATTATTACATTATTACATTATTACATTATTACATTATTACATTATTACATTATTACATTATTACATTATTACATTATTACATTATTACATTATTACATTATTACATTATTACATTATTACATTATTACATTATTACATTATTACATTATTACATTATTACATTATTACATTATTACATTATTACATTATTACATTATTACATTATTACATTATTACATTATTACATTATTACATTATTACATTATTACATTATTACATTATTACATTATTACATTATTACATTATTACATTATTACATTATTACATTATTACATTATTACATTATTACATTATTACATTATTACATTATTACATTATTACATTATTACATTATTACATTATTACATTATTACATTATTACATTATTACATTATTACATTATCACATTATTACATTATTACATTATTACATTATTACATTACAGTGGTATTTAATATTTGCACTATTTTCATAAGAGGGTGTGTATATTAGTTTTTTGAAGGAAATCTATTATTATGTTGTTGGGTTTGCGAGTATTGATAAGAGGCAGGTATTTTGGAAGATTATAGTATTAAGGTGAGAAGTAGCGGGGCAGTCGCAGAGGATGTGTTTTACATTAACGTTTGGGTTTGTGAGCCAGTTGGGACAAGGTAGGATGTTGTCGGGGCTGAGATACTGCGTTATTGTGGTATTGACACTAGAGACTTGAAATTTGGCATGTATACTCGGGTTAACTACCCAAGATCAATAAGCTATGGTAAATATAGCTATATCTACTATATTTTAAAATATAACGTAACCGTTAGCTAAACCTAAATAAGTTCACTGCTACACAACACTCAATTCAAGCGATATTCTTAGAATATTATCGCATGTATGCATAGAAAATCAATTAATAGTGCGCACAACAGTTTGTTGCTTGCCGAAATATTTCGTTTATTAAATGTTTATTAAATAAATAAAATACACCTATGGGAACGGAGTATCTCGCTGTTAGTTGCGCCTTACTACAACGTTCATACTTGTTTTTATTTGTTTAGAGTTGACCTAGTAGCGTGTGGGGATTGAAATATTGTTGCAGGATATGCTGCATTTGCAGTTTTGTTTTTTACAAATATGTTGGTTTTGTCATTTTCCAAGGATAATGATGCTCCAGAATATGAATCTTTGGATCTCGCGAAAAGGGTGTCTAGGTTGTAGATTTGGGGTTTTTGTCCATTGAGTTACCCTCAATAAGTAAAAAATCATCTGCATAAGGACTAAATTGTATTTTTTCTATACTTGCTAGTTTGTTGTATGTGATTAAGAAACTGATTACCGATATAGGTGAACCCTGAGGGATATCATTAATGAGGGGGGAGGGGTTTTTGATTTTAATTTTTATTTTTTATAAGTTTTTGACGAAGTTTATAATTGTGGGACCGATTTTCCATTCTAATAGTTGGGCGACTATAGCTTGCCCTCCGAACCTGCCAAAAGCCTATGAAAATTCAAGGGCTATGACAGAGGAGTACTTTTTGGTGCTGTAGTATGTTTAATAACATAATAATAATTCCCAATGCATTTTAGAGTCATCTCCATATAAATGCGTCATATGCTCAATGCATGATAATGTATACTACATGTGCACATAGTGACTCTTTGTCGCTATGCATAAACATACATAACGAGCGCAATAACTGAAATACTATCAGCCACTCATATGAATGGACTGGCCGGCAGCGTGGGAAAGGCCGCGTCTGCACTTCGCCTTATGTATATGCCCTATGCATATACATGTATATATAAGCATACTACGCTCTCTCGATCGGCTGCCTTATGCGTCTGAGATATATAATAAGGAATATATGTACTATAAGTTAGAGCTTCTTTGGATTTGGTAAATAAAATCATTATATGAAAGCTACACAATCGAAGCACAGGCTCCCGACTTTTTATTTCATTAACAATCAACTTGGCACATTACATGGAGACCGTGTAACATATTACATGGCGAAACAGACTTGCCGCGTTTGAATCCTGATTGGTTAAGGTGGATTAAATTATATTTTTAGACAACCAAAAAAGAGGTTTAGCTAAATTTTTTCCAGTATTTTTGATAGGCAGCAGTTTAAGGAGATAGGTGGACATAGACGTTTTGTATGAATTTGCCTTGAAAATGGGGATCATTAGAATGATTTAAAAAAACTGTGGGATGAAGGTATTAAATATGTTGTTGAAGAGGTTGGTTTTTCCTGTTTTGCCTGTCCTCGAGCTGTTTTTTTTTTTTTTCATGTGATAGGATATTCTATTGATGTAATCTTTAAGCGAGTATTTGTTTGCTGTTAAATTAAATAAGTTTTTTAAAAATGATTCGTCGCTATTGTTTATGTATAGGTTCTTGTTTGGGGGCTTAGTTTTAGAGGGCTTAAAGTTAGTAGTTAGGGTGTTAGACTTGTCTTTGGTAAATATTCTTAGTTTTTGATCATCGGTAGATTGTGATGTACAGGGTTTGTTATACATATTGGAGAGGTTACCGTCAGTTTCCATGTCTTCTGTTTTGGTTTGATGTTTATGTGTTTTTGATGGGTCTTGCATCCGCTAATCGGGTTGTGACCGGTTGAGCTGCAGTTGAGTTCTGACTCGTGGGTTTAACCGTTATGTCATGTTGATTTGTGTGGTCGTGTAAATTATAACAAAATTGTTTGTTATATTTAGATCTTTTTATTTAGCAAGCTCGTGTGAGCATTTCAGGAGAAGATTTAAAGCTAAATATTAATCAATTTAAACGGCGACTCCAATCCATTGCTGCCGGCGGCCGCGCCGACAGAACGCTGAGCTTGCGTCTTCCGTGGACGATTAGCCTGGCTCTGCTTGCTGGTGTCCAATTTCGCCTGCAACTTTGTCGTAACGGCATCCGGTGTAGAACTTGCTGAACCGGGTAGATTCAAACCCATCCTCGGGTTTTCCGTTGATCGACTTGCATCGACATATTTTGTAGCCGATGGCCAGAAGGAGGACCAAAGAAGCAAGGATGATGACGCAACCCAATTCGGCCTTGAGATTACCGATGTGGTGCAGATTACTCAGGCTCAGGTCATGTAGGAAAGAGAGGCTCAGGTGTTCCCGGAATAGTGTGATGTTTACTATTCCTGCCGTCGAAACCGCAGGTTTTTTCTTCAGGACACCCCGATGATTTATGTACCGGGTTCCATTTAGCGAGATGTGGTCATCATATGTGATCAAATAAGTCCCAGTGACTTGTTGACCCGTTCCGGTGCTATCCACTACGTAAACCGTGGCGCTATTGATAATGATGATGCCTTCGTCGATTTCGATTATGGGCTTTAAATGCCCAAGGCGTGTAACGCATTGTGCGATGCCACCTGAGACCAGCTGCTGAGCACACGTTGCCTTTCCTAGTTGTTTGCAGAAATTTGTTTTCAATGTAGAGGCGCAGTCGCGCACAGTGAAGGTTTTTTTTCCGCAATCGGCCACCACGTCTCCGTCTTCTAAATCTATTATTATGTTTTTAAGTTGAACGGGAAAAATATTGATTTTTTTGCAATTTAACTTAGGTCTAGGGAATTTGATTAAGAAATACAATAATTCTTTAACATCAATGCTGTCTAGTATGAGTGGACTGATTAAGTTAATTTTTGCGAGTGAAATTAAAAGGAGCAAATCTTCTAGGTTTGCAATTATTATTCTATTTTTTGCCAAGAGAGTCGTATAAAAATTTTCAACTTCGGCACCTGGTTCCTTAATTTCGTTGAAATTTCATTGAGTCTTACTTGGATTTTGTTATTGATCTCGATTTGTTTTGTTTCGGAATCTATTAGTTGTCCTTGTTTAAATTTTACCTAATCCCAGTCGTCAAAATCTAATACTAATAGTACTAGTACTAGTACTACTACTAATAAGTGTGGCTATATGTCGTAAGTCGGTCCTGAGTACCTGTTTCATATGGTCTCTGGGTAGCTTGTCCATTAGTTTCCATGTCTCGTACACTGTCAAGTTAGTCGTGTGTCCTATGTAACCGTATTCGTCCCAAATCGTCACGTCAACGTCTATTATCGGTATGTAGTCCGCGTGCGTATAATCGTTAAGTCTGGAAGTCGCTTTTGTTACGGTCAAGGTTACTACTGTTAAAACTAAAATGTATTTTATCCTAAAGTAAAAACGATTAAAGATTGATTATATTTTTTCTTAAATGTTAAAAAGATATTTTGTTTTAAAACTAATGAAAAACGTCCTACTTGAGGTTAATCTTATGGACCGCCTTCCCCTTTATAAGGAGTTATTTGACAACATTGCTCTGATGGTCTCTGAGTTTAGAGACTTTTCATTATCGCAGTAAATTGTTTAAGTCTTTGGAAAAAAATTTAAAAGTTGGAGGAGTGGAGCTTTTACATCCACAATTGCGCGTGAGCGGATTGATTGAACTACTGCAAATTTGGAAAATTTATCGATGCAGGTTAAAAAATATTTCCCATCTGTAGAGTAAATGTCCACATGTAACATTTCTCCAGCATATGAGGGTATAGGAGTTTTCCCTATTTCTTGTCTGGTCGGGTGTCGGTTATGTTTGTTCATAGCGCATACTCGACAATTTGCGGCTATTTCAGTTGTTAAGCGTCTAATTTTTGGGAAAAAATAGTCTTTAAGAATTTGTTGGGCGGTCTCTTGAGCTGCGCGATGAGCGCGATTATACTCCGCTATAACTATTTCCCTTTGTTCTGTAATGTCTGAGATGTCTGTAACAAAACTTTTTGAATGTCGAAACGCTGTTGAGGGGAATTCTTTTACCAAATTATTTTGGATGAAGGCCAGAATAGGAAGTTCACAATAAATTGAGTTAGTGACTTCGGCGTTTACGACTTCTCGTAAGGATTGCATTAATGTGTTGCGATCGGAAAACTGTATGACATGTCGGGTTTTTGTTCTAAACAAAATGTATCAGATTCTGATCGTCCAGTACGTTA
Source organism: Drosophila stalkeri (assembly GCA_035047405.1). Lineage (NCBI taxonomy): Eukaryota > Metazoa > Arthropoda > Insecta > Diptera > Drosophilidae > Drosophila > Drosophila stalkeri. Next base: position 419,214 of record JAWNPR010000123.1, read on the forward strand.
ATATTCTGGCGAGACAGTGAGTCTGCCACAAGGTTTTTTTGCCTAGCTTATAGATGATATTTGCGTTATGTTCATCAATAAAAGCCTTCCAGCGCTTAATTTTGTCATTTGGATTTTTGTCCGATACCGCGAATATTAGCGGCTGGTGGTCTGTATAAATGTTAAGATTTTTAACACCATACAAGTAATTTCTGAGATTTTTCAATGCTCACACAATGGTAACGAGTTCTCGCTCATTTGTGGCGAAGTTAATTTCATTGCCTCGCAATGTACGCGAGATCATTGTTATGGGGCGTCCGCCCTGAGACAGCACAGTGCCGAGCCCTTGGCTGGATGCGTCTGTTGTCAAGTCGAATGGTTTTTTTAAATCCGGGTATGCCAAAAGCACATCTTCGGAGGCTAGCAGCTCTTTTAGACAGTCAAAAGCGTCTAACTGGATTTGATTCAATTCGAGTTTAACTTTCCTTGAATGGTTGGCACTTATTTTCCCGTTTTCAGCTTTCAAGACGTCCGTTAGGGGTCTTGCAATGCTGGAGAATACTGCTATAAAGCACCTGTAATAACTTGCTGCCCTAGAAATGATCTAAGGTGAAACAATGTTATCGGAGGTTGAAAATTCTTTATGGCCTGTACCTTGTCCGTCGATGTCCAAATTCCACCTCTGCACACGGTGAATCCCAAATATTCCACATCCTTTTTGAAGAATTTGGAATTTTCTTGGGAAACCCTCATGCCTGCATTCCTAAGGCTTTTCAAGACCCTCTCAATGTGTCTGATGTGGTCTTCCTTATTGGGGAGAAAATTATTACGTCATCCACATAGGCGTAACAAGTTTTTCCAATTTGGTCCCTGAGGACATCGTCTATTGCCCTCTGGAAAATACTAGGGGCGTTTTTCAGCCCGAAGGGGAGCCTGCAAAATTCATACTTCCCATTATTTACAGAGAGTGCGGTTTTTCCCTGTCTCTCTCTGCCAAGTTAATTTGGTGGAAACCCGATTTAAGATCCAGTGTTGTGAAATACTGAGCCTCACCCATGTTTGACAATATGGTCGAAATAGTTGGGATAGGGTATTTGTCGTCGGTTGTCTTCTGCTTTAACTAGCGAAAATCAATTACCAGAGGTTTCTTTTTATGTCTGAATTACAAAATCTGCGTATCCATAATATCTATCTAAATATATAAATTAGAAGTCTCTAGCTAAAACGGTGTAGAAGTTATGCTCAAAAACCCTAAAAAACGTAAACGAATTTTCGATTTTTTATCGATAATTAAGGAATGGTATGAGTTATCGAAAAAAACAAAATAAACTTGTACTGCGTAACTAAGATACGAGTGCTCGTGCGCGGACGGACGGACAGGGCTATATAAACTTATTTTTTTGTGCTGATCAAGAATATATATACTTTGTGGGGTCTGCGACGTCTCCTTCTACCTGTTACATACATTTTCACAAAAATATTATACCCTGAATTCCCATTTTCAATGGGTTCAGGGTATAAAAGGTATGATTTGACATTGAAAAGGTCGATGAGACATTTCTGCTCAATTTTTGTGTGCCCGTGGATTGATTTAACTTGAAAGGGGCTGTTTATTGGCTTCCAACGAGCCAGCTCGGGCTCGGCCTTGATACAGTTCTTAGAGGCTCCAGTGTCTACTAGAAGTTTTATTTTTAGCCCTGCGACCATGCGTCTTACAAACGCAGGGAGCTTCCGCTAAAAAATTACAGCTTTAAGCTCCGGATAGGTCGTCTTCTACCTATTCGAAGAAGAATCTATCTTTGCTATATTTCTGTAAATGAGGATGTTTCTTTTAAGAGCTACCCTACTTTCCTGTTGGCTATTCTGACACCAGTCAGTCTCTGCAGCAAAAATGCGCCTTTCATTGCTTGACTCAGCCTCTTGGGCTAGAGCTAGAGCAGTTGGGAGGTCTTAGGGCTGTGCTGGGAAGACAGCCCACCTCAAGGACTTTTTCAGTCCAGAGACAAAAGTTTCATTCAGAACGGCTGCTCCGGCAGGGTCATGTGTCATTAGAGTTTTGTTTGTCAGTAAGGTCAATTTCTTTTCGACCTCATCATAGTAATTTAACAATGATTGGTCGCCCTGCCTCAGAGTGCTTAACTGCTGCTGGATCACGTGTACTGGAGATTTATCAGCAAACGTGAAATCCAACCTAGCAATGACTGCTTTAAAATTTAACACTGTGTTAAATGATGCAAGCACCGCATCTGCTGAGCCTCTTACTTTGTTGCGTATTATAGCTACAGCTTGATAATGCCTTGAACTGCCATTATATGGCTCAAATACTTTATAAGCGGCACTAGCGGCCTGTCTCCATGAGACATAATTTTCCTGTTTTCCGTCAAACTCTGGGATGGACTAGGTGCTCGTCGCATCTAGTTCTTGGGATTATTTGTATTTCCTCGTAAGTTTCTATTTGAGGAGCTGACCCTTGAAGCCTAGCGAATTTCTGAGTATGAGTGTCAATTTTTCCTCAATTCTAAGTGCCTGCTGTTCGAGGGCTGCGCGCAATTTAGCTTCGAGCTGTGCTACTTGTTCGTCTATCATTTTTATGTCTTTAAATTTTTTATATTCAAAGTAGGAAGATATTAATTCGTCCCCGCAGCTGTCGTCTGATCTGTCAACACCCTGCATTCGTTTAGAATGTCAAACCGAGATCACTTTACAATACAAGTATTTTCAACGAAGTTCAGTAAATGAATTTAAAATAAAAAAAATTCAGTGTAGAAGTAAAGAAAACAAAATATAAAATTTATATTTATTTCTTCAAATTGTAACTTTAAGTTTGGAATAAGTGCCACTTAATATTTAACGTATTTACTAGACAGCGTTGATTTTTATTCTTTTGTAGCAAGATGAGCAATTCACTTATATGGTCATTTCTAAATACGATATTTCCTTATCGCTAAAGTTGATCGCTGGTGGCCGATGCAGTCGCGCAGTGTTTTTTTTTCCAACGTTGTCTTTGCTTCCTTTCCACTTGGGTATCGTATGGCTTTGTTGTTTATATTTTTTTTCAGTTCTCACTCGCTCAGCTCGTGGCTGGGGTTTTATTTTATTATTTTTTTTACCCGCTCAGTTCGTGGCTGGGGTTTAATTTTTTTAATTTAGCTTTTTTATTCATTTTTTCTATTTTTTTTTTTTTTTTTTTTTTCATTATTGTGTTTTCATGTCACAAACACAGATGTCTATGCAGAGCAAGACACTAATTTTCCGTTTTATTATATTAGTTACACAGATCACAAATTTAGTTTTTTTTTTTTTTTTTTTTTTTGTTATTACTACTCCTGACGTTAGCTCATAGAGTAAATCGACTACGCGGGTATTTATTTTAGTAAAACTCGAGGGTTTATTCATCGTTGGGCGCCAATTATTTTATTTAGCAAGCTCGTGTGAGCGTTTCAGGAGAAGATTTAAAACTAAATATTAATAAATTTAAACGATTCAAAGCCATTGCTGCCGGCGGCCGCGTCGACAGAACGCTGAGCTTGCGTCTTTCGTGGACGATCAGTCCGGCTCTGCGTGCTGGTGTCCAATTTCGCCTGCAACTTTGTCGTAACTGCATCCGGTGCAGAACTTGCTGACCCGTAGTCAGCACTATTTGGTTCGCGCGTGTTAACTTGTATTCGACGTTGGGTGGCGTTGGATATAAGGTGTTACCCTGACGGATTCGTACCCAATTTTGATTGTTTCGGGCAGTTTGTATGTTTCAACAGTAATTATGATGAGTCCAGTTTCAATGAGTGTGTTATCTTCTTGATTTGTGTTGTATGTTTACCTTTTTAGGATTTTACGTACTGCGGTTACTTTTTGTGTTTTCAGATCTTGTTGAATTATGTTTTTTCGTAGATCATTACAATATATAACGCCTTTAAAAAAGTTTAATGTTTTGTGTTCCGTTGCGGTCATATCGATGTATATAATTTTGGTAAGTTTAAGTAGCTTTTGAGCTTGCCATTTGTTTTTGGTTTTGATGAGTAGGCAGCCGTCTCTTGTTTTTTGCATGTTTCCACAGCTCCTCCGCAAGCATAGTCAATAGTTTTTTTTTTAATGCTGAGCGGTGAAATTTTTTTGAACGATTCTTGTCGCTTCGCTTTAATACAACGTGCTTTGTTTCGCCTAGCTGTGGGTTTTTGTATTTGCTTGTAACTATTTATGTCGTGTGTTTGATTTTGGTTTTATTTTGTTTGCTTTTGGGTTTACTATTCGCTTGTCGCGAATTTGCTGATAAGCTTTTGCGCTTTCTTTGTGAGTTTTTGATGCAGCACGTCTTATCTCAAGAGAAGTGATACTGATTTTAACAAATATAAAACTATTCTCTTATCGCAGAGCCCCACCTTGGGCGCCAGTTGTAACGAACCTTCGGTTTGACCCGAGCTTATGCCAGGCCAGTTTCAGCCGACTGTGTGTTCGAGCCCACAAATTTATTTGTTGAAGCCCCTTCGATAAATAAATAGTCACTTTGTGTTTTATAGTTTCAACAGATATATTCTCTGTTGCTCACATAATTCAGTACTCAATTTACAATTTTATGCCTGCCTGAGGTATTTCTGTTCTGTGTAAGGACTCGTATCCTACCTACACACCTGTACACAGGATCGTCGATGTGGCGATATGTGTTTCGCGCATTCCGGGTAGGCGAGCGATTGTGGATCAGTGACACTAGGATTCGCCCGAGACAGGGTATGTATGGGATTCGCCCTGTATATTACGTCTGTTTGCTCGGATGTTCTACAGGCCACTCCTACAGCTGAATTCGGTCTTGGCATACCTAGTTTTTTTTTTTTTTTGCACAGTGTCACACTCTCTCACACGGCTATATACGGCATTTATATTTGGAGTCCTTGACACCGGTGTTCATTTCTGATATTCCTGTCCTTCGGTGTCCTTTTGGATGATATTCATTCGCGTTGACTTTCGTCACTCGTACTGTCACGAATTTTCACTTGCCTCCATTGACTCTCTTCTTCCGTATCTCTTTTACTATCTCGTATGAGGCTGCAGGCGCCCTTTTATAGGGCGGCCACAGGACCTGCTTTGCGCTATAACAGGGACTGCTCGACTCTGGAGCGGGGCCTTTCTGCCACTCGTGCCCACATAACGGCTACATACCGCCATGACGCCAAAATCCCAAATTTCGTGGCAACCTCTCATTGGCGGAAGTACCGCTACTGCGCTATTGCTGAATATGTAGGACTGAAGGAGACGGACTATAGCCCGGCCTCTGACCCTTTGCAATACTCGCGTCGCTGTGTGGAGCAACATATATATGCACGTATATCCATATTAACAGACAGCAAATACATGTGTTTATATGTGCATACCTATAGTTGCTCTCATAACTCTGCGTACACTCAAGAAAATACTTGTTTTTAAAGTTTGATCATTTATAGATCTCAATAGAAACAAGACATCGAACATATTCTTTTCCCATTGAAAATGGGAATTCAGGGTATAATGGTTTTGTGAAAATATATATAAAAGGCAGAAGGAGACGTCGCAGACCCCATATAGTATAGTATTGTGCTGATCAAGAATATTATATAGTATACGGGCGCACGGACAGACGGACAGGCGGACAGGGCTATATCGACTTTTCTCGTCACCATGATCAAGAATATATATACTTTGTGGGTCTGCCACGCTTCCTTCTACCTGTTACATACTTTTAACAAAACCATTATACAATGATTTCCCATTTTCAATGGGCTCAGGGAATAATAAGTAAGAAAGCTGTAGTCGAGACTGCTCGACTACGAAATCCCCTGAACCCTTCTTCGAATGAATAATATTCCAGGAATTACAAAGTACACATGCACACACACGGTGATCTACGCTTGTACGCATGTATGTGTGTATGCATTGCGGGCGTCTTGCTGACTCGCTGTCTCGCTTGCTCTGCCACGTGTGTTATGTTGTGAGAACTTCAATGATTAATAATTCTGTTTCTAGATGGTCATTTGTAATCACACGTTCAGATTATGATCATGACATTCATATCTATATGCCAAACAAAACTGTATGTCTCTAGTATTTGAAATACATTTTTTAAACATTTGGGGGTGTGGGGGTGAATTGGAGACCGGAATTCAAAATCTGACAAAAACCGAAATTGTATTAAATTAATATCTATATATATGTAGAAGACTTGGAGACTCTAACTCTAAAGATGAACGAGATATAATTTAATAATTTTGAATAACTGATTCTCGATAAATTGTTATATCGATAACTCTGGAAATATAAGAGTTATCGAATTTTGGAAACAAACTCGTACTGCGCGTGCAAAATACGGACCTAACACAAAAAGAATGAAGTCTCTAGCTATTGTATCTTCGGATATTCTTGCGTTCAAACATACGGACAGACGGACAGACGGACAGATGGACAGACGTTCCATACGTTGAATTCTGCGTACAAAGAGAGCATTCGCAATTCCCGTTAACTTTTTCAGCTTCTTCTTTTCGTTAATTATTTTCTCGAAAATTTGCAAGCACATTTTTTCAATTTTCGGCACGCGTTGCATCATGAAAACCAAGGGAAAAGAAATCAGCGTTGAAAGGCCGGGTATAATGGAAGAGTTGCCCATTGGAAGCCCCATGGCAAACAAAATAAAGCCGCTCACTGGCTTCCAATGGGCAACTCCTCCATTATACCCGGCCTCCTTCCAAACCGACTAGCTTCTAGAACAAGGTCATATTTTCGGATAAGAATTCCAGATATACCAAACTAGCTCTCATCCGAAAATAAGACCTTGTTCCAGAAGATGGTCGGCTTGGAAAGGTGCTCACTACATTTCTAGATGGACGATGTTCATGAAACTTTCAGAATCTATTAATCGCACTAAAAAATGCACTAATTGCCAATTTGCAAGTCTCTAGTATTTGAAATGCGCTTTTTCGAATTTGGATCGAAGAGAGCGTGGCATCCAAAATCTGAAAGCTTGTAGATGTCCCCCAATGGACGTAGATATATCCAAAATATCTTTTTCAGCTTGGGTAGTCCCCGCGAGTATTCATGCCAAAATTCCATTTCGAGAATTAGTATCAGAATTTAATAAAATTTTTAGAAATTATCCAGGATACATAATCAAAATTTTTTTATAAATACACAACATTAAATCGAAAATTTTGAGACTAGCTCTAAAAATGTACGATATATTGTTTTAAAACTAAATTTGTATACGGTATTTAATCTATAATATTAAAACGGGAATATTTATTGACTTTTTACAAAAACTTGACAACAAGTTTCTATTGGCCCTTTAAGGTTTTGAATCGGTTCGTTCAAACATACGGACGGACGTGCAGACCGGCAGATCTAAATCAACTCAGCTCGTTCCCTCGAACAAGAATATACACTATATAGAGTTACCCAAAACATACATAGATTTAAATTATGTACAATGTTTAAGTTTAGCCTAAACAAGTAAGATATCTGCGTTCACACATATGGACAGACGGAAGGGCGGACAGCTGGACAGACAGACAGGTAGACTCAGTTCATTGCCATGATCAAGAATATATATATTTTATGGCGTCTGCCACACATCGTTCTGCCTGTTACATATCCCGTTTTCAGTAGACCGACAGTATTATATACATATTATATTATTATATATATATAACAATTATTTGATATGCAACCACATCTAAAAATTAATTACAGAACACAAATGTTTGAGGTAATCTATTGTATTTTAAGAAGTTTTACTTTTATAATAATATCAAGCAAATAGAAAGTCGGACAATAAGATGTTATAAGTTGAGAGTTTTTCTTACCTCTTCACAGAGAGCAAGCATTCGACGCGTGCTTTCTAAGGACTGAAATAGAATAAAAAATATTTATATTAGAAAAAGTTAAGGATTTTTAACAAATTCCTTAAATATATTTATACAATTTGGCTCGAACGGTATTTACTTTAGTATGCTAAGTTAGTTAGGCTAACTACGAAACACTAGAAGTATTTAAATTTATATACAATATTCTTATAATTCTACTTAAAATAAACACACGTAAATCGTAATGATAAGTTATTCTGATAACCCGCCAAATCGTAGACTCCAACATTTTCTGAACTTGAATTTCAAATGCACAATTCTTTGTGCATTTTCCCTTCACAAAGCAATAAAGTGTGAACAACCAATTACAAATTAATTAGAGGCTGTTGCAATATTACAATCGTTGTGAAATTAGAAATATTGCCAAAAGATACGTACATGCACGTACACAGTCATTCAAGTATGCTTCGACACGGTCATCCTGACCATAACTCGACCTCATGTTATTCCATAAAAATGCCTTACTTCATTAATAATCATTTTATTTATAAATTAAATGATATCATATATATGATTAACATATTCCTTATATTATAAGTTTCTTGATTACAATTATCCTCATGTTGTAATCAGCCTCATACAAAATGTTATATTCCACTTCTAATCTCATTTCTTATTCATTTCTAAATATCATATTTTCATATCATACAAGTAAGAAAGCTCTAGTCGAGACTACTCGACTAAGAGATACCCTGAGCCCTGAAAAAAAAGATGATACTCTTCTTTATACACGTATAAGCGCGTTCTGCTAACTGCGCAGTTGCTGCCGTGGCTTGGGGGTGGGATGGGCTGAACTTTGGACGCTTATAACTCCATTTCTAGAGTGACTATCGTCATGAGACTTTCAGAATATAATAATAGCACTAAAATGTGCCTATTTGCCATATTGCAAGTCTCTAGTATTTGAATGACGTTTATCTTCATATATGCAGAAGATTTGGAGACTCTAACTCTAAAGATGAACGAGATATAGTTTTATAGCTGATTCTCGATAAATGTTAAAATTGATAACTCTGAAACGAAAAAAGTGATACATTTTCTGAAACAAACTCGTATACCGCGTGCAATACATGGACCTATCAAAAAAGAATGAAGTCTCTAGCTTTTTTAGTTGCTGAGATTGACGCGTTCATACATACGGACGGACGGACGGACGGACGGACGGACGGACGGACGGACGGGCGGACGGACGGACGCCTCCTTCTGTCTGTTACATACTTTTAACAAAACCATTATACCCTGATTTCCCATTTTCAATGGGCGCAGGGTTTAAAAACCTTGGCCTGGTTTTACAAATTGCTCTTTGCTACATGTTGCTGCCGCTAATATATTTTGAACTGTTCGAGCTCTTGATTCTGCCAAATCAAATTCTTGTGTCGTTTCACATAGTGGAAGCAACATAAATGGACGTGCAACCTTGCCATTAAACACTTTCAAAGGGCTTGATTTTGTCGACTTACTGTGCAATTCAAAGTCAACTGTACATAGCCCCAAGCGTATTGCCAAGATTAAAACAAGTAAGAAGGCTCTAGTCGAGACGGCTCGACTATGAGATACCCTGAATCCTGGGTTGGGCTGAACTTTGAACACTTATAACTTCATTTCTAGATGACCATCTTTGTTCAAGCATGAACATGCTACATAAATATAAATATTAATAAAAATAGGCAATAGTCCATAGTCTCGACAGCGGCTTAACGATCGAAAGGGATACTTGACAAAACATCTGTGCACTTGTGTGCAAGGAATAAATTTTACCCTTCCAGTGTCTAGAAGTATTTTTAAGGTATATAAGCACTAGGATTTTAAGAAGTAAACAGTTCAAATTTTGAATTCAAAGAGATCAGAGTTCAATTTTTTTGCTTAAGTGGTTTGGTCCTTCGAGCCGAATCAAACTTTCAGAATATTTTAATAGCATTCAAATTTGTCTATTTGCAAAATTACAAGTCTCTAGTATTTGAAATACGTTTTTTTTTCAAATTGGGGGCGAAGGGGGCGTGGCAGCTAAAATCTGAAAATTACAAAATCTGCGTATCCATAATATCTATCTAAATATATAAAGCTGAAGTGTCTAGCTAAAACGGTGTAGTGTAGTATGTTGTATATGATATAAGCATATGCCCATGGCATTACAGTGTAAGCAATGTTTAATGTTGACATATGCCCAACTATTGTAAGAGTATTACGCTCGCTAACAGAGCGGCACTCTGCCGCATAATACAATTATATATATTTGTATGTAAGCGGTGTGATATGATCGACCAATTATGAATGCATTGGCCTGCAGCATAAGACTGCAGTGCAAACACTTTTCAAGCACATGCCTTCTGTAGATATATATATATACCACATGCTACATACTCACGCTCTGCCGCCGTTCTCATTGGCAGAACTCTTATATACATTCTATGTAATTAGGCTAAGAATCGAAATGAATAAAATAAAAGAGGCATTGACACATGAATGATCAAAAGCAAAAGAACTGTCTTTATATTTCACCACAGTAGGAGTTATGCTCGAAAAACGTAAAAAAAGTAAATGAATTTTTTGATCGATAATTAAGAAATGGGATGAGTTATCGAAAAAAAACAAAATAAACTTGTACTGCGTAACTAAAATACGAGTATTCATGTAAAATTTCAGTTCTCTAGCTTTTGTAGTTTCCGAAATCTCGACGTTCATACGGACGGATGGACAGACGGACAAGGCTATATAAACTTTTTTTTTTTTGTGCTGATCAATAATATATATACTTTATGGGGTCTGCGACGTCTCCTCCTACCTGTTACATACATTTTCACAAAACCATTATACCCTGAATTTTCAGTGGGTTCAGGGTATAACAAGTAAGAAGGCTCTAGTCGAGACGGCTCGACTACGAGATACCCTGAATCCTGCAAAAAAATTAATATTCTTCTTCTTTACGAACGTATAGCGCGCGCTCTGCTAACCGCGCAGTTGCTGCCGACGCTTGGGGGTGGGGTGGGGCTGTATTTTGAACGCTTATAACTCCATTTCTAGATGGACTATCTTCATGAAACTTTCAGAATATATTAATAGCATTCAAATTTATCCGATTGCCAAATTACAAGTCTCTAGTATTTGAAATACGTTTTTTTCAATTTAGGGGCGAAGGGGGCGTGGCATACAAAATCTGAAAATTACAAAATCTGCATATCCATAATATCTATATCTATATAAACTTTTCTCGAAGAAGAATATAAGTACTTTATGGAGTCTGCCACTCCTCCTTCTGCCTGTTACATATTTTTAACAAAACCATTATACCTTTATTTCCCATTTTCAATGAGCTCAGGGTATAATAAACCCGTAAGTTGTCTTAAAGTTTGGACGAATTTGACCTGAATTGACTTCGTATCTCAAATATTGAACTGTTGACTTAAGAAACGAACACTTTTTAATATTAAACAATAATACAGATTTCATGAGAAGATGAAAAGTAATCTGTAGTCTTTCCAAAGCCTCACCTTCGTTGTAACCACCACCAATACGTCATCCATATATGCAACTACAAATATATATGCATCACTGTACGCTGAAAAACTGGAGGTGCATATTTAAGACCAAACGGCATTGACAAGATTGGCCATCGATGAAAAAAGCAGTACACTCTACCGACTCTTCATACAGAGGGATTTGGTAATATCCGCTTGCCATATCTAAACATGTGAAATATTTGTCTCCATGAAGTCTGGCTAAAGATCTGCTATAAGAGGCGATGGGTATCTATCTGAAACTGTGTTAGCTTTTAATTCACGGTAATCAACACACAAACGATGACTTTTTTGTATAGGACTTGCATAGGGTGAGCAACTTGGCCATATGACATTGTATTCTAATAATTCTTTAGTCTTGAGTACTTTTCCAATAAATTGTTTAATTTATCTTTATCTTCACCGATAAGAGCAGTATTCAATTTAGAAAATATATCATCATTTGAACAATTCTTTTACCAACTAACATTGTCATAAACGTCTCGCCTTGATGAATCATCTCTCCATTGAACTCAACTTCTTCACACAGTTGAACTCTTTTCACTTGATGCGTATCTTTGTACATTTTTGACTTACTGCAGTGAGTTGAAATGTGTCCAACCTCACCATTTGATCGCTGATGATGGCAAAAAACGCTCTTGCCGTTACGTTCTGCAACACAGGGAGGAAAAAATTTTTTTTTGCCTAGCTCTGCATTCAGCCATCTTGTTACCAAACTTTCCACTTATTGTTGACAATTTCGGCCATTTGTTGTCAGATGGAGGTTCTTCCTCTTTTAAAGATTTCTTCCGTTTGTTGAATGTAAAGGCTTTAATCGCGGTCTGAAGTTCACTCCTAGTACGCTCGTTTGAAATAAAAGTTATTGGTGCAATCTGGTATCAACGTGAGCCATTTAGCGACGAGCGACAACACCATGCGATTAACATAATTTGAGAGACTTTCTTCATCGGCTGAGCACGTTGATAAGATTGTCAAAAACACAGAAGATGGTGTTTTTACACTGGTAAAACGCTGAACGAAAAGCTCCTTAAATGTGGTCCAATTTATGACTGATAACATATTTGAGAGAGCCACTGCAACGTTGCACTCAAAGCCCTCACTTACTCACCTTTTCTGTCCTTTTCTGCCAAAATTATATTCACAGTAGCAGACCAAGCGGACGTGTCGCCGCCAACAAGATCTGCGTTAATTTCAACAATATAATTATTTTTATTGGTTTTTCCAACACCGTTGATGTTAATATTTTTACATGTTCGACTAAATTTTTATTAGCGAGCCGAATCCCACTTCTGATGTTGCAGCACTACTATTATTTGCAAAAAAAAACTGATACTCTTCTTTACGCACGTAAAAGCGCGCTTTGCCAACTGCGTGCGAGTTGGTGCCGTGGCTTAACGGGGGAAGTTGGCTTGCACTTTGGGCGCTTATACCTCCAGACAGACGATCTTCATGAAGCTCCCATAATATAATAATAGAACTAAAAAGTGTCTATTTGCCAAATAGCAAGTCACTACTATTTGAATCTCATCACCCTTATCAAGAATATATTTCCTTTTGTGTCGCCCACACCACCTTTTGCCTGTTACATAATTTTAACAAAATCATTACTCCCTAATATCCCATTTTCAATAGGTCAGTTGATCAGCACAAAAAAATAAGTTAATATAGCCCTGTTCATCTGTTCGTCCGTCCGTCCGCCCGTATGTATGAACTCGTCGATCTCAGCAACTATAAGAGCTAGAGACTTCATTCTTTTTTGTTAGGTCCGTGTATTGCACGCGGTATACGAGTTTGTTTCAGATAACCGATACCTTTTTCGTTTCAGAGTTATCGCTTGTAACATTTATCGAGAATTAGTTATAAAATTATATCTCGTTCATATTTAAAGTACATAGAGTCTTCAAGTTTTCTGCATTTATATAGATATTAATTGAATACAATTTCGGTTTTTGTTAAATTTTGGATACCGGCCCTAAATTCGGCCCCATCCCCCAAATTTGAAAAAGCGTTTTAAAAATACTAGAGATATGTAGCTTGGCAAATTGACACATTTTAGTGCTATTATTATATTCTGATAGTTTCATAAAGATCGTCCATCTATAAATGGAGTCATAGGCGTCCAAAGTACTGCCCAATCCACCCCCAAACCACGGCAGCAAGTGCGCAATTAGTAGAGAGAGTATTTTGCAGAGCTCAGTGTATCTCGTAGTCGAGCAGTCTCGACTGGAGCTTTCTTATTTGTTAATACTACTTAAATAATTTGCTTATGGATGAAAAGACGTTCAGAAATTCGTAAAAGAATATGTAAAATGAATTTGTTTGTGTTGAAAGTATTAATGTAATACAGCTTTTATTTGTAATATAGCTTGATTCAGTCAACAGAGTACACCTCGTTTATGCTTGATTTATGTATATATATATATATATATATATATATATATATATATATATATAGTATTTATTATATTACTCAAGTAGTAGTTACCTCATCAGCTACACCCTGTGACTTAATTTGCAACTCTTCAAGTTCTGTTTTTGGAACCTGAGGACCAGGTATTTCATCTGAAGGCTCTGCTGGCATCCTAAATAAAATAGATAGTTGAAAAATTTATTAATAATAGAGCATTTATACATGATTTTTATGTTATAGGTTTATATGTTTTTCGTTTATATATTTTTAACCAGGGAAAAACAAGTAAGCACGTTTCAGTTAGGCGCAACTAACTGCGGATACTCTTTTCCCGTAGGTGCATTTTATTAATTTAATAAACATTTAATAAACGAAATATTTCGGAAATTAGCAAACGTACATTATCAAGCAACAAACTGTTGTGCGCGCAAATTAATTGATTTTCCATGCATACATACAAAAGATGCATGCTATAATATTCTAAGAAATGCGATTGAATTGTGTGTTGTGTAGCAATGAACTTATCTAGATTTAGCTAACGATTACATGTTATTGTAAAATGACCTAGGTTCGAATACCGCTGGGAACTTTACCTTTTTTATTCGAAAAACTATAATTTTTTTTTAATTCATTAATATTTTTATAAACATTTTAAAATACTTTCTGCCATCTTAGCAATTACTTCTAAGCCATTTGTAAGCATGAATTATGCAGTTGGCCACAACAAACTTCTTTGCCGATTAGCCACGCCTCAGGGGGCGCAGACGCAAAATTTGTTGCAGGTTTTTAGAAAGAGGCGAGGGTAACATAACTGCAAAATTTGGTTTCTTCACTCCAAAAATGCGATAATGACAGGGTATTTTTCGATAACCCACGCCCCCAAAGAGGCAGAAAAAATTCATTTTAGTCATCGATAGAAGACGCCATTACTAACTGAACCATCTAATTTGGAAGCTTCTAGCTTCAAAAATGTAGGAGATAGAAACTTTTGCGGTTTGCCACGCCCCTTGTGGGCGTAGATATATCTACCACAGCTTATTAATCTTGAGTAGTCAACCAGAGTATACATGCCAAATATCAAGTCTCTAGTGTCAATAATGTTCAAAATATAGCACCTTTTGAAAAATCATTATATATTCAGTTCCGATTTGCCATAGCTTTTTGAACTTAGGTTGTCACCGCGAGTATAGATTCCAAATTGCAACTCTCTAGCTCATCAACTAGTACGATTACTGACATACAGGCACATGCATATTCCAATTTGCATGAAAAAAAATTTTTTACACTTTATAATTCGGAAGCATACATGAGTATATATTTAAAATTTCAAGTCTCTAGCTCTAATAGCGCCGAGAAATATTGCGTTCATACGGACAGGCGGACATTGCACAAAGTCAATATACTCTTTTTCCCTTTGGAAAAATAGTAAAAAAATATATTTCGTCTGATATTGAGAACATAAGATATGAGATATATTAGAAAATTTTTAATTCCTAATTAATTAATATATATTTTTGAGTCTCTGGCTTTTTGACCTACGATATCGATAGGGACGGAATGACACAATGACGGAGAACCTAACATACATATAGACTGATGAACATGGCTAGATGAATTCATCCTTCCACCTGATATGAGTAGAGATCCCATGGCTAACTTTAGAGCGTAAGTCTGTAGCAGCGTTTAGAGCGTAAGTCTGTAGCAGCAAATAAAGATGAAATAGGCAAGTAAACGTAGCATACAAATATACGCATTATTACAGTGAGTTCATTTCCATGTGCAATACTGTATGTAAACGCATGTACATGAGAAATTGATATGCTTTTCCCTGATTGATGTTTATTGCAAATTATAAATAAATATAAGTATTGACAAATATAATAAAAAATTTTAATCCATTTGATATTGATTTTAGAAATGAACAAATTATATAAGTACATATTGTTTTTGATTCTGCGCACTTGTTAATTTTACATATGTATGTATCATTATATGTGAAATTAATAAAGTAGACCTGAACATATAAACAAAATTTGTTGATATTAAAGATTTTTATATTGATATTTTTTTAACTTCCAATTATATACCAAATGATTACCTTCAGACTTCTATTGATTTTCTACAATTACTTATATATTTTCAATTATACACTTACTTGGAATAAAATTGGGTTTTAACGTTGATAATAACAAATCTTGCACTTATAACAATATTAATACTTATTTAAGAAACTATAATCGCCTTTATAATTTCGCAAAACAAGTTGTTCGCTCTGATAAGAACAAACTAAACTTTCTCAGGACTTTTCTCAAATTTATGTATACCCTTTATATGTGGTAAATCACAGAAAGGAATAGTGCATTTTGAGATACTTTTGGTTTAGGCATTTTAAAATTGATGATAAATTTAATATTATATGAAAATATTAATAACTTTACCTATGACAATAACGAATATAACTAAAATTCTAAATATTTATTATAAAAATAATAAGTACAAACAAAAATGTGGAAGTGGATAACTTTTAATAATTTTCTTAAATGTTAATGTACAAATTTAATTCCATGTCTTATAAATATATTTATATAATATTATATATACAAACTAAATATTATTATAATGTTATAAAGGGTATTTCGTGGTCGTTGTAAATATTAGAGATTTTACATTTGCGCGCGCATTGTTTATCGAATGGTTTCTGAAACTTTCGATTGAAATGCAATCATACTACATACATATGTACATATGGAAATACAAATTATATAATACATATATATATTATGCTTTTAGTGATATTTTAACATTTCATACATAAATTGTTGTTATCGATAAATGTGAAACGGCAGTAGTTATCGGTTTTCTGGAACAAATTCGAACTCTAGTGCAACACTCCGGGGCTAACACAAGAACACTGTTAAAAGACAGAAGGAATCATGGTCGACCCCATAAACTATATATATTCTTGATCAGGGTGACGAGAAAAGTCGATATCGCCCTGTCCGTCTGTATGAACCCGTGGATCTCAGCAAATATAAGAGCTAGAGACTTCATTTTTTGTATACCCTGAACCCATTGAAAATGGGAATTCAAGGTATAATATATGAAAATGTATGTATCAGGCAGAAGGAGACATCGCAGATCCCATAAAGTTATATATTCTTGATCAGCACAAAAAAATAAGTTGATATAGCCCTGTCCATCTGTCCGTCCGTCCGTCCGTATGAACGTCAAGATTTCGGAAACTACATGAATACTCTTAGTTACGCAGTACAAGTTTATTTTGTTTTTTCTTTGTTTTGAAGCTGAACTGCAACGTTCTTACTTGTTCTTTAATCGGGATATGCCAACAGCACATTCTCTTTTCATTTCCTCGAATGTTTGGCGCCTTTTTTCACATTTTCACCTTTCAAGATATCCAATGACTAGTTGATGGGTAGTTTGCTGTGTTGCAGGCAACGCGGAAGAGTTTAGGCACGAATCCGTTGAGAATTTGCGTTTCGCTAATTAGATATTATTGGCACGCACGATGAGAAGGTCCAGTATTTGGACTGCATGCGGATTTCTTCCTGCATTTTTATTGTTTAGAGTATTGAGAGATGCAATGAATGCCGGGAACTCTGGGCCTGGATGTTCGGTGGATGATGTGGGCTTGTAGCGAGTTTGTTGTCTGGGGTGGTGACTTTGGTCAATGAAGTGTACTACCATTCGCTTCCGCCGTGATGATTACCTCTAGTCATCTGAGCATAAGTAGGACGGGAGTTATAATTAGGAAGATTTGGGATATTCCTACTGTTAGGTAGCAGTGACGTCTTGAGTGGCCAGTTTACCTGACTGGAAGATGGCTGAGTTGCAGACGAGAGGTGGTTTTGGTTGCGAGGCTTGCGCTGGTTACGGGCTGCATACGCAGCGTATGCTTGGCATCCCCTGTAGTTTGCTGTATGCTCCTGGCCGCAGTTTGGCGGGTGTCCTGGAAGGTGGCGGGGGAAGAGTCAGGGAGATGATAATCAGAGGTTTTGTGGTGTTCGGCGCACTTAACGCACACAAAAGTTTGCCCGCAATATCTTGCTTGAGCACTGGATCCACTGTTGCTTCTTGTGAGCTTCTTCAATAGAGATCCGTTGTCCATCCAATTGAATTATATTATTAAGGGTTGCTTTGTTGCAGCCTGGATACTTATGAAAAACAAGTCTATGGAATTTTCCGGTCTCTTTGTGTTGTCTGGGCAGTGGATATTAGTAACGTTGAAACCAAGACTATCAAGCTCATTTTGAATTGTGGAGTGTAAGGTGGAGTGATGCAGACCTTATACAGCTGTTTGCGATAATTAGCAGAACACTGCTCAAGACCACATTGCACTGTTGTTGGAGCGTTGATAGGTTCAGTCAACATCGCATCTTCATCTTCGTCGTCAGAGTCGCTGGTCAGAGCCTAAAATTGGTTGCGATACGAATTGTCCGAATTGGGCTTCTGAGAAATGAATTGAGAACATCTCTTGGGATTGCTGCTTGTGGGACTATCAATGCCTTTGCGTCGTTGCGGTTTGCATTGAGAGTTCACAAGTGTTAAACTGCCCAGCACAAAGCTGGAAGTTTTGCTTTCTATTCTCCTCGTCTGTCCGCTAGAGCTGTTTCTGTTGTTGGTGTCATTCGATTGCTCGACATTATTTTCTATTACTGCAATCTCATGCATAATCTGTGATCTGAGTTCCGCCGGTGTGGCACCACTAAGATTCTTAATTGCATTTGTTTTCTCCATGTCACAAATTGTCTAATTGCGATTCACACTGAAAACATAAAATTGTTTCTCGAAATTATAAGTTGTTATTGTTTTGTACACAGTCTGCACTGACACCGCACGCTTCGATGTCTAAAAATAAATATCTGCTGATAAGCACAGCAGCTTATTTCGCTTGAGATATCAATAAACAACGGTAAATCTCAAAATCAAAACAAAACGATTTTGGTAGATTTGCATGCGCAACACAACCGTTCACTACAAGTGCTTGTCGCGAACAGGGCGATATCAATTTATTTTTTGTGCTGATCAAAAATATATATACTTTATGGGGTCTGCGACATCTCCTTCTTCTGTTCCATACTTTTAACGAAACCATTATTCCCTTATTTCCCATTTTCAAAGGGCTCTAGGTATAAAAACGCACCCAATAAAAAAAAAAAGCCTTTGGAGAATTTCATTTTGATGAGCTGATCCTAGATGAGAAAAAAGTTGTGGTATTCCATAATATTTATTATAATGAAAATGAGCAGATTTTATTACATTTATTTATTGTCTTAACTTAAGTTAAAAATGTAATAACATTTCATGATGTATAAGTGTTCGGTTCCTGTGGGGATAAAGCATTATTACAATATTGATTTTATGCAAATTCAAGTAGATTCGGTGATGTTAAAATAACGAGCGATTCGTTTTCTCAAAAGCAGTTTCGAAAACTACAAAAGCTATAGGGCTGAAATTTCACATGAATACTCGTATATTAGTTGCGCAGTACGTTGTTTTTTCGATAACTCATCCCATTTCATAATCATCGATACAAAATCGAAAATTCGTTTTTTTACGTTTTTCTAACATAACTTCTAAATCGTTTTAGCAAGAGATTTCAAATTTGTAAATTTAGATAGATATTATGGATACGCAGATTTTGTAATTTTCCACCCCCGTTCGGAAAAAAATACTAGAGACTTGTAATTTGACAAATAGACAAATTTCAATGCTATTAATATATTCTAAAAGTTTTATGAAGATAGTCCATCTAGAATTTGAGTTATAAGCGTTCAAATTGTAGCCCAAGCCACGGCAGCAACTGATCAGAACAAAAAAATAAGTTGATATAACCCTGTCCGTCTGTCCGTCCGTCCGTCCATCCGTCCGTCCGTCCGTCCGTATGAACGTCGAGATTTCGGAAACTGCAAAAGCTAGAGAGCTGAAATGAATACATGAATACTCGTATCTTAGTTACGCAGTACAAGTTTATTTTATTTTTTCGATAACTCATCCCATTTCTTAATTATCAATAAAAAATCGAAAATTCGTTTACCTTTTTTACGTTTTTCAAGCATAACTTTTTCACCGTTTTAGCTAGATACTTCAAATTTGTATATTTAGATAGATATTATGGATATGAAGATTTTGTAATTTTCAGATTTTAGATGCCACGCCCCCTTCGCCTCCAATTTGAAAAAAACGTATTTCAAATACTAGAGACTAGTTATTTGGCAAATAGACAGATTTGAATGCTATTAATATATTCTGAAAGTTTCATGAAGATAATCCGTCTAGAAATGGAGTTATAAGCTTTCAAAGTACAGCCTATCCCACCCCTAACCGGCGGCAGCAACTGCGCGGTTAGCAGAGCGCGCGCTTATACATGCGTAAAGAAGAAGAATATTGATATTTTTGCAGGGTTCAGGGTATCTCGTAGTCGAGCCGTCTCGACTACAGCCTTCTTACTTGTTTATATTTGAGCACTTTGTTTTTTTAATGTTGTCCTCTATGGACTTTTTATTTTTTGTCCGCTCCTTTTTTTTTATACCCTGAGAGTTCTCAGTGAGAGTTATCACACGGGTTTATTTTTGTGCTCTGCAAATTTGCTTGGTTTCGTATTTAATTGATTTTATTAAAGTTTCACATAATCGCGGTTGTTGACTTATCCAAATATATTTGTATTACTGTGCAAGTTCAAAAATTGGATTCTGCTCCAATTATTGTTCAGGCAAAGAGTGACAATAAGTCAGCAAATAACGGCATTACCTTATCTCCAAAGCAAGTTTTTTTATCTAGGCTTTCATCTGATACGACATGTGAGGCGGTATCGGCTTTTATTTCTAGCAAGATTTCAGCCTATGTTTTTGTATCGAAGTTTAGTTTCGGAACTCCGCGAGAAATTGCTTCATTCAAGATGTGCCGTCGAATTTCCTCACAACAATATGTGATCCTAATTTCTGGCCACCTCATGTAGTTGTGCATGAATTCAAACCTAAAAATCGAAACAAATCGAATCCTATTTCTTTGAATTTACCTTCGGTGCAAACTACTTCAAACATTGTACCAAAAAACTAAATATTTCACATCTTCTTCTCATCTTTCCTTAACTCCGTTTATAACTCCGTTTCTAGTAGGCTTCAGCTCATTGATCTTCCATCGTTATTCAATCGCAGAACAATTTTTTCGAATTGCACAAATTGATTAACGGTAATATTGATTCGTCCTCTTTGTTGATGCGTCTTAATTTTTTGGTTCCATCCCGAACAACTAGACACTATCGTTCGCTACATTTACCTGTTGCACTACGGATTATTCTTTGCACAGTGCCTTTCATGTTCTTTATGTTAAATTTAATAAATATTATCACGAATTTGCCGCAGAGCTCTCTCTTTCTCAAATAAAATCCTTGCTCTTAGCTTATCTTAGGGAAACCATTAGCAGTGCCTAGGCATAAGCTTTGGTATACACAACGTTACCAAAGTTATTTGCATTGTTTTCTCAATCCTATTCTATTTTATCTCTTCTTTAACTCCCATTTTTATCTCTTTTTTTATTTTCTTTTAACTTTCTTGAAATATTTCTAATACTTTCCTTTTTTGCTAATTTTTATACCCTGAACCCATTGAAAATGGGAATTCAGGGTATAATGTTTTTTTGAAAATGTATATATATTCTTGATCACCACAAAAAAATAAGTTTATATAGCCCTGTCCGTCCGTCCGTCCGTATGAACGTCGAGATTTCGGAAACTACAAAAGCTAGAGAGCTGAAATTTTACATGAATACTCGTATCTTAGTTACGCAGTACAAGTTTATTTTGTTTTTTCGATAACTCATCCCGTTCCTTAATTATCGATAATTCGAAAAATAAATCGAAAATTCGATTACGTTTTTTACGTTTTTCGAGCATAACTTCTACACGGTTTTAGCTAGAGACTTCAAATTGTATATTTAGAAAGATATTATGGATACGCAGATTTTGTAATTTTCAGATTTTGGATGCCACGCCCCCTTCGCCCCCAATTTGAAAAAGACGTATTTCAAATACTAGAGACTTGTAATTTGGCAAATGGATAAATTTGAATGCTGTTAATATATTGTGAAAGTTTCATGAAGATAGTCCATCTAGAAACGGAGTTATAAGCGTTCAAAGTACAGCCCATTCCACCCCCAACCGCCGGCAGCAACTGCGCGGTTAGCAGAGCACGCGCTTATACGTGCGTAAAGAAGAAGAATATTAATTTTTTTGCAGGGTTCAGGGTATCTCGTAGTCGAGCCGTCTCGACTAGAGCCTTCTTACTTGTTAGACTTGAACGTTTGATGCGTAAGGGGGGTGGGGTGTTAATTGCTGTGAAATCCAGTATCCTCTCCGAATTGTTTACCTTTTCTTCCCTTCATGATGCGGAGATTATAGGAGTTAAATTAACTCTCCCATCGTGTTCATTGTTTATTACATGTTCTTATATCCCTCCATTTTCTGATGTACAAGTTTATGCTCAACATATAACTTGTATTAAAGAAATTTACGAACATGTAAATAATAGAGACTTGCTTCTGGTGTTGGGTGATTTTAATATTCCTAACACCTCTTGGTCCGCTACTAATGCAAATTACTATATTCTGACAATTGATCACTGTCTTTTTGATGAATTATTTAATCTGTTAATGTTTCAGATGAACTCTATCACTAATCATCTGAAACGCACTCTTGATCTTGTGTTCATTAATCATGATTCCATTATTAATGTTATAAAATCAACTCCTTTCTGCTTACCAGAGGATATACATCATATTGCTTTCTAAACTGTTATCGTAAATGCAATTTTTTTTTGATTAACGAATTAATTAATTCAACAGACTGGTATCTTTTATATGAGTCCGATGACATTAATTTTGCATCATCTTTTTATACCCTGAACCCATTGAAAATGGGAACTTTGAACGCTTATAACTCCGTTTCTAGATGGACTATCTTCATGAAACTTTCAGAATATATTAATTGCATTCAAATTTGTCCATTTGCCAAATCACAATCTCTAGTAGTTGAAATACGTTTTTTTTCAAATTGGTGGCGAAGGGGCGTGGAATCCAAAATCTGAAAATTACAAAATCTGCGTATCCATAATATCTATCTAAATATACAAATTTGAAGTCTCTAGCTAAAACGGTGTAGAAGTTATGCTCGAAAAACCTAAAAACACGTAAACGAATTTTCGATATTTTATCGATAATTAAGGAATGGGATGAGTTATCGAAAAAACAAAATAAACTTGTACTGCGTAACTAAGATACGAGTATTCATGTAAAATTTCAGCTCTCTAGCTTTTGTAGTTTCCGAAATCTCGACGTTCATACGGACGGACGGACAGACGGACAGGGCTATATCAACTTATTTTTATACCCTGAACCCATTGAAAATGGGAATTCAGGGTATAATGTTTTTGTGAAAATGTATGTAACAGGCAGAAGGAGACGTCGCAGACCCCATAAAGTATATATATTCTTGATCAGCACAAAAAAATAAGTTGATATAGCCCTGTCCGTCTGTCCGTCCCTCCGTCCGTCCGTCCGTCCGTCCGTCCGTCCGTCTGTCCGTCCGTCCGTATGAACGTCGAGATTTCGGAAACTACAAAAGCTAGAGAGCTGAAATTTTACATGAATACTCGTATCTTAGTTACGCAGTACAAGTTTATTTTGTTTTTTCGATAACTCATCCCATTCCTTAATTATCGATAAAAAATCGAAAATTCGTTTACGTTTTTTATGTTTTTTGAGCATAACTTCTACACCGTTTTAGCTAGAGACTTCAAATTTGTATATTTAGATAGATATTATGGATACGCAGATTTTGTAATTTTCAGATTTTAGATGCCACGCCCCTTTCTCTCCCAATTTGAAAAAAACGTATTTCAACTACTAGAGACTTATAATTTGGCAAATGGAAAGATTTGAATGCTATTAATATATTTTGAAAGTTTCATGAAGATAGTCCATCTAGAAACGGAGTTATAAGCGCTCAAAGTACAGCCTATCCCACCCCCAAACGTCGGCAGCAACTGCGCGGTTAGCAGAGCGCTCGCTTATACGTGCGTAAAGAAGAAGAATATTAATTTTTGTTTGCAGGGTTCAGGGTATCTCGTAGTCGAGCCGTCTCGACTAGAGCCTTCTTACTTGTTATTAATGACCAGTTGTATCTCTTATTCTACCTTATTCTTACTTGTCTTCCATACTTCAGTGCAAATGGGCATCTACACCTTCAAGATGACCTGAATGCATTTCAACTTTGGTGTGTGGCGAACCAGTTGCACCTAAATTGCTCAAAGTGTATGACAATGGCCTTCAGTCGTACGGATCCTCATATTGCTGACTATAAAATTAACAACATTTACCTACAACGCATCCTTACAGTCAAAGATATTGGTGTTCTCTTTGACTGTAAACTGAATATCAATCTTCATATTTCTACCATCATAAATGAAGCCAAAAGTGTTCTTGGCTTTATTAAACGTTGGTCTCAGGAATTTAAAGATCCTTTTATTACCAAGAAATTATTTACTTCGCTTGTGCGTCCTATCCTAGAGTATTGGTCAGTTGTCTGGTCTCCTCAACATAAACTGTATCAGGATCGTATTGAATCGGTCCAAAAACAGTTTCTTCTCTTTGCCTTAAGGGATCTTAACTGGGATAGTAATTTACGATTACCGTCTTACCATAGTAGGCTTCAGCTCATTGATCTTCCATCGTTATTCAATCGCAGAACAATTTTTGGAATTGCACAAATTGATTAACGGTAATATTGATTCGTCCTCTTTGTTGATGCGTCTTAATTTTTTGGTTCCATCCCGAACAACTAGACACTATCGTTCGCTACATTTACCTGTTGCACTACGGATTATTCTTTGCACAGTGCCTTTCATGTTCTTTATGTTAAATTTAATAAATATTATCACGAATTTGCCGCAGAGCTCTCTCTTTCTCAAATAAAATCCTTGCTCTTAGCTTATCTTAGGGAAACCACTCGCAGTGCCCAGGCATAAGCTTTGGTATACACAACGTTACCAAAGTTATTTGCATTGTTTTCTCAATCCTATTCTATTTTATCTCTTCTTTAACTCCTATTTTTATCTCTTTTTTTATTTTCTTTTAACTTTCTTGAAATATTTCTAATACTTTCATTTTTTACTAATTTTTATACCCTGAACCCATTGAAAATGGGAATTCAGGGTATAATGTTTTTTTGAAAATGTATATATATTCTTGATCACCACAAAAAAATAAGTTTATATAGCCCTGTCCGTCCGTCCGTCCGTATGAACGTCGAGATTTCGGAAACTACAAAAGCTAGAGAGCTGAAATTTTACATGAATACTCGTATCTTAGTTACGCAGTACAAGTTTATTTTGTTTTTTTCGATAACTCATCCCATTCCTTAATTATCGAAAATTCGTTTACCTTTCTTACGTTTTTCAAGCATAACTTCTACACCGTTTTAGCTAGAGACTTTAAATTTGTATATTGTATATATATATAGATAGATATTATGGATACGCAGATTTTGTAATTTTCAGATTTTAGATGCCACGCCCCCTTCGCCCCCAATTTGAAAAAAAACGTATTTCAACTGCTAGAGACTTGTAATTTGGCAAATGGACAGATTTGAATGCTATTAATATATTCTGAAAGTTTCATGAAGATAGTCCATCTAGAAATGGAGCTATAAGCGTTCATAGTACAGCCCATCCCACCCCCAACCGTCGGCAGCAACTGCGCGGTTAGCAGAGCGTGCGTAAAGAAGAAGAATATTAATTTTTTTGAAGGGTTCAGGGTATCTCGTAGTCGAGCCGTCTCGACTAGAGCCTTCTTACTTGTTTATCTTAAGAATATAACATAACTATAATATCAAATATACTAAATCTTTTTTAATCTTATTTTAATTTTTATTTAATTTTTTATCTTAAGAATATAATATAAATAATATTCATTATACCTAATCTCTTTTAATCTTATTTTAAGTTTTTATTTAACACTTTCTTTTTTATAGTTTCAATAGTACCACTGACCATATTTGACTGTGAATTGGGGCGTAGCTGGCCGGACTGGCAAATATAATACCCCCATCGGGTTAGTGATAAAATTGAATTAATGTTTTGTATATTTTTGTTAGGCTGTTAATTTTAGTTTGACTCTCGTTGTGTCAATGTCTTTTTAAATAAATAAATAAATAAACTGCGCAGTTAGTAGAGCGCACGCGTATGCGTGCGTAAAGAAAAAGAGTATCATATTTTTTTTGCAGGGCTCAGGGTGTATTGTAGTCGAGCAGTCTCGACTAGAGCTTTCTTACTTGTTTGTATTCGTTTATTTACAAATTATATATATTACCCTATGAGTAGGTTTAGGTTTAGACTAACGGTAGCGCTAGATGATTGCGGAACGGCCGTAGGGCATTGCTTCGTACCTACTTTTGCGTGAGACGGCTCGTCTTCCAGCTTGGCGTTGACTATGTTGTCCGCTCTAAGGGAGCGGCTTACTGCCTCTTTTAGACAACGCCTCTCCCCTAGGAAGCGCCCACATTCGAATAAGTCGTGTTTGGCGTCTTCCACCAAACCTCGTCCGCACCAGGGGCATTCGTCGGCTTCCTCGTGACCAAAGCGCTTCAAGTAGCTCCGAAAGCATCCATGTCCCGAGAGAATCTGCGTAAGATAATAATTAACCTCACCGTGTTTGCGATTTAGACATTGTTTGAGTTCCGGGATGAGCGTGTGCGTCCACCGCCCTTTTGTTGAAGGTGGAACCCTGCGTCGTTTAGGCTCGTGTGTGTTCCACTCCACGGCTTCAGCGACCAAGTCCTCCAGTGGCACCATGCTGGCTATGACTAGCACCGCGTCATCGGAGACTGTCTTGAAAACGCAGCATAGAGGATGACGATCGTTTGGAAGAGACGCCGTTGTTGTCTTGATCCCCACGTGTTAAGCAGAATTCCTGAGAGAGCTGTACAAGAATCATCAGCCTTTTTATGCATATATTCCAAGTGCTCACGGAAAGTTAATCTTGTGTCTAACATCACGCCAAGATACTTTATCGCCCTCTTAGACGCGATGATGATGCTGCCGATCTGTATATTGGCAGTTTCCGCTAGCTCGAGTCCAGCTCCTGTCAACCAGCTTCGTAAGCGATTGATACTTGCGCTGCTCATATCCTCAGTATATTTAAGCTACTTGCCTGTGGAGACGACAGCAACATCATCAGCAAAGCCAATAGTGTGCGCACCTGCTGGTAGTTCCAGGCGTTGTCGTACATGATATTCCATAGGAAAGGCCCCAGCCCTGAGCCTTGGGGGACTTCAGCTGACACTCTATGAGTTTGGGGAGATTGACTCGTGTTGTATACTAAAGTGCTTCCTCTGAAGAAGCTCTTTTTTGTCTCCTTTACATATTTAGGGATATTACATATATTGTGACAGTGCATCCAGTATCATATCCCAACTAGCTATGTTTAAGGTGTTTCTTACATCCAGAGTCGCAATGATACAGTATTGCTTCGTCCCGTGCTTCCACCTGATGCCTTGGATGACGGAAGTTGCCAGGCCAACAACTTTATTTAACGAATCTATTGTTGACCGAGCTTTCCGTAAACTAAATTGGTTAGATGACAGGCTTCCGGCGGTAGCTATAGCAATCTCCTGTCTAGAGTAAATCAATTTCTCAAACACATTTCCCATGGTGTCCAAGAGACAGATTGGTCTATATGAAGATGGCTCCTCCGGTGTTTGCCAGCCTTGGGTACCAATACCAGGTTCTGGGTTTTCCAGGTAGCACGGAACGTCTCCTGAATTAATCATACGTTGTAAAATTCGGCAAACGTACTTGGGTGCAAGGCGAGGGCTAGCTTTAGCGCACGATTTGAGATCCCGTCCGGCCCTGGAGCTGACTTAGTTCTAAGACTTCTGGAAACTACTAAGATTTCAGCGTCCGTATCTAAGCCAATGTGAGTGCTCGTTGATCTCTGATCAGTAGACATGGACTCAGAGGCATGAATGGAAAGAGCGTTTCCACAATTGGTTTAAGCTCCAAACGATCCGTTGGCTGTACCTGTTTACCTGCGTAAAAACTTTTAACTACAATCTTATATGCCCTGCACCAATGGTCACATTCGGTTGAGTCGCACAACTCTAGAAGTCATTCTCGTTTGCTTGCCCGAATGGCCTTCAACTCTCTTCTAGCTGCCTGGTAAGCTACTTGTTTTTCTAAGTACGTAGAACTACCACGAGCCTGTTGGTAGCTTCTTCTCGCTTGGATACATTTGCGTCGAATGTTACCTATTTGTTCCACCAATACATAGGCGCTTGTTGTCGCGTGAACTGCTGCGGCGTAGCATGGTGCTATTGCAGGCACTCTGATTTTGAGCTACCACTTGGCACGCTCTGGGCTCAGCGTTGCCAGCGTTACCCAGCGAAAATTACCCAGCGAAAATTCCGCGGTATCAAACGTATCTAGCTAATACGATTCTCAACACAAGTTTGGCGCTCTGGCAGGTGGCTTACCTATTGTGAACAGAAGTGCCGAGTGATCGCTGCCCGTATAGCTATCGCAATGGCTCCATGTTGCTTCCCGTAAAAGCGATGAAGTGACAAAAGTAATGTCAATTGCAGATCCCTCAGCTAATATGATTGTGGTATTCGCTATATCGCTAATATCTACGTATCTGTTGCAATTGCTCATAGGCTGACACTGAAAACGCAATAACTTGAGATTTTTTACAACTGCGCGCATTTGTTAACGGTTGGCAGTTTTCTTAGCTTGTCGCTGTTCATTAGGTGGGTTTGGCTACGATTAAAATTGGTTCAGTTGAACTTCATTTTTAGCATCATAACTGGCAAGCGAGTTAAGAATTGGTCTATGCACGAGTCATCATCGGAGCATGTCGAAGCTCTGTTGACTGCATACATATCCATAGAGCCATTCGAAATTGAATATCGAAGAGAAATATCTAACCGCTACATAAGCAACTAAGGCACTTCCTTTGAAGAATTTTACTAACTCTACAATGATTAGCTTCGTGTCACACTCTAGAAATATACCATGTATAAAGTTGCCAAAGATTATCGGCGAATATTTGAAATATAAGAATTTCATTGGACTTTTTGAGAGTTTGGTTGACAAAAAGCCAGGAGTGTGCACTATTGAGAAGTATAGCCATCTGTTGTCTTCCTTAGACTAAGAAGTGTTAGATACTGATGGTCTGTATAAATGTATAAATGTCAGGTCAAATGTTTATTTTTATACTCTGTTCCTAAAGGGAAAAAGAGTATATTGACTTTGTGCAATGTCCGTCTTGCTGTCCGTATGCACGCAATATTTTTCGGCGCTATTAGAGTTAGAGACTTGAAACTTCAACCATATACTCATGTATGCTCCCGAATTATACAGTATAAAAATTTTCCCGATCCGCCCACTAGATGCGTGGCAAATCGGAATATGCATGTGCCCGTATGCCAGTAATCGTAATAGTTGATGAGCTAGAGAGTTGCAATTTGGAATCTATACTCGCGGTGACAACCTAAGTTCAAAAAGCTATGGCGGATATATCTACGCCCATTGGGGGCGTGGCAAATCGGGAAAAACATATCTTCTTTAGCTTTAAAGCTAGTAGGCTGAAATTTCGCATGTGAGCTAAGGTTATGATTCTATGAAGATCGATCAAAAATTATATGTCTACGCCCATTGGGGGCGTGGCAAATCGGATCTCAATATATAGTGATTTTTCAAATTGTGCTGTATTTTGAACACTATTGACACTAGAGACTTAAATTTGGCATGTATACTCGTGTTGGCTACCCATACGCCCATGGGGGGCGTGGCAAATCGCAAAAGTTTATATCTCCTTCATTTTTGAAGCTAGTAGCTACAAAATTGGATGGTTCAGTTACTCATTGCCTCCTCTATCAATGACCAAAAAATCATTTTTCAGCCTCTTTAGTGGCGTGGCATATCGAAAAATACCCTGTAATTTTCGCATTTTTGGAGTGTAAGCAACCAAACTTTGCAGTTATGTTACCCTCGACTCTTTCTAATAACTTTCCAAAAATTATGCGTCTACGCCTCTCTTGGGATTGCTGCTTGTGGGACTATCAATGCCTTTGCGTCGTTGCGGTTTGCATTGAGAGTTCACAAGTGTTAAACTGCCCAGCACAAAGCTGGAAGTTTTGCTTTCTATTCTCCTCGTCTGTCCGCTAGAGCTGTTTCTGTTGTTGGTGTCATTCGATTACTCGACATTATTTTCTATTACTGCAATCTCATGCATAATCTGTGATCTGAGTTCCGCCGGTGTGGCACCACTAAGATTCTTAATTGCATTTGTTTTCTCCATGTCACAAATTGTCTAATTGCGATTCACACTGAAAACGTAAAATTGTTTCTCGAAATTATAAGTTGTTATTGTTTTGTACACAGTCTGCACTGACACCGCACGCTTCGATGTCTAAAAATAAATATCTGCTGATAAGCACAGCAGCTTATTTCGCTTGAGATATCAATAAACATCTGTAAATCGCAAAACCAAAACAAAACGATTTTGGTAGATTTACATGCGCAACACAACCGTTCACTACAAGTGCATGTCGCGAACAGGGCGATATCAATTTATTTTTTGTGCTGATCAAAATTATATATACTTTATGGGGTCTGCGACATCTCCTTCTTCTGTTCCATACTTTTAACAAAACCATTATTCCCAGATTTCCCATTTTCAAAGGGATCTGAGTATAAAAGCGCACCCAATAAAAAAAAAGCCTTTGGAGAATCTTTGGAGAAAAATCTGCGTATTCATAATATCTATCTAAATATACAAATTTAAAGTCTTTAGCTAAAACGGAGTAGAAGTTATGCTCGAAAAATCTAAAAACCTTAAACGAATTTTCGATTTTTTATCGATAATTAAGGAATGGGATGAGTTATCGAAAAAACAAAATAAACTTGTACTGCGTAACTAAGATACGAGTATTCATGTATAATTTCAGCTCTCTAGCTTTTGTAGTTCCGGAAATCTCGACGTTCATACGGACGGACTTATTCTTTTGTGCTGATCAAGAATATATATACTTTATGGGGACTGCTACGTCTCCTTTTTCCTGTTACATACATTTTCACAAAAACATTATACCCTGAATTCCCATTTTCCTGCAAAATTTTAGTATTTTCGTGATTATTTTTGGGAAGGGTATGAAAGCACTGATGTGCAAGTCAACACGCGACGATTAAAAAGTGCTGACAGTGAGTCAGCAACTTCTACACCGGACTCTGTTGCGACAGATTTGCAGGTAACTCCTCGAGACATCGCCCGGAGACATAGTGAAAAAAACTACAAAAATAAATTTTAACAAGACAGCTCTAGTCGAGACGACTCGACTACGAGATATCTTGAACCCCGCAAAAAAATAATATTCTTTACGCACGTATAAGCGCGCGCTCTGCTAACCGCGCAGTTGCTGCCGCTTGGGGTTGTGTTGGGCTGAACTTTGAACGCTTATAACTCCATTTCTGGATGGACTATCTTCATAAAACTTTCGGTATATATTAATAACATTAAAATATGTCTATTTGTCAAATTACAAGTCTCTAGTATTTGAAATACGTCATAAAAAATCTGAAAATTACATATTATCTATAATATCTATCTAAATATACAAATTTGAAGTCTTTAGCTAAAACGGTGTAGCAGGTATGGTCGAAAAACGTAAAAAAGTAAACGAATTTTCGATTTTTTATCGATATTTAAGAATTGGGATGAATTATCGAAAAAAAAAAAACAAGTAAGAAGGCTCTAGTCGAGACGGCTCGACTACGAGATACCCTGAACCCTTCAAATAAATTAATATTCTTCTTCTTTACGCACGTATAGGCGCACGCTCTGCTAACCGCGCAGTTGCTGCTGACGGTTGGGGGTGGGATGGGCTGTACTTTGAACGCTTATAACTCCATTTCTAGATGGACTATCTTCATGAAACTTTCAGAATATATTATTTGCATTCAAATTTGTCCTTTTGCCAAATTACAAGTCTCTAGTAGTTGAAATACGCTTTTTTCAAATTGGGGGCGAAGGGGCGTGGCATCTAAAATCTGAAAATTACAAAATCTGCGTATCCATAATATCTATCTAAATATACAAATTTGAAGTCTCTAGCTAAAACGGTGTAGAAGTTATGTTCGAAAAACCTAAAAAACGTAAACGAATTTCGATTTCTTATCGATAATTAAGGAATGGGATGAGTTATCGAAAAAAAACAAAATAAACTTGTACTGCGTAACTAAGATACGAGTATTCATGTAAAATTTCAGGTCTCTAGCTTTTGTAGTTTCCGAAATCTCGACGTTCATACGGACGGACGGACGGACAGACGGACGGACGAACAGACGGACAGGGCTATATCAACTTCTATATATATATATATATATATATATATATATATATATATATATATATATATATATATTATATAGAATGAGACCATTTCGTTCGAGTGCTGGCAACGAACTGTCGTACTATATTTTCGAACCGAGCCGGCATATGTGCTGTATGGTTAGCCACATTTGTCTCACTTTTATTTGTTTAAAATGTATCAAGATTAATTCGATACCATTCATAATGCAATTCAAAATTTTTTTCAAACAATGCCCTCTACTTAACCCATGCAATATTAAAATATTAATGTTAAACTCATAAATTGAAATAAACATTTCATTCTTAGCTTTATTTAATCTTTCAAAGTGTTGTTCTATTTAATACAAAGTGTATGTATATATTTATAAAACAAATTTTAATTGTATTATAAAATAATTTAACAGAACTCATAGTTAGAATCATAATTGTCATCAAATGGATTTTTCTTATATTCCGATGTATTTCGATTAGAGGAGACACGAAATTTGTAATACTATTTTTTAGTACAATCATCCGATATTAAAAAGTTATCAATACCAGAAGCGAAAATATTTGAAATTCCCCTTATTATGTCAAAAGACTTTGTCGTTAAATCAAGGTGTTCGTCATCTGATTCAAGGTATTTTAATTTTCTGTCGCACAAGTCACAACCGTCGTCATCGCTAATTCTTGTGTTATAATTAGAACGCAGGCAATCTTTATGGAATGAATGCTGACAAAGATAATAAATCGATGGCATATTCAACGATTGGTGGCAGACATCACAATACCGGTTACGAAATTCTATTGGATTTAATTTATAACGTGATTCCAGCGAGCTACTGATTGCTATTTCGTAGTTAAGATCTCCAATGGATTCAAGCTCAGATTTGGCATCCATAACGTTTTTCATGAATTTTTCAGTCAAAAATGGTTTACAATCTTTTATTTTTATTTCGGAACCATCACACACTTTTTGCAATATCATGAGTAATGACCGTGGGCCGCTTGACAACAACGATGCAAGATTTGGATTCTTATTTATGTTTTGGTCTAAGTATCGAAGAAAGTTTTTATCATCCTCAGAAAATATTTCAGATTCTTCAACAGATTCAAAGTTTTGTATTCCAATGGTAAATAAGTAAGCCTTTGAAAGTGTTAATATCTTGTCAAATCTAATAGGCATTTTTTTTACTAAATCTTTTATATCCTCGGATAATATTTTATTTTGTCGCCAAAGTCCCAAATAAAGAAGGAGCAAATAATAAAATAATTTTTCATCGCAATTTGAACAGTTTTCTATAAAGTACGATAGTAAGTTTGCGTTTAATTCTGAATCTGGAAATATCATTAGGAAGCGAAGTATGTTTTTAATTTTATTGGTCTTTACCAATGATTTCAAAGTATTTAAAACTGTACTGGAATCAGCCAATAAAGCTTCCCGTCCATATTCCAGGAAAAAATTAAAAATATCATCTTCGTCAACATTATCGAAGTCGGTTCCTTGAAAGTTCGCTCTCGTACCATTAATATCTGAAATATTGATAATTCTATCTGATAAGTGTTTAAAATCAGCAATGTGGGCCGTATCATTTCTCAAAATCCACAATTGTTCAATCGTCGAACGTAGGCTTTCACGATTAAAGCAAATTTGAAGTAATTTATGATGCTCAATTGTAGCGATTTTACTTTCTAATAATTTATTTACGTACTGTATTAAATTATGATTATGCCTTGAGCTTAATAGTTTAGATATAATGTGGTAAGGTTTTAAAACGCCAATGGTACGAGCATATTCAGTAACTGCTCTTGCACAGAAACCTCTGAGCAATAAATTATTACCGTATTTCAAACGTATATATGCCATACTATCATATTGATGCCGATTTTCTTCCTTTTTTAACATCATAAGAGCATTATCATACATACACTTTGCAATAAGAGTTGTAACTTTAATATTTGTTGGGTACTCGTTTAACGAATAAACATTAAAAATACATTCATTCTTAGAATTTTCATCTTTGGTTAAAAAATAGTATCGTTTTTTGGAACATATAAAGTCAATCACAGTTGACACTCGTTTGTGTAGTACAATTAACTTGTTATCAATATCAACAATTGTAATGGCTGATCCAACATGAGTTTTAACTACAACTAGAAGATAATTATCAATCCATGAAAGAAATTGTTTATGTCCTTCCATAGCATAACATGGTCCCCGGCAATCGCGACTAAAACAGTAGATGGCATCATCACGACCAACAACAAGAAATGAATCTAAAACAATTTGTTGAGATAATGTGCAACACTGATTAGAAATATTTTGACTGGCGTCAAGAACCACTTTCGAATCAATTATATTTTTATCATTTAAAGCTACGCAATATATTACATCAACACATATAATAAAGACATTGCAAACATTTATTTCAGTTTGCTGATCAGAACATGTAAATTGTATTCCAGTTATTGGGCTCAAGGCAATAGTGTGCCGGCGGATATTCAAGGACAGATCAGGATTGATGTTCCCAAAATGTAGCAGTACATCGCCTTTTTCAAAACCTACACCCAATGCGAATTTATCAGGTCCTATGGTAGATATCTGTAAAGCAGTTGCAGTACTTGTAGCTGACAAATTTATCATTGAAATACATGGTGGGTGTTCCTCTTTTTTGATCTGGTTTAAGTCATATATACAAATGCATAAAGCAAAATTATCTTTTTGTGAAAGTACAGCCAGTAAATTGGTGGTTGTTAAAGCGCATAACTTAAGAGGTTGATGACTGTTGTTGCACTTAAAGCTTATATGCCTTGATTTAACACCATTTTCCATTAAAATATAAACATTTCCACTTTTGGCACAAAATACAATCGTGATGGTTGATCTTCCATTTGCAGATTTAATTTGATTGCAACAGTGCGATGTAATTTCATTATTATTCTCATTTAATTGTATCGACGGCAAAGTAACTAAATCGAAAAGTTCGACGTTTTTCCATTCAAATAAACTCATCATGTCAAACTATTTTAAAATAAAAATAAAGAATTAGTGATAACAGTTTGCAATATAGAATATCGATTACCTAACTAACCGGCGATATATCAATACTAAAAAGATGCAGTTACTAAGGAAAGTTAAAAGATCGATATATCATAATATAGGTATGTATGTATGTACATACATAAACTTACCATACAACACATAAACCGGACATATGAACTAAATTTTTCCACACACCAGATTTATGCATTAGGGACTAATCATCTTCGTATATGCTCGGCTCTATATTTTTCGGCTCGGCCAGCGAAAATACAGTACAACAAAGTCAGTTCGCTGTCAGTGCTCTAACGAAATGATCTTATTCCCTATGAAGAACTATTGTGTTATATTTTCCTCTCACCATTAACCATACAAGTAGCAAGGCACTGTAAATGTGTGTGCATGCTCATCGCGAAAAGTATTGCTTATTCACATCAATGCTTTCATACCCTTCCAAAAAATAATTACGAAAACACAAATTTTGCATGAGCATGGCTAATCATTTTAAGAGTTCGGCATACTCTTACTCAGATGGCAAGATGGTATCGTCGCGAATTGCGACTCGCGGACAAATTTCATTTTTTGTGCACTGCTGACTTGTACCTGCGTACATATACATATAGACATTCATATATATGTATGTAAGAGACATAGAGAGAGTGAGTGACAGAGTGAGAGTAAGGAAAGAATAGCACATAATGTTGCTTCATATGAGCATAGATCCATACAACGCATAGACCGGACATGTAGAAAACATTTTTTCCACGCACCAGATTTGTGCATTAGGCGCTGCTCATCTTGGTATTTGCGACCGCTAACAATATAACATATAGACTGCACAATTAGAACAAACGATTTTGCACTATTGTTTTTGGTTAATAACTACCAGACCAACGAAAATGTGGGGTCACAAAATCATTTGGCTTCGATCGCTTGACTGTGATGGTCGATATTCTAACAAAGGATGGGCATGTTTCACCGCACAAAAATTTAAATTTCTTCGTGACGCGATCCCTTCTGAAGGAAGAGTATACCGAATTCTTAAACGGCTTTGCCATGCTTATACAAAATGTTAGGGGATTCATTATTATTTGTGAAAAGGTGATTTTGCGATGGCTATTACCACTAACCATACAACACATAGACTACACATGTAGAGTAAATTTTTTCCACACACCAGCTTTGGACTTCATGTCCTAATAATCTTCGTATTTGCTCGGCTCTGTAGTTCGGCTCGCGCAATATAGTATTCGTTAGACAGTTCGCTGCCAGCGCTTGAACGAAATGGTTCTATTTTATATGAAGCACTACTGCGTGCTATTTTTCTTTATTCTCTCTCTATCTGACTCACCCACTCTATGTTATCTATGCTCTCTCAAACGCATATGTATGTGTGTATGTATGAATTGAAATACAGTTGGATTTGTATTTGTAACACCCCGACATCTAATCAAATAAAACAAATTTTCTAGCAGGTCCTGATTTAGTTTGGAAGTGGCAACAAAGAAAATATCTGTGTTGTCATTCCATACATTTTCCGCCAAAGCAATTACTGATGAAATTGTAACAGTCATCCCATCAATGCAATAAACTTTGAATTGATAATGCAAATTTTGGAAATAATCACGCATTTCCAGGAGTTATTCGTGAACAATATTATTTTTCCTATGGGCACGCCTATAAGGATTGCTGTCAAATAGTACATGACTATTTAAGCAGTCATAAAGTTTATTAACATTTTCTATAAATATTGCCGTTGCAACTGCACTGTCTCTACAGACTCACCCGAATCCACAACTGTGCGTATCGCAGCAGCTACACTGTGGCTAATGACCTTTACCTTCATTTTTTCAAAGCAATTCGGACTGACATATTTTGAAGTTAATTTCGGACAAAGGCGTGTAAGATTTTTAACTTCAACTCGTATAATTTCCGTATTATTTCCCAAGAAACTATGCCTTCTGATGATGAAATATTTCGCTTAAAAAGTATATTTCTAAGGTATTTAATAAGATGCGGTGCATCGAATATCGCGAATATTTTTTCACCATTAACTTCAAAAGTAGGATTGTTCATAAGAATGCCCCACCTATTAAAAACTGCTCTATTATTAGAACTCTGATCACAAACTACGGCTTTGACATTAAGACCCAATGCTTGCGATAGTCCAATATTTCGATTTCATTTTTGAGGTCATTATGTTTAATGCCATTAGCTGAAACTGTGTAGCTTAAAACATACTTCCAATTCCCAAAAAGACCCCTAACAAGAAACACACAGTCTTGCTGCCTCAAATCCCTGAATCTTATCAAGAGTAATTGTATTGAATTGTATTTTGCCTTTTCAGTCATTTTTTTTTTTACAATGCCCTGAAGATTTTCTAATAAATCCGGATTGAATCCGAGAACTAAATTTTTAAAAAGAGTTCTTCGATTCGGAGTTTTTTTCATGGAAATCTTAAATGAAGAACATCCCTAAGATAATCATATGCTCTAGTTGAGTAAAAGTTTATATTTTGTGAAATAACACTTTCAGCGTTATTAATAGCACGATTATTTTTCAAAAGCATTTTACATAACACTTTTGATTGCTCAGAAACTTGTGGTAATTTGTTGATTGTCGTGGAGCCGTTGTCATGCTTTTTTACCTTTTTAATTTTATAATGAATGTTTCTGTATCTGGAATCAGTTTTCAATACTACATATATTTTCTTTAAATTGCTAAGTTCTTTTTTTACTTTTTTAAGATGAATTACCATATCATATTTTTTCCTATAATATACCTAATCTTGCTCTCACTTTAAACAATTTGAACAAAAGGAAGACCTACCAGCACTTAAATTATGCCTCAATTGATTTCTTAAAGTGCTGCCAAATCTAAAAAAAATTCGCCAAATTTTCTTCCTCGTCACTTTCATAATGGATGGTTTTATTTTCCTGCTCTAATTTATCTAAATATTTTTTTTTTATAACTTTAAGGAGAAATATTATTCTCTTCCTATTCTGTTAAATAAATATCAGGATGAACGTTATTTAAAGACAAATCTTGGCTGCACAAATTCAAAGTTGGGACTGCATTAGCTTTTAACTTACTTATTTATGCCAATAAATTACCGTTCGAAATGCCTCTTACATATTTTTGCCTTCTTCCAATCCAAATTATTGGGGAATTTGCATGCCTCGATCCACTTGTTTGAATGATGCATTTCGCGCCATTTTTTATACCCTGAACTCATTGAAAATGGGAATTCAGGGTAGAATGGTTTTGTGAAAATGTATGTAACAGGCAGAAGGAGGAATGTATATTATTGATCAGCACAAAAAAATAAGTTGATATAGTGTCCGTCCGTCCGTCCGTCCGTCCGTCCGTCCGTCCGTCCGTCCGTCCGTCCGTCCGTCCGTCCGTCCATCCGAATGAACGTCGAGATTTCGGAAACTACAAAAGCTAGAGAGCTGAAATTTTACATGAATACTCGTATCTTAGTTACGCAGTACAAGTTTATTTTGTTTTTTTATTTCGATAACTCATTCCATTCCTTAATTATCGATAAGAAATCGAAAATCGTTTACCTTTTTTTTAGGTTTTTCGAGCATAACTTCTACACCGTTTTAGCTAGAGACTTCAAATTTGTATATTTAGATAGATATTATGGATACGCACGCCCCCTTCTCCCACAATTTGAAAAAAACGTATTTCAACTACTAGAGACTTGTAATTTGGCAAATGGACAAATTTGAATGCTGTTAATATATTCTGAAAGTTTCATGAAGATAATCCATCTAGAAATGGAGTTATAGGCGTTCAAAGTACAGCCCATCCCACCCCCAACCGTCGGCAGCAACTGCGCGGTTAGCAGAGCGCGCGCTCATACGTGCGTAAAGAAGAAGAATATTAATTTTTTTTGCACGGTTCAGGGTATCTCGTAGTCGAGCCGTCTCGACTAGAGCCTTCTTACTTGTTTGTGAATAATTTGTATTTTTCATACCAACTGTTGACTTGGTACCATTTGTGTTAGCCATATTTTTGAAAAAACTTATGTCTATAAATTTTGGGACGCAAAAGCACTGAAATGATAATAACAAATTTCTTAACGCTCCCATATCTGATCCGACCGAAATCGTTCACACAATTTAAAGCCCATGACAGGCTCGCGCCAATTTTCACACAGGCACAAAGAATATTTTCTCACAGAGGCACATAAATTCTCATACTGTAAATTCTATAACGGCCGATTGACTAAATCATATCTTCATGCGCTTCAACGCTTTCATACCCTACATACAAATAATAAAAAAATCTAAATATTTTGCTTGAGCATGGTAAGCGCTTTCAAAAATTCAGCATACTCTTCATTCAAGAGGTAAGAAATGGCATCGTCTCGATTTGCAACTCGCGAACAAATTTAAAATTTTGTGCGCTGTTGACTGGCCGTACATACATATAGATTCATACATACATACATAGTGTGGCAGTCAGAGAGAGAGAATAAAGAAAAATAGCACGCAGTAGTGCTTCATATAAAATAGAACCATTTCGTTCAAGCGCTGGCAGCGAACTGACTAACGAATACTATATTGCGCGAGCCGAACTACAGAGCCGAGCAAATATGAAGATATGAAATCCAAAACTGGTGTGTGGAAAAAATTTATTCTACATGTCTAGTCTATGCGTTGTATGGTTAGTGGTTGCATGGTTAGTGCTTTTACCCTTTTTACTAGTGTACAATCGTACTTCGTGAGTATGAACTATCAGAACTTGATAAAAACAATTTTTTTTCGACAGTTTATCGATATTTATATTTCCATACCTATCTAGATTTTCAATGCATAGTTATCTTCCACGAAAATGTTCGGGAATTTGAAAGTTTTTAGAAGAGTATTAGCGACCAAGAACCCTGTTCAATTTGTAAATGGTAGCGTAAAATTAATCAATAGGCAAAGTCATGTGTAAGTTTAAATTTATTTATTAAGAATCAATATTATGTGAATTTATTGATCACTTTGAAAAACTTACATAATTTGTGATTACTATTTTTATATTTAGTGTGTCATACCGAAGTGCACCACCGCCTCACTCAAAGGCAACTAGAATTGGAGCAGTAGCAGTCGGTGGAGCCATGTGGTGGTGGGTTATTTGGCACCTTTGGCATGAACCAGATCACATTACGGTTAGTATATGTTTTTATTTGATATGATAGTTCTATATCAATATATACTTTTACAGGGAGAGTTTGATTACCCCAATGCTGCAAAATGGTCTAATTTTCACTTAGGAATCCCTCGTGATGAAAAATAATGAAAAAATAAATTCAATTTTAATTGTTATGAAAATTATTGACCTATGAATATATTTTTCCAGAAAAAATATAAACTTTAATGGCAACTAGTCTAGCAGATAAAAGGAACTACATGCACTGCGTTAGCAGGTCACCCTCAAATTTAATTTTAGTTGCTTATTTTGGCAATTACAGTCACCAAATTATTTGTGAAGCATAAAGTATTCAATATCTATAAATAAAAGTACAGTATTGGTAAAGGAGCAGTTTCATCTTTGGTTGAGAAATCAAGGATTGAGGCATACTTTGACTCTGGACTATCCCACCATAAAATTGCTGAAATGGCAGGAAGACATAAAAACAATTACCAATTTTCTTAAAAATAAAGAAAGATCTGGAAAAGAATGTAAAGGCAACAATAATCAAGTAATGTAACACGCAGATATAAGAGCAATACTACGGAAAGCTGCTACGGCTATTGCTAGCTTCAATGTGGGGCGCAAAATCATTTCGTTTCGAATGCTCGACTGTGATAGTCGATATTTCAACAAAGGCTGGACATGCTCATTTCTTT
Organism: Drosophila stalkeri; assembly: GCA_035047405.1. Taxonomy (NCBI): domain Eukaryota; kingdom Metazoa; phylum Arthropoda; class Insecta; order Diptera; family Drosophilidae; genus Drosophila; species Drosophila stalkeri. The sequence continues at coordinate 460,304 of JAWNPR010000123.1, forward strand.
CCCTTGCTTTCGCCCTCTCTGCCCTACTCTTTTTGCCCTCTGCTCTCTTCTCAATGTTTTCTAGCACAAGCAGCAAGTAGAGCTCAAAAATTGAAATTTCTTCGCGACGCAATCCCATTGGTTCCCTTCTGAGTGAAGAGAAATTTATTTATTAAGAATCAATATACTCAAACGTCTTTGCCATGCTGATACAAAATGTTAGCGTTTTCATGATTATTATACTCTGTTCCCAAAGGGAAAAAGAGTATATTGACAGTGCAATGTCCGTCTTGCTCTCCGTCCATATGAACGTAATATTTTTAGGCATTATTAGAGCTAGAGACTTGAAATTTTAAACATATACTCATGTATGCTCCCGAATTATAAAGTGTAAACATTTTCCCGATCCGCCCACTAGGGGCGTGGCAAATCGGAATATGCATGTGTCCGTATGCCAGTAATCGTACTAGTTGATGAGTTAGAGAGTTGCAATTTGGAATGTATATTCGCGGTGACAACCCAAGTTAAAAAAGCTATGGCGGATATATCTACGCCCATTGGGGACGTGGCAAATCGGGAAAAACGTATCAACTTTAAAGCTAGAAGGCTGAAATTTCAAATGTGAGTTAAGGTTATGATTCTATGAAGATCGATCAAAAAGTTATCTGTCTACGCCCTTTGGGGACGTGGCAAATCGGACCTCAATATATAGTAATTTTTCAAATTGTGCTATATTTTGAACACTATTGACACTAGAGACTTTTAAATTTGGCATGTATACTCGGGATGGCTACCCATACGCCCATATGGGGCGTGGAAAACCGCAAAAGTTTATATCTCCTAAATTTTTGGAGCTAGAAGCTTCAAATTTGGATGGTTCAGTTACTCATTGCCTCCTCTATCAATGACCAAAAAATCATTTTTCAGCCTCTTTAGTGGCGTGGCATATCGAAAAATACCCTGTAATTTTCGCATTTTTGGAGTGTAAGCAACCAAACTTTGCAGTTATGTTACCCTCGACTCTTTCTAATAACTTTCCAAAAATTATGCGTCTACGCCTCCTGGGGGTGTGACAAATCGGCAAAGAAGTTTGTTGTGGCCAACTGCATAGTTCATGCTTACAAATAGCTTAGTAGTAATTGCTAAGATGGCAGAAAGCATATTAACATATTTATAAAAATATTTATGAATTTAAAAAATAAAATTGATAAGTTTTCACTTAAAAAAACAAAAAGTTTCCAGCGGGATTTGAACCCAGGTCATTTTACAATAGCATGTAATCGTTAGCTAAACCTAAATAAGTTCGTTGCTACATAGCACACAATTAGCATGCAGCCTTTGTATGTGTGTATTGAAAATCAATTAATTTGCGCGCACAGCTGTTTGTTGCTTGCAATGTACGTTTTCTAATTGCCGAAATATTTCGTTTATTAAATGTTTATTAAACAAATAAAATGTACCTACGGGAGCAGAGTATCTCGCAGTTAGTTGCGCCTAACTGCAACGTTCTTACTTGTTTGCGAAAAGGGTATGAAAGTGATGATGCGCGTAAAGAATATAATTTCGCGATGGTCATATACACACGCGTTTACACTACCTTGCTATATGTGTAAGTATTTATGTGGTTATGTGCGACACTCTTGCTGCCTGTAGCAATTCCAAGTCCCAACATTTGCAGTTGGGTAGATCTTGCGAGCCTGCACACGCGCGCACAACACACACACATACATATGTGTACGTCTGTGATGTGATGATCACAATTGTCAAGTACCATTTGTATAAGCATTTTTGTACTGTTCTGCAGTATTTGTCACCAACGTTAGGTGTGTGTACCTTAACTTTGAATTGTGTAGACGTCCCTTGGTTCAATTATTTTTTATTACGATTTTTATACTCTGAACTCAAATGGGAATTCAGATTATTGTTTTGTTATAATGTATATAACACGCAGAAAAAGCCTTCTTACTTGTTTAACATTATATATATATTAATATATTTCAAAGTTCAGCCCAATCTATCCCCAAGTCTTGGCAGCAGAGCGCGTCCTTATAATTTTTTTTTTTCACACGGTTCAGGGTATCCTGTAGTCGAGCCGTCTCGACCAAAAAAAATGGAAAATTTAGGGTACAATGGTTGTTAAATTTATGTAACAGCCAGGACGAGGCAGGCCGAACCCCATAAAGTACATACACACTAAGTGCACTAACTAAAAACTACAACGAATCATTTTCTTTTAATGTGTACAAAAATTAAAAGTGCATTTAACGTCTGTATCTCTATGCCACATGGACAATGATCCATCAATTTATTTATAAAATCGATTTAATTTTAGGCATAAAGATCACGTTGAGCCTTTTCCCAAGCAGCAATTGGACCATGCTCTGGTCGGTATTTAACATTGCATCCATCCTGCTCAAAGCGATTGTCATCACGGAGCTCTTCGTATCGTTCGCGATCATATTTGGTAAAACCCCACTTCTTAGATACGTAGATCTATTACAAACACAAACGCATTAACAATAAAATCAAATCAAACAGGAATATTTCCTTTACCTTTTGCCGACCAGGGAACTTAAACTTTGCGCGACGCAGAGCTTCAACAACTTGTGCCTTATACCTGTCACTGGAACGCACAGACATAATTGGTTGTCCAATTCTTACACGAGCAACAGTTCCCTGCGGTTTACCAAACGCACCTCTCATACCAGTTTGAAGCCTAAGGTGAACATATTTATATATATCAGTAAAATAAAAAATTGTAATTGGTCGAATTTTGATTAAATGAATGTACACATCTAAGAGGCATACCTATCAGCTCCAGCACATGACAACATTTTGTTGATGCGAATGACGTGGAAAGGATGCAGACGCATGCGGATGTGAAATTGATCCTTTCCACAGAACTTCACCAAGTACTTGTTGCAGCAAATGCGCCCAGCTTCTAAAGCTTCGCTACTCAATTGTTCATATTCGTCGGATACCAAATGTACACATAGTGGAAAGTCTTCAACAGTCGCCTTTTTTCTTCCTAAATCAAAAATGCGAATTTTAGGGTCCGGAACACCGCGACAGAAGCGCGACTTTGGATAGGGCTTGTTTTTACAGTATCGGTAACTAAAATTCAAATAACTTAATTATGTATAAAGTAAATGGAAATGATTCAAATAACATACCATCTAGCTGGCCGACGACCCATTTTGAACCTAATAATATAAGAACAGAAAATTTGAATATGTCTAGATATATTTGACAAAATCAAGGGATATATGCGTAATGAATCTATGAAATTGACTAAGTGAAATGTTTTATAAATAATTAGATGTTTTTAGATAACTATAACAGACGAATGTACGTACCTTCCACACCGCAGCTCAAAACGAAAGGAAGTATTGTTAGACGAGCGGAAGTTAATTACAGAAATGTATTTTAAATGTTATCGTTGATCGTTTAAATCTGACGTGCCAAGATAGTAACTCATCTTTAACAGTAGAATAGCATAAGCTATACCTCTAACCATAAAGCTTATAAACCACACATGTAAAACAAAAATATTCCAGATTTGGACTTCATGTCCTAATCATCTTCGTGTTTGCTCGGCTGTGTAATTATCGGCTAGGGCAGCGAAAATATGGTTCTCGTTAGTCAGTTCGCTGCCAGCTCGTACGAAATGGTTCTATTCTCATATAAAGCACTATGCATGAGCATGTCAACCTTTTTAAGAGTTCGGCATACTCTTACTCAGAAAGGAAGATGAGATCGTCACGAATCGTACATATGCGTACATTTTCATACATAGATATGTATATGAAAGGCATAAAGTGTGTGAGAGAATGAGATACTGAGAGTAAGGAAAGAATAGCACACAGTGGTGCTTCATTTGAGAACCAACGCTGGCAGCGAACTGACTAGCGAGTACTATATTTTCGCTGCCCCAGCTGAAAACTACAGAGTCTAGTCTATGTGTTGTATGGTTAGTGATTGTATCTACATATGTGAAAACATCACTTTTATCGTAATAGTTACAAGTTCCTTTTTAATGGTTATTTAGAGTATTTAGTTCTGAAAACATCGTTTAACTTATATCGGTAATATTTTGATATTGATGAATGTGCCAGTGCAGCGCCACGTGGTAAAGCACTGAACAAATAATTAATCATGTTAAGAAAACAAGCGAGACAGAGAAGGGAATTTTTATATTCGAAGGCTGTAAATGATCGGATTATTAAAAAAAAAAAAGAATTGGATGTCATAGCTGATAACTTAAAACAAAACAAATCCCTCAGGTCTTCCAACATTTCGAACGGATTATCAGTGTATAATTCTCTTAAATATAATGGAGGTAATGTTTGAATCACCAATATTATAATGGATAATCATTTATTTTTATAAATGCTTTGCAACAAGATATTATTTATATTAATTTATATTTATACATGTACATACATACATATAATGGACCAATGTTTTCGTACAGCTGCAAATTATTAAAACATACATACAGTGGACCAAAAAAGTATTGGCACACCAAGAATTATAATAATTGTATTATTGGGATTTCACGAATAAAAAAAAATGTGATTAATTTCATCAACATATTCTTGTTCTATTAATAAAAAAACTTAAAATTTTAATATCTCTATTAGTCATATTTAATTATAAAAAAAAGGCACAGATACACGCCAAAAAGGTATTGGCACACTTCAAAAAAAAAAACTTAAAAATTGATCAAAAAAATATTTTAAAATAAAAATAAATAGTTTGTGGGGCCACCTTTGTATATGTACTTATAACAAAAAAAATTAAAGTTAAATGCAGTCTTATCAGATTTAGCTTTCAAAAAATTACATTTCTATCTACACTCGCTCTCATAATTCTGCGTACACAAGAAAATATTTGTTTTTAAAGATTGACCATTTATATCGCTCAGTATTTTGTATTTGTTTTTGAATTATTAAACCCAATATAAAATTTAATTTATTAAAACATAAAACTAAAGCCTAATATAACTATTTAAAAAAAGCATAGCAAAAATAGACGTTCCAAAAATCTGCGTACATAAAAAGGAACATCAAAAAATCAGCATACAATGCTTTTTGGTTTTGTATTAATATTTGGTTGGATAGCCTCTTTTCTTTAGAACCTTCGCCAGACGTCTGTGGATATTTTTCTCCATTCCTCCATAATAACCCCGTTTAGCGTTGTTTTTGAGGCAATGGTATGCTGCCAAATCCTGCGCTCAAGTAAATCCCACAGATGCTCTATTGGATTCAAGTCAGGTGATTGGGGTGGCGTAGGTAACTGTTTTTATACCCTGAACCCATTGAAAATGGAATTCAGGGTATAATGGTTTTGTGAAAATGTATGTAACAGGCAGAAGGAGACGTCGCAGACCCCATAAAGTATATATATTCTTGATCACCACAAAAAAATAAGTTGATATAGCCCTGTCCGTCCGTCCGTCCGTATGAACGTCGAGATTTCGGAAACTACAAAAGCTAGAGAGCTGAAATTTTACATGAATACTCGTATCTTAGTTACGCAGTACAAGTTTATTTTGTTTTTTTCGATAACTCATCCCATTCCTTAATTATCGATATTCGAAAATTCGTTTACGTTTTTTACGTTTTGCGAGCATAACTTCTACAACGTTTTAGCTAGAGGCTCCACGCCCCCTTCGCCCCCAATTTGAAAAAATTAAATACTAAAGATTTGTTATTTGGCAAATAGACAAATTTGAATGCAATTAATATATTTTGAAAGTTTCATGAAGATAGTTCATCTAGAAATGGAGTTATAAGCGTTCAAAGCCCATCCCACCCCCAACCGTCGGCAGCAACTGCGCGGTTAGCAGAGCGCGCGCTTATACGTGCGTAAAGAAGAAGAATATTAATTTTTTTGCAGGGTTCAGGGTATCTCGTAGTCGAGCCGTCTCGACTAGAGCCTTCTTACTTGTTTAACATTATAGAGGAGCAATAGGTTCGAGTTATGGGATGTGTGCTTCGGATCATTATCTTGTTGAAAGTAATAATCATCAGTAATCTCCAATTTTTCGGCGCTCTGTTTCAAATTCTGCTCTAAAACGGTTATGTAGTCCTTGTAATCCATAGTAGACTCTATAAATGTCAAGTTTCCAACACCACAAGCCGCTATACACTCCCAAACCATTACTCCATCTCTACCATGTTTCACGGTTTGAATCAAATTTTCTTTTTCTCCAAATTATTTTCTTCCCCTTAATTCCAAATATACAAAACTTGCTTTCTTCCGAAAATATGACCTTGTTCCAGAAGCTTGGAAATGTGCTCATTGTTTGCCTTTGAAACATGGGGCTTCCAATGGGCAAGTCTTCCATTATACCCCGCCTCCATCCAAATGCGGCGAACAGTTTGAGTGGACATTGTTTTGTTGAAACGTTTCGCAACTTCAAGAATTCCTTGGTGGGCAGCAATCCTTGGATTTGGAGGCACCAGCTGAACAATTCGCCTTTTCTCCCTAACTGTCAGCAGCAAAGGACGGCCGGATCGGGGCTTCGATAATATGTAGCCTGTTGCAATGTAGTTGTCGTACACTCTCTGACATGAGGAATGAGTTTCTTTAAAGATATGCAACTGCAAATATTTGCAACTCGCGAACAAATTTAAAATTTTGTGCGCTGTTGACTGGCCGTACATACATATAGATTCATATATAAATACATACATATACGTTTGAGAGAGCATAGAGAACATAGAGTGGGTGAGTCAGATAGAGAAAAAGAATAAAGAAAAAATAGCACGCAGTCCTGCTTCATATAAAATAGAATTATTTCGCTCAAGCGCTACTAACAAATATTTTAATGCTCGAGCCGAACTACAGAGCCGAGCAAATACGAAGAAATACGAGGACATGAAGTCCAAATCCGATTACAATAGTCTTTGTAGAGTAAAAGTGAATGCTTTGCGCTATTTCAAAATCTATATAAGTTGATATTTCGAGCTTATACAATAATGTGCAGTGGACCCTAGGTTAGCGAACACAATTCCTTTCAGCATCTTGATCGTTTCGTTAACCCGAAGCACCAGATCTTAAAAAATGATGAACCAAAATTGCATGCAAAATAGAACCAAAAAGTAGTTAATAAACAGCCCTCTAATGTGTATTCGTGGTTTTGCCAATTTCATTATTTAACACAGCAATTTTGCATACAATAAATGTTTTGAAGTATTTCGTTGGTATCGGAGAAGTTCGTTAACCGAGGGTCCACTGTATTCTGATATATATGAATGTTAACAATTTTCTACTGTATTAAAATCCAGGACACTGGAACAAACTTTTTTTTATACCTTGAACCTATTGAAAATGGGAAATAAGGGTATAATGATTTTGTTAAATGTATGTAACAGGCAGAAGGAGGCGTTTCAGACCTTAGTAAAGTAAAGTATATATATTCCTCATCATGGCGACGAACTGTCGCGTAATCTGACAAACTATAAGAGTTAGATACTTAATTATTATACTCTGTTCCCAAAGGGAAGAAGAGTATATTGACTTAGTGGAATGTCCGTCTTGGTGTCCGTCCGTCTGTATGAACGCAATATTTTTCGGCGTTATTAGAGCTAGAGACTTTGAACATATACTCATGTATGCTCCCGAATTATAAAGTGTAAAAATTTTCCCGATCCGCCCACTAGGTTCGTGGCAAATTGGAAATTGGCAAATTCAAAAAGATATGGCGGATTTATCTACGCCCATTGGGGGCGTGGCAAATCGGGAAAAACGTATCTTCTACAGATTTAATGCTAGAATCAGTTATAAAATTATATCGCGTTTATCTTAAGAGCTAGAATCTCCAAGTTTTCTGCATATATAGATATTAATTTAATACAATTTCTGTTTTTGTTAGATTTTGGATACCGGCGCTAAATTCGCCCCCATCCACCAAATTTGGAAAAAACGTTATAAGAATACTAGAGATATGTAACTTGGCAAATTGATATATTTTAGTGCTATTATTATATTCTGAAAGTCTCATAAAGGTCGTCCTTCTAGAAATGGGAGTCCAAATTATAGCCCAACCCACCCCACCCCCAAAGCCACGGCAACAACTGTGCAGTTAGCAGAGCGCGCACTTATACGAGCGTAAAGAAGAAGAATATTAATTTTTTGTACAGGGTTCAGGGCATCTGGTAGTCGAGCCGTCTCGACTAGAGTCTTCTTACTTATATTTATAGCCTTTGGGTTAGGGTTATATTTATATTTATAGCCTTTAGGTCAGGTCATTTGTAGCCTTTAGCCGAAGATTATTATCATTAGCGCTGCTTTTACAATTCATTTTGGGTATGTTAATATAGGTATATTGTTGCATTACTCCGTCAATTATCTCGAAGTTGCCAACGTCCGATTCAGTTATGAATGATATTGCTTAGTTAAAATATTATTTTATCAATCTCAATAAAAAAATGTTTGATTTATGAAAATTTGGCAAAGTTACAGAGCGTTTCGCAGAAATTACATCAGTGATACGGTTTAGTTGCACACTGTATATGCAGAAAACTTGAAGATTTTAGCTCTAAAGGTGAACGAAATATAATTATCTCGTCTTATATAATATCAACAACTCAATCGCAATTCTTAGAATATGCTAGAATGCATATATTTGTCTGCTTGTATAGAGTAAACACTCAATAATTGCTGCACACATACATAAATCTTGCTGCTTGACACGTGCCTTTGCTAATTGCCTAAATATTTCCTTTACTAAATTTTAAATTAGGGGAAAATCGGAAATAGATATGACAGAGCGTTTACGTCGCGAATGAGTATCCTGAAATTGGTATCGTTCGACTGCAACGTTCTTAATAGTTTTTCAGGAACTTGTTGAAATAAATTCTGAACATTTTTAAATACTTAAATATAAGTATGAATATCTAAACATAAGAAAGTAAATTATCAATCATTGTGTATAATTGAAAATATTAAACTATTTGTATTTTTTAGATGTTGAAAACGGAAACTTATCTACAATTGACGAATACAAGTATGCCGGTTGTCAGGATCCGAAAATTATGCTAACTACATCCCATGATCCGTCTTCACGCCTCAAAATGTTCATAAAAGAACTTAGACTGATATTTCCTAATGCCCAGCAAATGAACAGAGGAAAATATCAATTAAACACATTGATGCAAGCCTGTCGAGCTAATAATGTTACAGATTTTATCATAGTACATGAGCATCGGGGCATTCCTGATAATCTTGTTATATGCCATTTGCCATTCGGGCCAACGGCATTTTTTAATATAACGGACGTTACAATGCGTCATGATATTCCTAATATTGGGCCTATGAGTGAACAGAAGCCTCATTTAATTTTTAGTAATTTTAAGAGCAATATTGGTTTAAGAACTGTACAAATTTTAAAACATTTGTTCCCGGTACCAAAAGACAAATCTGAAAGAATTATCTCATTTATTAACAATGAAGACAGAATATCATTTAGACATCATCAATTTAAATATGTAAATAACGAAATCAAATTAACGGAAGTTGGACCGAGATTTCAATTGAAATTATATCAGATTAAACTTGGAACATTAGAAAATATAAAAGCTGTTGATACTGAATGGGTTAGTCGTCCATATTTAAATACAACTATCAAGAATTTAGTTTTTTCAAACGTAAATATATTTGATAATAAAAACAATTAATATTTTATTAATATACTTAATTGCAAAAATTAGTTTCCTTCCACTGTACTACTAATGTGAATTAAATATTATACAGTATTAATTACATTACAAACATTGTATATAGTAGGATATCCATTCATTAATTAATCACTACTCGAAGAAGATTTGGCATTGATATTTTTCTTTTTCCATGTAGTCAGTGCCAAGTTTGCGACATTCTTGTTAAAATGCCTCTATCAGCAGGTGGTATATTTGGATTTATAGCAAGTATATTCCACACATGGACTATATTGGAACGCTATAGCGGCGTCTCCAATATTTGAAGCGAGATGAGATGCTCAAAATTACAAATTGCCTTTTGTTAAGACTCGTTTTATTGGAAGTGGATAGCTAATTATACTCATTCACGTTTTTGTGCAATATCCGCCTAAAGATCCGTCTTGATGTATAATGAATGTATACTTGCTGCGCTGACAAAGAAGTTAAAAAATTATTGACCAAGTGCATTCATCTTACTGCCGACGATATACTATCACAGCTGCTGTTTATCTGTGCTGACATAGCGCACGTGACAAAAGTACATGTTAGGGCAGTTTGGAGTTTGGCTTTTTATACCCTGAACCAATTGAGAATGGGAAATCAGGGTATAATGGTTTTGTTAAAAGTATGTAACAGGCAGAAGGAGGCGTGGCAGACCCCTTTATGGGGTACATATTAATCAGGATGACCAGAAAAGTTGATATAGCCATGTCCGTCTGTCCGTATGTTTGAATGCGTCGATTTCCGAATATACAAGAGCTAGACTTTATTCTTTTTGTGTTAGGTCCATATATTGCACACGCAGTATGAATTTGTTTCAGAAATTCGATAACTTTTATATTTCCAGAGTTATCGATCAAATTATTTCTCGATCATCTTTAGTCTCTTATCGTATAAATGGGTTTCTCGCATTTTAAAATGTTTTCAATTTTAATTTCGTTAATGTATTTTTCCTTTACATTGGATTATAGTATAGTAGTAGTACAAACTTCGTTTAAAATTAACGGTATATTGATTATATAAAGTATGTTTTCCCGTTACGTGCAATTTTCATTTTGACTGAACTCGAACAATTCTTCTGCATTTAAACACATGATTTTTTTGTTTCTAGCATCTACTCTATTATTTTGACCAGATTCTTATAGTATTAATGAATTTATAGTCTATGGCATGTATTAGGATAGTTAAATCGTGTTACAAATATTGGATTTCGTATTTGAAAAGCGTAATTTTTACCACTTGAATATTTGAACTATCTCTTAGTGATTTAATTATTTTATTTGTGGTCTGGGTTATTTCATCGATCCTATCTTGTAGTACTCTGTTAATAACTACTGCTTATTATTCATTTCTAGTTGTTCGTTTACCTTAGTAATTATGAACTTATGGTCACAGTGGTCCGGTGTACAATCCAATGTCCATGCTGTTCCCAATGCATTATCTTGTCACTCTTATGGAGGGTCTGACTCTACGCAAATCATTTTTAACATTATTTAATTCGTATTTGTGCATTGGGAACATTTCATTTCATTTTGAATTGTCATTTACATGGATAATATTGAAAGTTTCGTTCTCGATTGCTGAAGTTTCTGATTTAAAACTAAGCATAGTTGTGCAAAAATCCTGTAAATTAATTTCGAATGTTATTTTTGTGCCATTCTTTCCTTACTCTCAATCACTTTCTCTATGCCTCTCATATACGTACATATGTATATATGTATGAATGTATACGCAGGCACACGCCACCAGCGCACAATAAATGAATGGTCCGACGATCCCATCTCTTCGGTATACCGAACTATTGAAAGGGTTTGCCATGCTCAGCCAAAGTTTTAGTGTTTTCGTGATTAATTTTGGGAAGGGTATAAGAGCGTTGATGCACATAAGCAATATTTTTTTCGAGATGAGCATGCACACACACACATTTACAGTGCCTTTCTATATATACATTCAAGTTAACACCAGTCAACGCCGCACACCTCCTCTTCTTCCTTACCCCCCGACACTCCGATACGCGCATCCAGCTATTGCGACACAGTTGTAGTTACGCGCCGTCGCCGAAACCGCTGTGCAGTCGCGAGCTCAACAGCGGTCACGTTGAAACCGCTGACGCGGCGGACGTTGCTGCCCCCGCCACTGCCGCTCTGCCGCTACGATGACGACGTCGCAGCTGCGACTCTAAGAGCCCGCTTGACCAAATACCAGGTAGTTCTATCCAAGAGACGGAATTGATCGGCTGATATTTTTCTGACATACTAACAACTCTGAATAAAGTTATAACGTTTGATTTAAATCTTTATTTGATTTATTCATTGGTTCATCCTGATCATGCAAGAAAAATTATTGCAAGTATTCCCTTGCATGTAGCCGGCAGAAGTGTCCAGTGGCGCCCGAGCAGGGACCACTTCACTTACGGTATTGTGCGGATAAAGAAATAAAAATTTACCTCAAAGTTCTCTAAATAAAAGAAAAAAGTGAAAGTCAGTGTTGCGTGAGTTATCGTCCCGGGAGTATTGGCGATGCTACCGTAGCCGAGGTTATGTGTAATAATGCGTTGGTTTAAATAAAATTCTTTAATTTTTATTATGTTCGTGGTTCTGTTTTAATTTTTTGTTTGATTGCAGGCGTCTTGCTGTCTCTCTTGCTCTGTCACGTGTGCCATTTTGTACATATTTGGGGGTGTGGGGTGAATTGGGGATCGAAATACCAAATAAAAAAAAAAAACAATATCGTGCTGCGCGTGCAATATAAGAACCTAACACGAAAAGAATGAAGTCACAAGCTCTTTTAGTTGCAGTTAGAGAGTTAAAAGAAAACAACTCCACATTTGCTGAATTCAAAAATTGTATACCTTGTAAAATTATATACCTTAAACATACTTCCAGGCACTGGAAGAGTAAAATTTATTCCATGCACACAAGTGCACAGATGTTTTGTCAAGTATCCCTTTCGATCGTTAGGCCGCTGTCGAGGCTCACGTTACAGCTTTATTACTCGCTGCGTTTTTCGCTGCAACTAAGGGATGACATGTTTATTACTTGGTGTCAGATAGCGCGCTATCGACTATTGCCTATTTTTTTAATATTTATATTTATGTGGCATGCTCATGCTTGAACAGTTGCTGAGATCTACGCGTTCATACATACGGATGGACGGACGGACAGGGCTCTATCGATTTTTCTCGTCGCCCTGATAAGGAATAAATATACTTTGTGGGGTCTGTCACGCCTCCTTCCGCCTGTTACATAGTTTTAATAGAACTATTATACCATTATTTCCCATTTTCAATGGGCTAAGGGTATAAAAAGAAAAAGTCTTTTAGTAAACAGTACAACTTATTTTTGCTTTTTGCTGACGTCACTACACCACACTGTATACATACACGTTTATCTTTTATCTTTATTTTTCTACTACTGAAAGAGAAAAGAAAAGCAGCGAAATGTCCGTAATGAAAGAGTCCATGGAGATGTTCGACGCAACATTGTCGTTGTCAACGAGCTAAAATACCGTTCAGAAAGAAGAATTGTTAAAAATAATTCTCTAGAGAATGAACTTTCTAGGGAACGCGAGTATCGCAACCCAACGGTAGAAAAATCAAGACCTTTAGTTCGTACTATTTTCGATTAAGGCGAGCCCGATTGCAAGAAACATCTGCAGGCTTTTGAGAGAAATGTCTCTGAGTTCGAATCATGAGCTAAAAGGAGAACATCCTGACTGACTATGAGTTGATGAGGGACAAGCTTCAGTGTAGGGCAATAATGTACATCCGACAGAAGATAAGGGGTCCAGCAGACATAGCCTTGACTACTTATGGCGTGTCACAAGATGACTGGCCCGAAATAAAACATAACTCAGCACTACATTATGTCGATAAACGCGATTTGAGTACACTGGAGTTCTCACCATAGAACCTGAGGTAGGAATGGCTCTGCTGGCTAGGAAATCCAAATCTGTACATGTGTTGACGACACGCACTCCGAGGAGGTGCGAAAGTCACTTAACCTGACAAGTTCGCGGACCAGTCTCTCGTCCCAAAGCGATCCGTCAAAACGGCAGCGAGAGCCGAGATTCGCACTACCACTCAGGAGCCCATTTATTCACCTGCGGGTGGAAGTAGAGCGACTGATTGAGGAGCTCGAGAAAGAGGGTATAATTTGACCATCCAAGAGTCCCTACAATTTGCCGATTCGGGTGGTGCCCAAGAAGCCCAAACAAAACGGCATCGCATGGTGATTGATTTCAAGCGCTTTAATGCGGTAACCATACCAGACACTTACCCAATACCAGATATTACTTCGACTTTGGGCAAGGCAAAATATTTCACGACACTTGACCTGGCTTCAGGGTTTCATCACTAGATGTGCTCAAACCTTTCATTGGGAAGATATGTTACGTATATGTCGACGATATAATCGTCTTCAGCTTTGAGAGCTTTTGGGAATATTTGCAGGAGATTTTTAAAACATTTCGCCAAGTAGACCTAAGAGTTAACCTTGAGAAGACACAGGGCGCTGGAGTTAAAGCTTCTCAATCAAATTAAGTACCCATCAAGTTCAATGAGTCAGGTTTGAGGGCGTTCGAAGATTTAAAAATTCTTCTTTCGTCTTCTGAAGTGTTGGCTTTTCCAGCCTTCCACAAGCCTTTCCACTTGACCACCGACTCGTCCGAATTTGCGCTGGGTCTAAAATTCAAAACAACAAAGATAAACCAGTTGCTTACATCTCCTGGTCGTTGAATAGAACAGAAGAAGGTTACGTTGCCAATGAAAGGAAAATGCTAGCGATTATCTGGGCTCTAGGTTACGTTCGTACCTTTACAGTGCCAGTTGCATCAAGATTTTTACAGATCGTTAACCTCTTGCATATTCTCTAGGGAACCATAATTACAATGCCAAATTGAAAAGATGGAAGACGCATATTGAAGAAAACAGCTGCGTGGTGGTCTACAAGCCAGGAAAATCCAATATCGTTGCAGACGACCTCGCGTGCTTGGACTCAGCGGCCACTATGCATGCGCATTTCAGATCGGGACAGACCTCCGAGCTCCCATTAATTTTTTCAGGAATTAGTTGGGTTTTGACCCTGAAGCGAGAGCCTATTCTCTCGAAACGCCATTCAATGACATGCTTAACCACTGTTCTATAAATCTACTCAAGTCAGATCCACGAATACTACCTGGAGTCATTCACTCCTTTTAGGACTAGAATAACACAAAATTTTGTTAAAGACATTACTAACAAAGACGAGATATCGGCATCCGTACCGCGAGAACATTCCCGAGCACACAGAAATCCAAAGGAGGTAAGGATACAACTCGCCAGCCCATTCGCGGCTGCGTGCCAGATTTGCAAGTATCAAAAATATGATCGGCTTCCAAACAAACCATTTTTACAACCCACACCAGTTCTGACTCGTCCGCGTGAAGTGTTGCATAATATACTTTTTTATGCTTGAAAAGAAGAAATATCTTAGTTGCATAGACAAGATTTCTAGGTACGCTAAGCTGTTGTGAGCGTGGTGGCGTGTAAGGAACAATAACAATAAATTGCAATCATTTTGTTATTAATTGTTAAATAAAGTTTTTTTTTTCTTCTTACACAATAAGTGATTCTTGTTTACATAAGTTAGGTTATCAAAATGAAATTAATTGTTTTTTTTTTTCCACAAAAAGTGATTCTTGTTGACATTATTCAATAAATTAAGTAATCAAAATGAAGTTATTTTCTTTTAAGCACAAGTGATTCTCATAGATATAGATATCTATATATAATGGTTTTGTTAAAAGTATTTAACAGGCAGACCCCACAAAGTATATATAATCTTGATCAGGGTGACGAGAAAAAGTTGATATAGCCCTGTCCGTCCGTCCGTATGTATGAACGCGTTGATCTCAGCAATTATAAGATTTTTCTTTCTTTTTTTGTTAGGTCCGTGTATTGCACGCGGTATACGAGTTTGTTTCAGAAAATCGATAGCTTTTTTGTTTCATAGTTATCGATTTTAACATTTATCAATAATCAGTTATAAAATTATATCTCGTTAATCTTTAGAGTTAGAGTCTCTAAGTTTTCTACATATATATATATATTAATTGAATAAAATTTCGGTATTTGTTAGATTTTGGATACCGGCCCCAGATTAGCCTCCATCCCAGAAATTAAAAAAAAATAAAACATAATACAAATACTAGAGAATGCATTTTGGCAAATGGACACATTTTAGTGCTATTGTTATATTCTGAAAGTTTCATAAAGATCGTTCGTCTAGAAATGTTCAGCCCAACCCACCCCCAAGCCACGGCAGCAACTGCGCAGTTAAAACCTTAAACTACTTTTAAAAACCCTTTTAAATTACCGTTGGAAACATCGATAATATTGATGGTGTTCTCCATCGACTCCCAGTTCTATCGCGCATCATCACAAAAAAGCGAGGTGAACGGCCAGATTCGACGATTTTTAAAATTTACCGTTGTCTTAAACAAGAATACCCAAGCAAGAGATCTCGAATGACAACAAGAATAGAACCAGGTCAATGCCGGTAGTTTATCAGACTGGGCAAGAGATATTTGTGTCAAATAAACAGATTAAGAGCAAGGATAAGAGACGTTTCAATAAACCAAACTTTTATTTATGAAAAGTGTTTAATTACATTTTATTTTTATTTACAACTGTCCCATGCGACAGAGCCAAGCGGAGGACCTCCCACATTTATAAATTTAAAAAAAAATGCCAACATGTTTGCTTATCACGCCCATTAGTGAAAAAATTTACATATTAGAAATATTACTGTATTACTAAAACATCTCCAATCGCTAGCACGTTGTTTCCAATACTATGGTTGGCGTCAGCACAAGTCTTCCACATCTTTAGATATGATGGCCCGTTCGTGGCGCTAAGAGAGGACAGTGGCTGGAGAGTGGATGGCTATTTTAATTTAATCCGCCTAGTACAGTTGGATGAGATAGAGGTAGCCATCGAGGAAACGCGAACCGCGTCGCGGACCTTGTACCATTTAGAGCAAGCAGCGCAGATGCTCTCAAAGTTGGCGAGGGTCAATCGTCTGTCGGGAATCCGCTTGGAAGTGGATCGCAGGATCACCATACGCTTCGTACTGGAGCGCACAACCTGGTCCAAAACAACAATCAGTACAGGATCAACGACCGGCTATTTGATGCATCAAAACAGAAACTAAACGATATTATCGAAAAAGTCAACACCATTGACAGCAATGACCAGGCTGAAAATGGAATCGTTGCCCTACCAAAGCGCTGTAGAAGCGACGGATCTTGCGAAGCCAATCATTGCAACGAACGGCACGACGCTACCGAAAGTCGTCACCAAAGAGTACCAAATGCTGGTCATCCGACCGTCAATCTCTTCAGGAAAACAAATAGATTCCAATCATGGAAAACTATTGATGAAAATTTTGCCGTTACGAAGAATTTCTTGCCAATAGTCAACTCCAGCGTCTGCGTAGAAGAAACCAAGTGTCGTTACGTAGCTTGCAACCGGTGAGTGTTCGAGCACTGGAATACGGAACCCTGTTTCTCACTACACTTACTATAACGGAACTGTTTCTGGAGAAGGTAAAGAATACAACCATGAAGGAACCTTCTTGTATTGTATTTCATGGCTGGTTTTCTAACATTAATTTGTTTGAAATTATAAATAACCTATACTTTAAATCTTTAAAAAAGTTGTTATAGTTAATGGTGTATAAAAGTCTTAGTAGTTCTTCATGTAATTGTCTGCATTTTTATACTCTGTTCCCAAAAGGAAAAAGAGGATATTGACTTTGTGCAATGTCCGTCTTCAAACGCAAGTGGCATGAAGCAAGCGCTTTTTATACCCTGAACCCATTGAAAATGGGAATTCAGGGTATAATGTTTTTGTGAAAATGTATGTAACAGGCAGAAGGAGACGTCGCAGACCCCATAAAGTATATATATTCTTGATCAGCACAAAAAAATAAGTTGATATAGACCTGTCCGTCTGTCCGTCCGTCCGTCCGTCCGTCTGTCCGTCCGTCCGTCTGTCCGTCCGTCCGTATGAACGTCGAGATTTACAAAAGCTAGAGAGCTGAAATTTTACATGAACACTCGTATCTTAGTTACGCAGTACAAGTTTATTTTGTTTTTTCGATAACTCATCCCATTCCTTAATTATCGATAAGAAATCGAAAATTCGTTTACGTTTTTTAGGTTTTTTGAGCATAACTTCTACGCCGTTTTAACTAAAGATTTCAAACATAGATAGATATTATGGATATGCAGATTTTGTAATTTTCAGATTTTGGATGCCACGCCCCTTCGCCCCCAATTTGAAAAAAAAACGTATTTCAAATACTAGAGACTTGTAATTTGGCAATCGGATAAATTTGAATGCTATTAATATATTCTGCTATTGCTATTATATATTCATGAAGATAGTCTATCTAGAAATGGAGTTATAACAGCCCATCCCACCCCCAACCGTCGGCAGCAACTACGCGGTTAGCAGAGCGCGCGCTATACGTTCGTAAAGAAGAAGAATATTAATTTTTTTACAGGGTTCAGGGTATCTCGTAGTCGAGCCGTCTCGACTAGAGCCTTCTTACTTGTTTCATACATACATAGTCTGCATTTAAAAAATTTCGAATGAATTGTGCACTTTTCTATCATTACTTTTGTTTTTGTCAGATGGTGCTCTAGCGAAGTTTATTATCTTGTTTTGTAGATTTAGTTCCTCCGATGCGAATGATTGCCGGCGGCAGAAAATACCAATTTAATACTATTTCTGAACTGGCTTGTGCTAGCTTCTCACCAGGGGTGACGCGTCCTCTCTTAACGGAGCTGCTCAAGAAATTGAGAATACTGACTGCATTAGCGTTCTTCAGCAGTTCTATGTTCATTGGCTGGTTGACGGCATTTGTGAATTAATCGATGTTTCTCATTATGCTACTCTAAGGAATATAATACTGGGGGACCGTCAGCCGAAGCACCGCTCTGGGCCGAGTGAAAGTAGTGAATGCTTTCCCTCGCTGAGTGATGGCATTTGATAAACAATTGTCGATTAGGAGGAGATGAGTAAACTTTACATTATTTCGTGTCGATACAGCTCACTAATGACACATTATTACCGGCAGAGCCCATCTTTTGTGATCATATATTTTTTGCGCAATTACTTTCTTTCATAAAGAAGAACAATATTACTTTTTTTTCAGGGTTCAGGGTATCTCGTAGTCTCGATAAGAGCCTTCTCACTTGTTGTAATCTACAATTGATTTTGATTTTATGATTTTCGCTTGAGCATGCTTTGAAAATGTGTCTATTGCTGTTGTTCGGCGCAGCAGCTAATAATTGCTCTTAAATAAGCTTCTCTTAAGTTTGGCTGTTCTCTATGTCATTCTCATTCGCTGTTAGTGCACTCATGCAAATAAGAAAGCATAACACATACATATGTAATTTTCGGTTTCTTTTACTTGCTTGTACTTCTAACTTCGATTCTTTAAATTCTCTTGGCTGTACAAAAATTGTCTGCAAGCGAGCAACACCTATCTAATCGTTTTCGCCTATCAGTTTTGCCTAAACGGACACCACGGACTCGGCATTAAATTAATAAATAATAAGCTAAATTAAAACGTATTGGCTTTTATTTTTGCCTTCGTAAATGATTGGAGCCAGAGTTGCTGAAAAGGCTCAGCAGCTTCCAACATTTTGGTGACCCCGACGTGATTCTATACACTTTGTGATGTCCGTTTGATGCGCTGAAATCAATAATCTATTTCGTCGTCACTCAACAGTGAAATTTATTAACATTTGTGCAAAATAGTGCATTCAAATTAACGATCAATTTCATCGTAATACAACAGTGTAAAACATTAGCATTTGTGCACAAATTATTTTGTTCAAAGTGCATACCGCAGTGTATGAAATTGTGCGTGCATTATCTTGAGCTTTCTCATTCTCTTTTAATCATTTGCTTCGTTCGTTGCGGTTGGCGCCTTCTCTGCAGCATCTGCTTAGAAAGCTCGCGTAACCGAAAAGGGCTGTGTCACTCGTAGAAGACACACATACATACATACATAGGCAAAGCTCAGATAATCTTGCATGCATCTTTAGCATTCCTTCTTTCGTCGTTTGCTCGTCGTGTTTGGCGCCTTTTGTGCAGTGTCTGCATAGAAGGCCCGCTAATCCGAAATAGCTGTGTAGATCACACACCTACAAACATACACACACAGTGAACTTGCATACAAAAGGTGCTAAATTAGAAGTGCATTAGTGAGTCTATTACCTTGTGCATTAACCTTGTAAATGAAAGTGTTTTTTTTTCTGAACTGAGCATAACTTAAATTAATTTGTGACTTATTAAAATGAATAACTCAGAATCTAATGCTGATCAAGTGCCTGCATCTCAGGTCACTTATTTAAGGCTTAAAACGAAAGCTCTTTTCGATAGACTTGAAAGGTTATTTGCCGAATTGTGATCTAGTGATTTACCTGCGAAATTTGAATCAACTCTTCTAAAGTTTAAGGCCTTGCTTCAGCGTGAGCTGGGAAGTCGGCCGAATCCACAGCTCTCTTCAACGCTCAATACAAGTCTTACAAATGCTCATCCAATGCTCGTTATGGCTAATCGATCGCGTTTGCCGCAGTTGGAGTTGCCAAAATTTAGTGGAATCTACACTGATTGGGAAAACTTTTACTCTATGTTCAAAACGATCATAGATACTGATCCTGATCTGAATCCTGTTGAGAAGTTCCAGCATCTTAGATCCTGCTTAAGTGGTTCTGCTTTGGATTCCATTAGCTCATTGGAAATCAACAAGGCTAACTATATCGTCGCTCTGGATATTCTTCAACGTCGTTTTGATAACAAACGTTTTATCTTACAGGCACACATCAGAGCGATATTTGGGCTAGAGAAGGCTGATGCATCTGTGGATAGGCTGAGGCAATTAACAGATAAAGTAACATCTCACATTCGTGCTATGGATTCTTTAGCATCGAGGGAAGAAGTTGCTGATATTATCATCGTGCAAACAGTGCTGCAGAAATTGGATAAGTCCACTCAGGTCAAATGGGAGGAAAGCTCATCTGCTAATGAATTACGATCGTGGGTTAAATTGTCAACTTTCTTGCAAGGACGATGTCGAATGCTTGAAAATGTGGATCAAGTTTTGCAGGATGGTCAGGTTGGCAAGTCAGGGAAGATCGTGAGTACACGTTTAAGAAAATCATTTGTTGCTTCTAAGATTCCTAATTGTTGTGTCTTTTGCGAAGACACAAGTCACATGATATTTCAATGTAAGCGCTTTGAGCAATTGTCGCCAATTGCAAGACATAAAGAGGCCAAGAGACTCGCACTTTGCCTCAATTGTCTGAGAAAAGGGCATATATTAAAGGATTGTAAATCTAGCTCCTGTCGTACTTGCCAATCGAAGCACCATACTTTATTGCATTACAGTCAATCTTCGATAGCCCCATCCAACGTTGCGTGGAAACCTGATCAACAAGCACATGCAATACATCCCACTGCCATGGTTGCAATGTCCCCTTCTCTGCCTCAAGCCCACATATCACCTAATTCCTCTGATGTTGTGCTTCTAGCCACTGCTATAATCCTTGCCAAGAACCGAGCTGGAACATTCGTTCCGTGTCGTGTACTCTTGGATTCAGGATCTCAGCTTCATTTCCTCACTAGTCGCTTCACAAATAAGCTTCAGCTTCGAAAACACAATTCGCTTACTGCAGTTTCTGGCATTGCAGACGTCAGCTTTTCAACTGAAGGATACTCAGTCAATATCGTTCTGCAATCGCTGATTTCAGATTATTCCACTACCATCACTGAAATCCTCGCCCAGACGATTACTAATAATCCCCCTGAGATCTCAGTGTCTACTAGTGTTTGAAAACATATCCTCAAAAATACAGTTGGCTGATTTCATTAAACGATTTGCGTATGGCAGGACCGACTATTCAATCTACATTATTTCACACACTCGTTAGTTTTCGCACATTTTCCATTGCACCTACAGGTGATATTGGTTAAATGTATAAGTGTGTGAAAGTCTCAGAGCCTGCTTCTATACTCCAGTGTATTTTTTGCCGAAACTCTTCAAACGATGATATTCAAGTTTTCAAATTGAATACCGTCACGTATGGGACAAAACCCGCTTCCTTTTTGGCAATTCGTGCAATGCATCAACTAGCAATGGATGAGTCGTCGTCGTACCCATTAGGATCTAAAACTGTCTTGCGTGATTTCTACGTTGACGATTTGATTTCAGGAGGCAATTCAGTTGAAGAAGTTCGCGACATAATGCGGCAAACCACAAATCTTCTTGACCGAGGAAATTTCAAATTGAGAAAATGGTGCTCCAACTCAACTGATACACTTCGCGGACTTCCAGAAACTGAGCAGGAGAGTTTCTTCAAACTCGACGACGGCAGCGATGTGACAAAAACTTTCGGTCTCATCTGGGAGCCTCGAAAGGACAACTTCGTGTTTACTTTCGAGCCTAAAATTAGCACTCGCAAACACACAAAACGCTCGGTTTTATCAACCATTGCGCGGTGTTACGATCCATTAGGTTTGATCGGACCAACTTTAACTAGGACCAAAATCATCTTGCAACGCATGTGGAGAGACAAGCTGCGATGGGATGAGAGCGTACCGCAACCATTGGAGACGACTTGGAGCGAATTTTGTAAGGACTTTCATCAAGTGAGCCATGCAATATTTCCTCGTTATGTACTCCAACTTAAAGCAAGGGTCGAACTACATGCCTTCTGTGATGCTAGTGTTCAGGCCTATGGCTCTTGTGTTTATGTTCGCTCATCGAAGAATGCTGTTCAAGTTCAATTGCTCTGTTCCAAAGCTAGGGTCGCTCCACTAAAGACTCTTACGGTGCCTAAGCTTGAGTTATGCGCTGCATTTCTGCTTGCGAACTTGGTAAGCGAAATAAATAAAATGAACTTGTTCGAATGTGAACTGCATTGTTGGTCAGATTCGGCCGTGGTTTTGTCTTGGTTAAAGGAAGAGCCATCCAAATTCAACGTGTTTGTCGCTAACAAGATTAGTGCCATACAACAGCTCACGATCGGCATGGAGTGGCATTACGTGCCAACTGAGATGAATCCGACGGATATGTTATCCAAAGGAGCAGCACCGTTGGAGCTTTTGCACTCAAAATTATGGATTATGGCCCAGGCACTGCTTGTCTGAAGCATGCCTTCCTGAAGTGCGCCAAAGGGTTTTATTCTCAGCAGAGCATGTAGATATCTCTCTGTTATTCAAGCACATAAATTCATTCGGAATTATGAAGCGCATTTTTGGCTACATTCACAAATTTATTAGGAAAATAAAGTCAGATGAATTGTCATCAGACGATCTTCGTCAAGGATCGTTCTTACTATGCCGTCTTGTTCAAAGAACTCAGTTGCAGCCAGAATACTCTGCTCTACAGAATGGAAAGAATATACATTCGTCAAGCTCCATTCTTTCGCTCTCTCCGTTTATGGATGACTTTGGTCTACTTAGAGTTGGTGGTCGTTTGCGACGCTCTACTCTGGGCTTCGATGCGCTCCACCCAATTATCTTGCCCAAAGAGCATCCCCTAACCTTCGCTATAATCTCGCATCTTCATCAGAAGCATCACCATGCAGGACCGCAGGCTTTGCTTGGAGTAATTCGACTGCAGTTTTGGCCCATAGGCGGCATGAAAACTGTTGCCCGAGCACTGCGGAAATGTATAATTTGCTGCAGATCCCGGCCTCGTCTAGTCGAGCATATAATGGCCGACTTGCCCAAGGATCGTGCACAGTGCTCACCGCCATTTACAGTCACTGGAGTTTACTACAAGCCTGAGGGACGGAACAAAGCCTCCGTAAAATGTTACATCTGCGTGTTCGTTTGCTTCGCAACCAAAGCTGTATGGCTAGAGCTCGCAAAGGATCTTTCGACAGCTCTTTTTTGGGTGCCCTCAAGCGTATCATTAGTACGCGCGGCATTCCAAAATGTATTTGGTCTGACAATGCCACTAACTTTTTGGGTGCACGGAACGAGTTGGCGGATCTGCGGCGTCTATTGTTGAGCAAGGAACATCGCATTGAAGTCCACAACTACTGCATCAACAACAGCTTCGATTGGAAGTTCATACCTCCTCGTTCGCCACATTTCGGTGGCCTATGGGAAGCAGCAGTGAAGACAGCTAAAAAACACTTATATCTCTGTATGGGATCGGCACGTCTTGGCTTCGACGAACTGCGCACATTGGTATGCCAAATTCAGGCTATAATCAATTCTCGTCCTCTTGTTCCAATTTCAGAAAATCCCGATGATCTTGGAGTTCTCACTCCAGGACATTTCCTGATTGGTCGACCACTCATTGGTTTCCCCGAGCCAGACGTAACTGGGCTTGACCACAATCGCCTCGATCGCTGGCAACGCATGACTTACATACAGCAGTTGTTTTGGAAGCGCTGGAGTGATGAGTACCTAACCATTCTCCAACAGCGTGGAAAATGGCGCACCCCGCAGCCTTCTATCAAAGTCAACGATGTCGTATGCGTGAAAGCTGAAAACTTGCCACCTTTGAAATGGCCATTAGCCCGGGTCGTTGAGATCATTGCTGGAGCTGATGGCGTCGTGAGAGTTGCTGTTCTGCGTACGCCCACTGTAACTACACGTAGAGCTGTCAATAAGCTGTGCGTCCTTCCGGTTGATGATCCTGTTAAAAGACTTGGTCTTTCAACGAGGGGGAGGATGTTCGGCGCAGCAGCTAATAATTGCTCTTAAATAAGCTTCTCTTAAGTTAGTCTGTTCTCTATGTCATTCTCATTCGCTGTTAGTGCACTCATGCAAATAAGAAAGCATAACACATACATATGTAATTTTCGGTTTCTTTTACTTGCTTGTACTTCTAACTTCGATTCTTTAAATTCTCTTGGCTGTACAAAAATTGTCTGCAAGCGAGAAACACCTATCTAATCGTTTTCGCCTATCAATTTTGCCTAAACGGACACCACGGACTCGGCATTAAATTAATAAATAATAAGCTAAATTAAAACGTATTGGCTTTTATTTTTGCCTTCGTAAATGATTGGAGCCAGAGTTGCTGAAAAGGCTCAGCAGCTTCCAACAGCTGTTATTATCAATACTTTTTCTTAGAGTAAATATCTATGTGTATTATATGTTCAGGATATTGCTTTTTCTTGTTCGAAGTGAATCTTGATTTAATATTAATATTCTGTAGTAAAGATACCATTGATGACGGATGGTACAATCCACACCGGAGAATTGTACGGTGAGCGGAATGGGCGGATTTTTCCGTCATCCAATAGTTTTCTGACCTCTTTATCTACCGCGTCTTTTGGAGACATTGGAAACTGGTCAAACTTTGACAAAAACTGGTATGTCTGTGATTTTTCTGATTGATGCTTTAACCGTAGTGTATACGTAAGTTTTAGGTTAGGGTCTACAAGTAGATGTGAGTAGATTGTAAGTAAATTGTCTAGGTCTCTCTTTTGTTGTAAAATTAAGTAGTATGTTCTAGGGGTTATAGTATTGATTGCTTCATATTTTTTTTCCCTTTATTCTTATGTGTATGTTTTGTTTAATGGCCATGAGATTGCTGCGTATTTTAATTTCAGCCCCAATTTCCTATAAACTATCGTTTCCTAAAATTGCATCGAACGAAGTTAAGGTGGGTAGTAGGAAAAATTGTCAAGTCTATTGAAAAGTTTTGCTTTTTCATAATGTATAATTAATACACTACTACTAACGGCTCTAAATGGGATTTTGTTTGGAATTGAATTGGGTACAAGCTTTGGATGTATGTAATTTCTATTTGAACCAGAATTAGAACTTTAAATATTCGTCTATATGCTACTTTACATTTAAAGTATGGTAAAGTAGAGTTATTTATTCAATAAAATTCAAGGCTGCATTGATGTATTGGTTATTATTGTCTACGTTGTTTGGACCGCTAGTTGTGTGTAATCGTCTATTGTTTGTTCATAGGTGTTCCGATTTTCATAGTCTAAAATCGCCTGTTCCTATTCTGATTTTTCTGCAATAGTAGCATATGACTCAGTTTGTGGATCAGTATCACTTCAAACTCTCAGGAGCTAAGACGTGCTGCATTAAATCCAAACTCAACCCCGCTACGCAAACACAAAGCTTATCAACAAACGCGCGACGAGCGAACATCAAACACAAAAGAGAACAAAACAAAAAACCGAAAACAAACACACGACACAAACAGTTACAGCGGACAGCCAAAAAACCGGACATAGAGAAATACAAAAACACACAGCTAGGCGAACCAAAGTACGTTTTACTAAAGCGAAACGACAACGAATCGTTCGAAAAAATTTCACTGTTCAGCATTAAAAAACAAGTAAGAAGGCTCTAGTCGAAACGGCTCGGCTACGAGCTACCCTGAACCCTGCCAAAAAAAATATTCTTCTTCTTACCGCACGTATATATTACGCGCCCTCTGCTAACCGCGCAGTTGCTGCCGACGGTTGGGGGTGGGATGGGCTGTACTTTAAACGCTTATAACTCCATTTCTAGATGGACTATCTTCATGAAACTTTCAGAATATATTAATAGCATTCAAATTTGTCCGTTTGCCAAATCTCAAGTCTCTAGTAGTTGAAATACGTTTTTTTCAAATTGGGGGCGAAGGGGGCGTGGCATCCAAAATCTGAAAATTACATAATCTGCGTATCCATAATATCTATCTAAATATACAAATTGAAGTCTCCGAAATCTCGACGTTCATACGGACGGACGGACGGACGGACAGACGGACAGGGCTATATCAACTTATTTTTTGTGCTGATCAAGAATATATATACTTTATGAAGTCTGCGACGTCTCCTTCTGCCTGTTACATACATTTTCACAAAAACATTATACCCTGAATTCCTATTTTCAATGGGTTCAGGGTATAAAAACTATTGACTTGCATGCGGGGGAGATGTGAAAACATGCAAAGAAAAACAAGTAAGAAGGCTCTAGTCGAGACGGCTCGACTACGAGATACCCTGAACCCTGCAAAAAATTAATATTCTTCTTCTTTACGCACGTATAAGCGCGCGCTCTGCTAACCGCGCAGTTGCTGCCGACGGTTGGGGGTGGGATGGGCTGTACTTTGAACGCTTATAACTCCATTTCTAGATGGAGTATCTTCATGAAACTTTCAAACTATATTAATTGCATTCAAATTTGTCTATTTGCCAAATAACAAGTCTCTAGTATTTAAAATACGTTTTTTTCAAGATGGTGGCGAAGGGGGCGTGGCATCTAAAATCACAAAATCTGCGATCTCTATGCATAATATCTATCTAAATATACAAATTTGAAGTCTCTAGCTAAAACGGTGTAGAAGTTATGCTCGAAAAACGTAAAAAACAACGACGAATTTTCGAATATCGATAATTAAGGAATGGGATGAGTTATCGAAAAAACAAAATAATCTTGTACTGCGTAACTAAGATACGGGTATTCATGTAAAATTTCAAAAATTTGTAGTTTCCGAAATCTCGACGTTCATACGGACGGACGGACGGACAGACGGACAGGGCTATATCCACTTATTTTTTTGTGGTGATCAAGAATATATATACTTTATGGGGTCTGCGACGTCTCCTTCTACCTGTTACATACATTTTCACAAAACCATTATACCCTGAATTGCCATTTTCAATGGGTTCAGTGTATAACAAGAGACGGCTGCCTACTCACCAAAACCAAAAACAATATGCAAGCTCTAAAATTACTCAAACTCACCAAAATGATAGACATCGATATTACCGCAACAGAACACAAAACATTGAACTTTTCTAAAGGCGCTATATACTCTAATAACCTGCGGAACATAAATGGAAATGTAATTCAACAAGAACTGAAGAAGTACGTATAATCCTAAAAAGGCAAACAAAGAACACAAACCAAGAATACAACACACTCATTGAAACTGGACTCATCACAATTACCTTCGAAACACACAAACTGCCCGAAACGATCAAAATTGGCTACGAATCCGTCCGTGTAAGACCTTATATTCCTCTTCCATTACGCTGCAAAAACTACTCTTTAGAAACCTAACTATCATCTGCAAAAGTCCAGAAACTTGCAAAATCTGCTCTGATAACAAACACACCAGTGAAGGGGAGTAATGCAAAAATACGCAAAGCTGCCTTAATTGTAAACATAACGAAGAAATTAGTAATCAGCACAGTCCACTTGATCGCAAATGCCTTACATTCCTCAAACAACAAGAACTGACATCCATAAAAATAACCGATAGATCACAGAACTGCTACTGAAATATACAATACAAACAATAATGACAACGAAATTTTTAAAAATGTTTAGAAAACAATACAATGGAACATTAAAGGATACACTAACAACTACAGTGAACTTTAAATACTGATAACCAAAACAAACATCCCTACAAGAAACTCAAAAAATGAACATCCCACACACACCCATACCTACCAACTATCAACTGTTCACAAAGAACAACAATTCAAAATTTTATGGAGAAATAGCAATACTAGTCCATAAATCCGTTCAAAAGAAATAAGTCAATCTTTAGGCTAACGCAATCTTTAGGCTAACCTAAAAAAAAGTCCAAACAAAAATTGTTTTAAACACTTTACCGAACAAACAGCCCCCGACACCCCACCCAAAAGAATCTGGACCACTGATTCGAAGAATAGTCCACCACCATGTGGTGGATGTCCACTGCATCCTCAATCCGTAACACACAGCACACACTCCACAAACAAACAAGAAATCGCAGAACTTTTTTGCAATAACCTCTCAGAGGCAGCAGTCAGACCATAACTTTACCACCACTTTCACCAACTCAAAACGCACAGCACTCAACAACATACACAACACCTACACCCCACAAAAAAAGAGCATTAGAAATAAAAAAACCAATAACCTTCGTCGAATTTACAGCAGCACTTTGTTAAAAAGGCAACTAAAAGGCTGCACACTAAAAGGCAACACACCTGAACTAGACAGAATAAACTACAGTAGCATAAAAAATCCCTCCACAAAAGGAAACAATAACAGAATTATAGACATAGAGAACGCCATATTTACCAACTACATTCCCCAAGCATACAAGAACACTATAATAATCCCAATTCCGAAACAAAGATGTAACAAAACCCCATTGAACCCATACTGACCCATATCCCTTAATCCATGTCTATATAAAAATCCTAGGGCAAAAATAGGCATAAAAAATAGGACAGTGGTGGTTTGTCTTCAATGATAAACTCATCCATAACAGCCAAACTGGTTTTAAGAAGGGGAAATCTGCTATAGAATCTACACTTAGTAGTTCATCTATTAGCTAGAAACACCTGGTGAAAAAAACCACAAATCAATAATATTCCATGACTGCGAGAGTTTCAGACAGAATAGGAATCCACATAATACTCGACCAACTTATAGATCGGAAATACTCAACTACGTAAAAAATTTCATGACCAACCAAAATAACACTACGAATCAACACAGCCTTCTCCTCCTTCCACCCCATCCCCGACGTCATCCCCCAGGATTACCGCTCTCGGTTGTCCTTTTTGTAGTAGTCTGCAACAAACTCACCGAAATGCTCACCCAACACCCAAACACCAATCCAAGTGCATACGCAGACGACTTAAACCTCATTTTAAAAACTTAAAAACAGAAAAAACGTAATTATAAACCTAGTCCCCAT